>CM042196.1:22805394-22807894 GCA_023539305.1 Ilex asprella
AATTTTTACATAGAGAGAGTAGGAATAAATATGAGTTGACTTTTGAGCATTTTTTATTTTTTCAACTTATGATTTTTAAATTTTTAATATTATGAATTGAATCAGGATCCAAAATTATTACAATAAAATGTTGATTGTACTTAATATTTTGGGGCCTTTTTTTTAGGGTTTAAAATTTAAAAATTTAATTTTTTTATGAGTTAATAATGTACCTCAAAATTTGGGACCTTCTCAAAATTTGGGGCCTAAAGCCCTTGCTTTTTTTTTAAAGCTTTAGAGCCGGCCCTGGAAGGTTCACATAATTGGATTGACGTAATTTGTTGGCTAGATGAATCACTATTAAATAGATAGTGTGTCTCAATAAATATTGGGACGCAAAATTAAATCAATAATCGTGATTGATCAAGTTAATTTTTCAAGTCTGTGTAGTATTACTTATATTTTTTGGTTTTAGGATATTTTATTTGAATAAAATTTAAAGGGCAATTTTTATTTTATCTACTTATGTTATTTCCTAAATGTACTCTATCTTCCTGAGGTTTATTACTTCTATAAAAAGAAGATTTCTTAGATTAAAATTTGTAAAACCATACATCAAATTGAATAAGAAATATTACATAGATCAATACTATTAATTAAAAATAATAAGTCACCAAAATTTATCCCTAAAAATTAAATTAGTAATCAAGTATTCAAAAAACGAGAAGGATAAATTTTACTTCAAAATATAAATGGCTCGCCTAAATCTGTCGCCTTATGTCTCAAATTATCTTCAGCCGACTATGTTAAAAAGTCAAATTTACTCTCTCTAATACATTTATCTTTTTCATTTAATATTATTTATCATAAAAATTATTTCCTATTAGAATAAAAAGTTGTATCGGAGTTGTAAAAAAATTGCTCTGTATTTTAAAATTTTATTAAAAAATAACTCTATTTTTGAAATGATGTTCCCTAGACTTTTAAAACACACACTAGGAATGCTTTAAAACTTTATGGCATTACTCGTGGAACTTTAAGATGGATTGATACTCGGCATTAAAATTTTAACAACACGATTCTCAAAGTACTGTTGATTTGGACCGAAATTTACGGAAGTGATTTATGTTTATTTGTACCATGCATTGACAAGTAAACGTCGTTAATTGTAACGTTTCCCGTTTGATAACGTTTAAATTTTTTATTTTTTGTTTTTTATTTTGATATTTAGAGAAAACAAGAAAAAAAATTCGTTTGGTAACCGTTTATGTTTTTCGTTTCTGTCATCGTTTGATAAACGAGGGACGATTTTCAAAAACCAAAAAAAGTCGTTTTTTGTTTTCGTTTTTCGTTTTTCAAAAACAAAAAACAGAAATGTTACCAAACGAGGTCTTAATAGTTGAGTTTAATTTTTGATAATTTAAAAGTCTCAAGTTTAATCTCTTCGTACACATCTTAAGGGTTAGTCATCCTTATTCTTTTAGGAACATATCTTAATTCAGTTGAAGTTATGGTGATTAACCACTTATAAACTCGAGTGTATAATCGTCGCAAACTTAGAAACTATATAACAAATAAAAAATAGGTCGTTAGTCACAATCAAGGTTTAAGTAGAAGGACAAGGTGGTCCATTTTTATTTTAGAATGGCACTTGTCTTTCAATAATGTTGCAATGGCCCACTATTTTGAAAAATAGAAGAAGTGAGCAGAAAAAGAAAAAGACAAGCTGATTGATGTAATGTAACATCAAAATCCAACATGACTCTTTGAGCACGATACTAGCAAGTCTGGCCATGTGGTTAGAAAATAAGTGTGGACTTTGTGGACACTACAAGCCAATCATACAGTTAATATCGATATCCCAGTTTGTAGACATTGTGAAATAAATATTTAATATAATAATGATATTATGTCAGTATTGTCATATATAGCAGAAATATTTGCATCTTTAGGATAGAATTTTTGATGTTGCGCCAAATAGAGCCTTGAATGAGCATCACACGTGGTAAAAGGGACGAACAATAAACTCAGATGTTTTAAATTCGAACTTCGATAATCCCTAGAGGTCAGCCCATAAAAGATTTATTCCTATTGAACATCTTAATCCTAGCGTGTATGATATATCTTTGACTAAGGGGATTAGTTGAAGTGTACGTAATCTGACTTAGACACCCCCAACCTTTAAACAATTTTTTTTTACTTGGATAGTTATTGATTTACATTGAGGGAGAATGTGGTAATTATTAACTTAGATGGATGGGTAGTTATTAATTTGTGCGAGATCTATTTTTTTATTTGTTTACATATTATTAGTTAGTGATAATACGTGATAATGCTAACGTGATATCACCGTTGTATTAAATATTTATTCGACAATGTGGACACTACACGCCAATCATATAATTAATGTCAACATCTCATTACCAAAGTGATACATACAGGGATAAAAGTAGAGGTGCAACTTGGATGGGTCACCCCAAACTCAACCCAAAAAAAATAGTGTTAGAGTTGATATTTTTAG
>CM042196.1:22812894-22821752 GCA_023539305.1 Ilex asprella
TCAGAGAAGATTCTCCATGCACATAGCCCAATGGTCGTAGTGACCATCAAACTGAGGAATGACAGCTTGAACATATTTCTCTGTTGCCATCTCATTATTTCTTTCTTTCTTTTTTGATTCTCACAAAGTGTTTCAATCGTTCTCACCAATTGTTTCACTCCTTCTCTCTAGTTAGGATACTGCAGTTCCTAACTTTCACTCAATCAGACCCCTATATGGGGCTCTGATACCAATTTGTTGTACTCTCAAGCTCTAATCAAACAACACAACTAAACTAGGAGTTCAAAAACATGTTTATTGAATAAGAGATACTGCGGCTTTATACAAGCCTTACAAAACAAAATTGCAAAAATAAAGCTACCACGTTTACATAGCCTAAAGACGTGGCCAGTCTGTTACAGGAATGAATCAAACCTAAACTAAAGTCCTACAAACTAGGACATTATTAACAAAAACAATAATTGAGATGGACTAAGTCATATTGACTTAGTCACCAAGTAATCAACAAACCCAACAGATAATTCCCAAAATATGCCTTCTACTCCTTCCTTTGAACTCAAACTAGCGAAGGGGCTTGTCTTCAATAATGAAGAATCTGCTATGTATTGGACACCAGATGAGACTTTCGAACTGTCGAATGGGTTCCATCAAACGCTAATTGGTAAATGTGCATATAAGAAACCATCTTTGGGGGTGATTAAGGATTTTATTGCTTCTCGATGGTTGCCAAGGGTGAGTTTTCTATTGGCATCTTAGATCCAAGGCATGTACTCATTCGGCTCAACCTTTTTGAGGATTGTGTGAAAACGTGGTTGAAAGATGCCATATATATCGAAAGGTTTCTCTTTAGATTCTTCAAGTGGTTTCATGAATTCTAGCCAGGGATTGAGCCTCCAATTGATCCTGTGTGGGTATCCCTTCCTAGGTTGCTAATTCACCTTTTCAATAGGGATAGCCTTTGCGAAATTGATCGTATTTTAGTGATTTACAACCCTACTTTATAATTGTGTAGGCCTGGGGTGGCTAAGGTCTGTGTTGAGGTAAATTTACTTGCAAATAATCCGAAGAGGTTTTGGCTTGACATGGGAGGATCGAGTGGGAGGTGGCAACGAATTGTTGACAAAAAAGATTGTAGGTATTGTGTAGTGTGTTTGAAACAAAGTCATGATAACTCGATGTGAAGAAAGAAGAAAAAGGAAGATGATAATGTGAAAGGGGAAGATCATAAGCCCTATGAGTGAGAAAGATTCAGAGGTGGATATTTTGAGTAAAAAGGATCAAGAAGTTGTAAAAAAAATGAGACGGGGAAGAAGTTGATGCAGGAGGTTCAAAAGAGGAAGTAGAGGAAATAATTCAAACAGAAAACCAATGTTCAAAATCATGAACTGGGGAATATGTTTGCTATCTTGAATCAAGATCTTATCTCTGAATTGAATAAGAAGGATTCTTGTTTGAAAAAAGGAGATTATTTTGGGAAAATGGATATGTTAGCTATGGATGGGGGAAGATTTCTTGGGTAATGTCTTGAAGGATGATTGAGGTAATAAAGAAGTAGAGTCTAATGAGACAATAGTAGAGGGTCAGCAAGCTCATATTCTTATGGGTGTGCAGACTGGATTTCCAATTGTGGATGAAATTGTAAACCTTCAAGAGAATCAAAAGGAGTTGGATGAAGTGGAACTGTTGGATCAAGTTGACAAATAGTTAGTTTCTCATGCCACTTTGGGTGCAAGTAATGATGTCCAAGGTAATCCAGTGGTGCAAGTAATTCTAGTAATGGAGAATCTGATTACTCCTCTAGTTTGTTCTTTGAATAACCAATGATCTCTATCTAGGCGTTCCTCCTTTTGGGTTGATCGCCAATATGAATGTAGGAGGGGGAGTGATATTTCCTTGGATGAAAAGGGATTGATGTCTATTAGGGTACCCTCAAACAAAGTTTATGACTCAGATTATGGGGGACTAGTAAAGGGTGAGACAGTGGACCAATGAAAATGTTTTCTTGAAGTTAAAATTTTTGAAGTATCATATTAAAACCTAGAACAAGGAGTTTTTTTGGCAATATCTTTGAGAAGATTAAGTATATGTTGTTTGTGGGGTATTAAAATATAGTAAAATCACTTGTTGAAATTTATAGTTTGAAACATGCAAAGTATACTAAAACAGTAATAAGTAGATGTGAAACCGTTACACAAAGGTGTTGCACGGAAAAGGTTACAGCAGTGTTACAAATGTGTAACAACAAACAATTATAAAAGTGTAAGACGCAAAAGTGTAACATGCAAAGTGTAACATTAAACTGTTACATGTAATAGTTTGTATAACCAATTTAAATACTAACCCGATTGCGGAATAGTAACTGTTATTGAACTTTAAGTAGATCAAGGCTAGTGTTTGACACTATGTCCTTAAGACAGATGTCGTGCCCACACATGGTGTTTATGGAATAGCGAGCGTTGACTCTCAGGATACAATGACTTTTAGATGGATAGAAGTAGCACTCCAATCTACCCGTCCAACGAACCAAAACTTGTGTTGTATACTCTCTAAACACACTGCTTAAATGGCGAAATGCAAACTGTCTGAATGCCTTAATAGACTGGTGACTGAATTGTATGCAGAATAGAAATGAGCCTGGTATTTATAAACACTCTGGTGACTTTCCGGACAGTCACCACACTAAAAGACACAACTCAGAAGATGAAATGCTACAGCCAAAAGACACCACGAGTAACTGTTCTCCATGAACAGACACACCTTAAAACTTTGGACTAGGCTCAAAATTTCGGATAAATCCGAACCAGTGCAATTAATCAAAAGGATACTGAATATATTAAGAAATTCACGCCCAATTTAATTAATTAAATTTTCTCCAAAAAAGATAGCGCTTGGTCTAAACCACACCCACACCCACCCACACCCAAGCACGGGTCTAGGCGAGGCGGGCGGGCAGCGCGCATGTGTGGTCGAAACGAAGACATGTAGGTGCTCGCTCCGCTCATAAAACTATGGTACCCCTTGGGGCCCAATCCCATAGAGAAAACTTGACTTATATATGTCCATGTTGAATCTCTTCCTCAACCAATGTGGGATTGGTGTCAAATTCCACATTGCACATTCTTTATTTTCACATATCAAGAGGGTCACTTTGAAGCGTATTTTCTAATTCATTTCTTACTCGATTTGAGAAAGTGAATATACTAAATTATTCTCCTCACGGAGTAGAATATGAACCCATGAAATTTTATTCAAAATAATAATCGGGTCCAACTTTAATTTAGGCTCAAAGTTGACCAAAAACTCAGTTTTTACACTAAAAAAAACTGTTTTGGTTCCAACAGTATAAAGTTGAGTTATCAGGAGCTGAGGTTTAGTCGGAGGTAAATTCTTCAGAGTCTAATCTTTTGGCTTTGAAGTAGGCTCAAAAGGAGTTTGATAATGTACTTCGTCTGGAGGAATTGTACTGGAAGCAGAAGGCAAATGTAAAATGAGCAATGGAGGGTGAGTGGAACACCAAATTTTATCATGTAGTGGCCAAGGGGAAGTCTGTAAGGAATGGTATCAAAAGAATTCAGAATAAGGAAGGGGCATGAGTTCATGAGGAGAGTGAAATTGCAAGGGTGACAAAGGAATTTTACTCTTCTCTATACACTTCAGAGAGGCATGAGGTTAAAGAAAAACTTTTCTCTGTAATCCCTAAACTGGTAGGGGAGGAAGACAATGAAAAATTGGTGGAGGTGGCTACTATGAAGGAGTTAAGAGCAGTGGTGTTTTCTATGTCTACTGAGAGTGCTTCGGCCCATAATGGCTATATCAGCCTAACATTATTGAGTTTCTTCATTAAAACTCTTTCTTTCATTTTTTTTCATTATGTTATCAGGTGCAAAATACCTTGAAATAACTTACATTGGCATCCATAAGTCCATTGAATGCCCATATCTTCTTTGTTCGTTTTATTACCATCTTTATGTCTTCGAACATTTGAAGTGCCATCCATGCGAATGACGCTTGAAGGCTCGAAGTTATCAATCTTATTGTACAGACGTATAGATGACTGCATGCACATCTTGCAACTGCATTGTGGCTCTGAGTTTGATGACATGGATTAAATGGATGTAAGCATTATAAAGCATATTTCAGCTCTAGACTTTCTTTGTGCAAGCCATAGCAAATTTTTTCTACTATTCAAATAGGTAAGTGCTGGAGTATATTGTGAATTTGATACACATTTATTTTTACAGGAAATTCAATAAATTTCTTATGTGCTACGATTTACCTAATTTCTTGGTTTTTTTGTGGATCCTTTGCAGTTGGAGTGATCACTGTGGTCCATTCAAGTCATAGGGATTAGACAAAGAAAAAAGAAAGGAGCACACGAGATGTTATAAAAACTCTCTCTCTCTAGACACACACACACACGCGTGTATACGTCTTTTTTGGTTCCATTTCCTTTATTTATTGTAGGCATTTCTAGAGTAACTTGGAACAAAGGAAGTTGTATGGCCAAGTAACATGATTGAATCAGTTCAGAGTAAGTTTTTCAAGTTATAGATCATACCAACTTGATAGGATCACTGTATGGGTTTAAATTTTTTAGCTTACTAGATCCATTTGCTAGAGACCTTGGCTTGAAGAGAAATATGAACATTTTCCACCTATGTGATACTTTTCAAATCCGCCACCGCCAAATTAATTATCAATACTGTGAAAACTATTAGAATATAAATCGGTTAATCGATTAGACGAAAAATTACTAGAATGATCTAAGTAGAACAACAAATTTCAAAATTTTGAATTGGCTGAAGGGTGACGTCATTTTGACATTTCATAAGAATAAATATTAGTATTGGATTTGTATGAATTTGAACAAACATAATCATTTATAATTTTCTTTCTAACCTATATCTAAAATGTAAAAAAAATATTTTTGAAATAGTTATTATATATGCCCCCTCATGCATAAAAATAAAAATAGTATCAACATATAAGTTAAAACTATTCACTTGCATTCTGTAGACAAGCTGCATCCCATAGTATCCTAGAGTCCACAGCCAATCCTTCCCAACTTGGCAACAAATTAATTTCATATCTTGAGAGCATACACTAAGGACATTGCCCGATATATCCACGTGTCTACTCCAATATCTTGCCTAATTGATTAGGGATACCCTTGCTCTAATATGTGTCGTCTAATGCTCCTACGCAATGGTACAACTCAATAGTAAACTCGAAATGTTCAGTTCCATGGTGTATGGTAATTGCAAATGGATTAGAAAGGGTAAAGACGAATTACCTTAAGCCATCTCCATTTATTATGTGATGTCGTTAGGGACTGGTTTAGATCTCTTCAACAACAAACGATGCAATTTTTTTGCAATCATAAGAACGGCGCTGAAATGCGTTCTATTTTCTTGGTCATAGATTAATTCAATTTGAGAGTTTTTGATTTGACTGTTGAGTTACTTCTTCTTTAATACTCTGCTTGGTATGATGGAAATGAATGAAAAGTTAGATGGATAAATAAAACATCATGCTCGGTAAGGAAAGAAAATATGAAGGATGAAAAAGTTGATGGATTAATTTTTCACGATTGTCACACCTAATCTTAAAAAAAAAAATTAGTCAATTTTACTTTTCATCCATCCAACCAAACACAAAAGAGGAAAAATGTATCAGTCCTACTTTCCATCCTTGAAAAATAAAAAGTGTATTCCTCCTATTTTCTATCCTTGTTATTTTCCATCATTTCTACCAAACGAAATATAAGTGTTATAACTTGGTGTATTGTTGAGTGACATTCTCGAAACTAATCTATTAGATACTAAGTGATGTGGTCATGTTTCATACATACGTGTTATTTTGTATGTTGGTGAATTGTTGGTTATGATTTTAGATTGGAAAAAAATAGAATTTATTTTTGTTCCAAATTTTTTGGTCCACAATAGGAGTATTGTGTAATTGGTGGTCAGATGATATAATTGGATGGGGAGGTGATGTAACATAAGCCAAAAATTACTAATAAATGTATGTTCATCTTTTAGTCAAACAAATGTTCAATGACCACAATAAGATTATTACTTAGGCTGTCCAATTAAAAAGTAGCACTCTTTTCCCCCATTTTTTAGTAAATGAAAAATTAACAAATCTGTGCAACTCTAATATCAATTTTAGATTGATTTGTTCCGGACAAAGAAGTCATTGGATAAAACATGATGCGATACCATGGAGTGAGACTACAATGCAATGAGAATTATTATCGAACTCAATTACTTTATTTTATTTTATTTTTTACATTTGATTAAGACCTTGAGCCATGTACAATCAAATATAAATGTATAATTATAATTGAACATAATTCGCGGACAACGTACGTTTGTATCAAATAATATACTTAAGTGTATTATTGATATAATAAAATGCATCTGGATCACTTCTAAAAAGTAATAACTGAACATGCTTTTACTTTCATATGAAATTATTTGTTTGGGTAAAAAATTTATTTAAAATAAACATTACGCCTAGATCTTTCAAACTAAGTTGATTTCGTGTACAAGAATGTTACACCAATATTAATGAACACCTAGCTCTGCCCATTAACTGGTACCAAATTACTAACCTGTTTGTCTGGACTATACCCATTGTGGCCAACACATTTTCCTCTCTCTTTGTCTTTTTTTTTTGAACTTTTTGGAGATCGGTACCTAAGCCCCATAAGATTCTAAAAGAAACCCCACGCGTTAATTTGATTTTGGATTAGGTCCCTGTTGAAAAGTTAAAGTGTTATTTTAGTTGAAACTTGGATAGGCCAACTCGAATTTAACCCGAGGCCAACCCAAAAAAACAGGGCTTGAGTTAGAAATTTTAATAATGAAAATTGTGGGTGAGTTCCCCTAGATGTACTTGTTTAGAGATAAGTCCTATAAGAAAACCTATAAGAAGCTAAGTCCATGCTTAAAATTATATATACCAACTTAAGTCCACAATTTTTTTAAATCTCAAAAATACCTTTCCTTGAAAGGAGGTTAAATTAATTTCCTATTTTGAAAATTATTATCCCTTAATTCAATGTCAATTAAAATACATCAATAAAATATTCATCATAAATTTAAAATTCAAATTCAAAGGGCACTCTCTCTCTCTCTTTCTGGCCAGTTAGTGGCGTTGTTTCATCAATGTGGTAATTTAAAATAATTTGAAATGTGAAAAGTAAAAGTTATTTTTTTTATCTTTTAAAATTTATATGTTTTGTAATTTATTATATAGATGCATATTTGTTGTATTTTATATTTTGGATGTATTGTTCAGTTCTAAGCATAAAAAGAGGGTAATTTTGGAAGTTAATATAATTTTTTAGACTTATTTGAACAAAAAATACAACACAAAATCTTATTTGGGTTAAAGTGTAATTTTTTTAAAAATAACCATATTGTCATTTAGTGAATAGTTGATGAATTGAAACCCTTTGTTTTCTTTCTATATATTTTGGCTACAATAAAGCAATGAGAGGTAAAATATGTGCATATTTTCTCTAATAGTTTCTCTCTCTCCCCCCCCCCATATTTTCTCTAATTTTATTTATATTAATATTACAACAACACAATTACACTAATTAGTTATATTAATCAGTTACAATTTTCCTATAATACACTAACCAGTTACTCATGCATTCTAATAAACAAAATAGTTATATAGAACAATTACACAAAATTATGATACCAACATAATTTATCATTCAGTTGTTTACATAAAATAAATAGTTGCACCATTTAGTATTGTGGCATCGTTACATTCTCATGCCTTAACAATTACATGAGACTGTGATTGTTACATCCATTAAAAAAATAATTACACTCATTAAAAAGTAGTTACACTTACTAAAAAAAACAAAGAAGTTTTTTTTTCACTATATCACAACAACAAACAATACATAATATCTAAGGTAGTGTTTGTGTTTTTCTTTTATGTTTTTTTTTTTTTTCATTTTTTGCTAAAAAAAAAAAAACAATAACGCGTGGCCCCATTTGATAACGTTTTCGTTTTTTATTTTTCAAAAATAAAAAACGGAAACAAAAAACGTCTTTTTTTTTTATTTTTGAAAATCGTCTCTCGTTTATCAAACTGTGACAGAAACGAAAAACATAAACAATTACCAAACGAATTTTTTTTTCTTGTTTTCTCTAAATATCAAAATAAAAACAAAAAATAAAAAACTTAAACGTTACCAAACAGACCAAATTTTTTTATTTTTTTGTTAGTCTGTTTTGTAAACAATCCAAAATTTTAACAAGATCAAACACAGAAAACATAAACACGCGCCCAGGTCAAGATTTCGAACTCCATCACCTTTTCATTCCCACTATAAAAACATTGTTTAACCCTTTTTCCTCTTCTCTCGTTCATCGCTCTCACTCTCTCGTTCATCTCTCTCACGACAGAACAACCGGTACCTGAAGATTTCAAACTACAGGTACCTAAAGATTTCAAACAATAGGTACCTGAAGTTTGCAATGCCGATTGACTTGACTGTGATTTTGGGGAAATGGCTTCAATGTTGTTCAGAGAAATGACTTTGACTATCTAACAGCAAGGATCGTTCTCCACCTCAGCCAGATTTTCGTCAGCACCAGAAAAGAGAGATGAACGGTTCTTCCTGATTGTCATCAACTCGAAGTAGTATCCAACCAAAGAGAAGAGATGAACTGCTGTGTTTCTTTTCCATGATCGTTCTCTGATTTCTAGCTAAATTTGTGTCAATTTAGGTGAAATCTCATCCGCCGATTGGAGAATCGGAATCCTAGGTGTGGAGCGTACTTGGGGATGGGGTTTCGGTGTTGATGGGGGTGCTGCTGAGTCGAGAA
>CM042196.1:22835281-22866947 GCA_023539305.1 Ilex asprella
TTTTCAGCATCAGTGGCACAGTAAAATATTGGCATGATTTGTCAACTGAATGAATCACAATTATTGAATAGGTAGTGTGTCATAATCATGGTTTTGAAAATCGGCCGTTTCGTAACAGTAACAGCAAGCTCCGATTCCATTATGGTCAAATGTAACAGGAAGAATAAAATTCACAGCCATAACAGCCCCGTAACGGTCGATTTGACCCGCTATAACCCGAAAAATTCATTTGTGTATAAAACCCTAAGTTCAATCCCAATAATCAATTTCAACCCCAAAAAATTTAGCCCCAAATTCTACAAACTTCACTCATGTTCCATTATTCACTCAAATACATGTCTAGATCTAGAAAATATTTCAAATAAAAACTTAAAACCGCACCGTGATCAGATCTGTGTTATCTTCCAAAAAAATTCTAAATCTTCCAAAAATTTCAGCCCTGTTCGACTTGAACTCGAAAGCTTGACCAGTGATAGATCTATGCTCTCTTCTGATAGGTGTGGTTGCTGCTTGCTTCGGACGATCGAAGACGACTCGATCTCCTCCTGTTCTGCGTCTCGTTCCTTCGGCTTGGTTTCTCTACTAGTAAGCTTTTTTTTTTGATTTGGTGGATATGATGCCTTGAATGAATAACCCACCGACTCATTTTTTTTGTGGCTATAATTGACTTACCGTTATCCACCCACCAGCACCTCTTTATTTTTCTTTTTTGGTTTTTTTTTTTTGATATAATGACTTACCCTATTATTAGTTATTACCCACAGCTTCTTATTTTTTTTAAATCACAATAAGTTATCTATTTCTCTCAGCATTTCAGCCACCACCTTTATTTGTTTTTATTTTTTAATGATGTAATGTTGTCTTATCTTGTTAGATCTTTAGATATTATAAATTTATAATGGTGTGTTTGAGATATATTTTTGGTCAAATAAAAAATGTGTTTAATTAAATTATTTTAATAGAATTTATTAATTATTTTAATAGAGTTTACATGGGTATCACAATTAAGGGTGTCAATCGTGTTTGTGTCAAGAGTCAAGACCCACAAAAAAATATATTTATTCTGTTATAAGTATTAAACATTAGTCTAAATTGTTTATTATGTGTATTTAATAATTGTGTCTATTTTATCATCGTTTGTGTCGGGTTCGTATCAACAGGTCAGAGTTGACACCCTTAATCACAATTAACTAATTTTAGTATAGGCACTAATCATTTTAATAAATGTTTTGTGGGTCCATAATTCATTAATTATTTTTTAAATAAAGATTGTGTGTCACTGTGTGTCTTACCATTCACTCATTTTATTGGAGTAGATAGAACATACAAGTGGTAGAATAAAATAACTATAAAATAATCTTTTAATCTATTTAATCTATTGATTTATTATTCCTACATGAAGTATACTTTTTTTTGAGATAGAATTGAAAATGCCTCGGCATGGCCTAAAAGAAGGTTCACAAAACAATCCCAGTGATGATATCGGTTGGAACATTGCGACAATGGCTACCAATAGACATGATGCAGTATATATGCTTTGTAAAAATATCATTAAAGGTGGTATTACACGAGTGAAAGAGCATTTGGAAAGAAAAAGAGGCAATGTAACATCGTGCCCCGACGTGCTACGAGAAGTCAAGGAACAGATGATGAAACATCTTCAAGTAAGTAAAGATAAGAGAAAAGATAAACAAAAGAGGAGGGAAGAACTGGAATTCCATCTGAAGGAGACCGTGGTTGGAGATCCTAAGTATGTGGACTTGGGCGATGATTCTGATTCTGATCCTGAGATGGCGCTCGCTAGAAGAGAAAGTATGACACAATATCACTTTGAAGAAAGTCACGGACGTAGAAGTGTATATGTGCCACAGTATAACATGGGAAGTAGTTCCGGACGTGGGGGTAGTTTTAGAGGTAGAAATGGAGGTAGGTTAAGACGATCTCATTCAGTTCGTGAGTAAGATGTTGATGGTAGTGCTCGACATTGGATTAATTATGATACTCCTGAAGTTAGATTAAGGGAGATGGATCCTGATCTTCTGAAAAATAAAAGTTCTAAGCAATTAAAGATAAATTCAAATCACCAAAAGATTAGAAGGGAAAGATTAGGAGATATGTTTTCCAAATTCATGCTATATAACCATTTGCCTTTTCATGTAGCAGACTCTTCTTGGACTCAACCAATGCTTGACATTGCTGCTGAAGTAGGAAAAAGAGTTAAAGATCCTAATTCTTATGAGGTGCCTGAGAAATATTTGAATAAAGAAGTCAATGCAATGAAGAAGTGAATTAAGTCTTTTCGGCCTACATGGAAGTGAATTAAGTCATGTGTGATGGATGGACTGGTCAAACACGAGATCACATCATCAACTTCTTGACATATTGTAACAAAGGTACAATTTTTCATAAGTTTGTTGATGCATTTAATATGGCAAGTAGGACTTTAGATTACTATTTTCGTTTGTTAGATATGGTGGTTGAAGAGATTGGACACGAATATGTTGTCCAAATAGTGATTGCCAATGAAACAACTCTTAAGGTTGCTGGAAAGAAGTTGATGGAGAAAAAACCATGTTTGTATTGGACAGCGTGTGCAACACATTGTATTGATCTTATACTGGAGGACATTTCAAAAAAAAAAAAAAAAATCTGTTGCAAAGGTCCTAGATGATGCAAAGTTGATTACAAGCTTCATCTACAATAATCCAAGGGCATACCATTTGATGAAAAATATACAAATGGTAAAGAATTGTTACGCCCTTCAATTATTAGATTTGCCACAAATTTCATTGCACTTGAAAGCATTATTAGGCAGAAAGATAACCTAAAAGCTTTGTTCGCTTTTGACGACTAGTTTTGGGAAGATGAAAATCGGTCCTCCTAGTGATGTAAAAAATTTGATTATGGGCAAAGACTTTCGGAAGAGAGGTAATAAAGTTCTGATTGTTCAAGAGTCATTGGTTAGGGTGTTAAGGTTAGTAGATGGAGATGAGAAACCTACAATGGGTTTTATATATGAAGCAATGGATCGAGTAAAGTTGGCTATCAAAAAATATTCTTGATATTGGGTTGACTATTGGAAGATTATTGATCGTCGGTGGTCTGTTTAGTGACATCATGATTTGCATGTTGCAGGTAAGTATGGACTACAAAGTTATATTTTTTATTACTTGTATGAAATTTACATGTTATGTGTGTGGATAAAAAGTAGTCGTAATGAACTAAAAATGAATATTATCATATGAGTAGGTTACTTCTTGAATCCACAATTCCAGTATATTACTACCAGTTCTAGGGAGACGTTCCGAGAAACAATGGATGGAACGCAGAAAGTAATTCAAAGATTGGAGCCGAACATTGAATGTCAGATTAAGGCAATAGATCATGTTTGTAGTGCTTGTTTACTTACAATTTTATTTATTGTTTGAATGACATCTAATACACATTCTTTCACAATTATAATGTATGTAGTTGTTTTTGTTTCGAGATAAAGCAGAAACATTTGGATCAAATATTGCACAAGCAGCAATTAACAAAACAAATCCTGGTAAGCTAAGTTACAATTTATAATATGTAGTCAATGTATATTTATTCATTTGTGAATTCATCAAATTTTATTTTATGTAGCTAAATGGTGGATTCTTTATGGCTCATGTGCTCCTGAGCTTCAAAGTATAGCAGTTACAGTACTAAGTTAGACTACTTCATCTTCTGGTTGTGAGCGTAATTAGAGCACGTGGAGTCTTATCCACACCAAAACGAGAAACAGGTTGACATATGCTAAACTTCAAAAGCTTGTTTTCATTCACTATAACATGAAATTGAAAATTAGGCATACTGTGCGAAAGAACCAGCAAGAGATTGAGAATAGCTTTAATCCTATCAATTTGGATTACATATTTAATGAAGATGATCCCCTGAATCCATGGTTAGAAGAAAGGGAAGAGCCATTGATGCCCTTGGATAAGGAAACTCTCTCTTGGATGAATTCTTTTGGTGAAGATGATGATAATAAATGTATACCTCTTTGTGAGTCACTTGATAACCAAGACTCTGATTCTAGTTCTGCACCGACTGAAAGCGATAATGGTGGTGGTAGTGGCAATGATGAGGATGGTGGTGGTGATGGTGATGATAATAATGGCGATAGGGGTCATCGGGTTGCTAGTTTAACCCAAATTTATGGTTATAATTGTGAGGGTAACCTTCCAGCTCAGTGTGATACTAGTGGTCATTGTCATGATTCACCATTTCGTGGGGATCATGGACTTAGTGCAGTTAGAGTTGATCCAGAAGCTTATGGTCAACAATCACGGCGTGAAAAAAAATCAAATAGAAATACGAAAAATTTGTATGAATATAAAGATTCATCATCTAGTGTTATGCAGAGTTTGAGTGATCTCACCCTTAGTGATTCATAATATGGTAGTGGTAATGAAAATTACCACTCATCAGACTATCCATCTAGAAATTATAGGCACTACCCTTATAGTTATTCTCCTCAGCACTACCCTCTACCATTACATCCCGAAGATAATTCTTTAGGGTTTTTGAACCCTAACAATTACTTGACATTGCATACATATAGAGAGTAGCCACGACAAGATGGAGTTGAATTTGGAACATTTGCTTATATGTTGCCCACAGGATGGAACGATGATACTGGAAGTAACCTAGATCAATCTCAATGTTTGGATCCTCCGCGTTGTTCTTTTCGGTGGTGAGATTGTTGAAAGGTAATGCTATTGCTTTCTCTTTTTTATTGTATTGTACAATTCTAAAAATCATTTTGGTTCTATCAATATGTTTCATTTAATAAATTGTTAGATTTGTAATTGTGCGTTTCATTTGTTCAATTGTTTGCTAATGGAAAGGTCACTGATACATAGTAACTTAAGAAATATTATTAATACTTATGATATTATATTATCATGTTTATTATGATACAATAAAATGAACATTAAACACCCATATTTGCATGATTTTAAGTTGAAACATGTAAATATTCATCTTTTATGGGAGGTTGTGAATTGAAAAAAAAAAAATTCACGCATCCGGTTTCCTTTACCGTTATGTAACGTCTGTTTCACCCTGCGTCCATTACAACGTTACCGTTATCGTTATTCAGAACCATGATCCTAATAAAAAATGGAATCCACAACTAATACCTTTCCTTCTATTAAGTCGTAGCAGACTCCCTACCCCCTTGCTCCGGCTTAGCACTCAACTCATTCTTAGGTCATAACTGTTGCAGCTGCATGCTACGCCACAACAATCACTGTTCTTATACGCCATTCTAACCACAGTTTCTCATCAGCTACCTCCTTCTCAAATTCAACAACCATAGTAGATCTAGAATTAACAGATACATATAGTTATTGGACGGACTCTAGGTGGTTCAGCAGCCCCCGAGTTGACACGTGTAAAGGTCCAACCAATGTGAAGCTCAAAAGGTGCCGAGGAGTCGAGCTGAGGGAGTATGACTCGGAGGAGCCGAGTGTATCCACTGACACCAGCGTTTGAGGCGACATGACATGCATTTATGGTGATGTGAGTTATAGAGACATGACAGCTAATAAGCCACTGCTTCCTTGGAGGCTCAGACTGACGTTGATGAGTACGAACATTAGTGACCAATTGCGCTGGGCGCTGAAATAGAGGTACTATCTGCCTAGCGCCGAACACCCCGGAGTAGGCGTCAGACGCCGACCAGAGGCACTCAAGTGCTCGGGGATAGCCAAGGGTTCTCGGCCTGACACCGAGGACTTGACCTATCGCTCGAGCATTTATGACGCAAAGACTTATTTGGAAAGCTCTCAATCACGCATGGGTAAAAGTGAGAGGTATTTAATGCTGTGATGGGACTTTATGCCCTTGCACTCATTGCTATTCCAGGTATAAATACTAGTGAGAAAGACGATCAAAGGCACACAATATAAAACTGAGATTTAAAATATTTGGGTGTCGAGTCCCTCGAAGTATATACTGACTTAACCTTCGGAGGGGATAAGCTGGGTGTTCACCCGGTCTTTTCTTTGACTTTTGTGGATTGTTGCAGGCTCATCATACAGGCGACTGCTACCTCAAATCTATTGCAGGAAATATCCCGTGCAATTTGGCGCCGTCTGTGAGAACATACTACCTTTCCCTTGGCAGTTGCGTCATGCTGAACACACGATCCCAAGGTGATGGAGAATGGAGTCTACGCACGCCAAACACACAGGTTGTACGTCTCCTAGTGGTCATTGAATCAGATCCCTTGTCTCGCTTGGGTGGGAGCAGACGTCCCATACGGCAAGCCTCCCCAACGGACCAAGCCCTTGGGGGCAAGGCCTCTCGGTCCATGATATCGTTGAAATGGTGGAAAAACGAATGGGGAAGCGAATTAAGCAACTGGAACAAGATAATGCTAAAGTGCGCTGGCGACTCGACAACGTCGAGCAGTCGGGCAACACCAGTTGGCGGAGCGACGAATGGACAGACCGGAGTGTCGATCAGAGCACCTCTGGAGGTCCGAAACAAGGGGCTCCAAGAGAAAATGTGCATGGCCGCACCGCTGAAAAAGGTGATCTGTGGAATTGGACATGACCGGCTCTCGAGGAATGTTCAGGATGGGGACACCGCGAGGCAGATCTGTCCCGATGGGACCTCCACCGGGGAATTCCTATAGATGTCATGGGGGAGTCCCAAGCGGAATCCGTGGCGCAGGGGCCGAAAATGAAGGAACCCTGAGTGGACCCTAGGGCACATGTCGGTGATATACGCCGAAGACTCACGTTCGAGGAGGGCAAGGACGAGCAAATTAGCTCTCCCTTCGTCTGGGCAATCCACGATACGCAGATGCCGAAGAAATTTATAGTTCCCCGATTCAAAATCCATGATGGAAGGATAGATCCAGCGGGTCACCTTAGGTAATATAAACAATTGATGTCCATCTATGACACCGATCATAGGGTTTTGTGCCAAGTCTTCCCCATGAGTCTAGGGGATACGACCATGAAATGATATGAGAACCTGCTCCCCGAGAGCATCGAATCGTGGAGACAATTGACCGAGCTCTTCACAACTCGCTTCATCACTAGCAGTAAGAGACCGAAAGACATCGGTGCGTTACTGACGCTCAGGAGAAAATCAGGAGAATCCCTTCGGAAGTATGCAATCCGGTACTGGGAGAAGGTGAACGAGGTTGAGTCGTGTTCGGAGGGGATGATCGCAACTTCGTTTCGGCTGGGGTTGTCCAGGGACATCGACCTATACAGGTCCCTCACTAAGAAATCGCCCTCGGATATGAAGGACCTGATGACGCGCATAAATAAGTATGCCAGAGTGGAGGAGGAATCCCTCGCGCCTGAGATCAAGGCCCCTGTACCGCGAAAGAGAGAAAGGACGAGGGAACCACCTGTCAGGAGGGGGATGCTCGCCCCTGCCCCGAATTGTTTATCCTTTCAGGGGGTCAATATTGTATTCAAGAAGCCCATCTATAGAATACTGAGTAAGATAAAGGGTAAACCTTTCTTCAAATAGCCTCCCAAGATGATAGGGGATCCATCAACAAGGGACCCGACGTCTCGGTGCTCATACCATAGGGATATGGGGCATCGAACTGAAGACTGTAGGGTGTAAAAGTACTTCCTTGAGTAGTTGGTCAGGGACGGACATTTGAGAGAATTCATTGCTAAGAGCCAGTTCAGGGACCAGGCAGTTAGAGAAGCCGAGGTACCTCCCGAAATGTTCCCGGTAATCGATGTCATACACGCCTGCACCGTGGAGAGGCCGACATATAATGCCTTACGAACTGAACTTCGAAAGGTTTCGCAGATAATGAAGGTGGAAGAAGATAGGGCCGAGAATCAGTCGTCCAAGAAGCCCCCGCATAACTCGAAAGTCATCTATTTTTCGGATGCCAACCTGGGTGGGTTGGTACTCCCCCACGAAGACGCAGTGGTGATCACTTTACGAATCCACAAGAATGATGTCCGAAGAATCTTGGTGGATTCTGACAGTTCTGCAGAGGTGTTATACGATGACCTTTTTCGGAAGATGGGATTCTCTCAGAGGGACTTGGAGCAGGTGAGGGCTCCCCTGGTAGGCTTTAACGGATCTAGCGCCCTTCCCTTCGAAAAAATCACTTTTACGGTCCAAGCTGGGATCATTTCCATCCTGATGGAGTTCATGGTGATAGATTCTGATTCTCCTTATAACGCCATCATGGGCAGGACGCGGTCCACTCCTCTGACCATCAAAAAATCAAGTTTTTGACCCCAAAAGGTATCATGGAAGTTCGGGGATACCAGGCGTCATCGAAACACTATTTTTATGCTGCCATGAGGACCGGGGTGGCCTCCCGATCTCGGGAACGTGATCCTGAAGTGGTGGTGGCTAAATAGCAATCACATTCCGGCCAGCCTGGTGTGGATGAACCCATCACTGAGCTAACCGACCATTCTATTGAAGTCCTGGTCAAAGTTCCTTTACGCCCCGACAATGGAGATAGGAGTTTTTTCGTGGGCTCGTCCCTGAATGACACTGAGAAGGTCGACATGATTTCATTCCTACGACTTAATGCCGACGTCTTCACCTGGACACAAGGCGAGATGACTGGGTTAAGCACCGAGGTGATTACACACCGGCTTCACGTCGACCCTTCATTTAAACCACTAAGGCAGAAGGCCCGCAAGACAGCACCTCATCACGTGAAGGCCGTAGATGAAGGGGTAGACAAGTTGTTGGGGGCAGGTTCCATAAAAAGAAGTGTAGTTCCTCCAATGGTTGTCCAACACAGTATGTGCAAAGGAGAAGAAGGGGAAGTGAAGTGTCTGTGTGGATTTCACTGATCTGAACAAGATGTGCCCCAAGGACGAGTACTCTCTCCCGAAGGTCGATCAACTGGTGGATGCAACCGCGGGCCATAAACGTATTACCTTCATGGGCGTGCGGGTGGGCTATCATCAAATTCTTCTAGAGGAATCGGATCAGGAGAAAATGACGTTCATAACGCCACGGGGAATTTACTGCTACACAATAATGCCGTTTGAATTGAAGAATGTCGGGGCAACTTATCAGCGCCTTATTAACAAAATGTTCAAAAGGAAACTCGGCATGACCATGAAAGTGTACATAGATGACATGCTAGTGAAAAACAAGGAGAGCGCCGACCATCTCCCAGACTTGGAAACTACTTTTGCCATACTCCGTAATTGCGATCTAAAGTTCAATGCCTCAAAATGTGCGTTCGGGGGTGAGCTTGGGCAAGTTCCTGGGATACTTGGTCACGCACTGGGGCATCGAGGCCAACACCAACCAGATACAAGTGGTACAAAACATCCGGGTATCGAGGACCACCAAAGACATCCAAAAGCTGACCGGGATGCTAGCCGCTCTTAATCGATTCATTTCGAAATCCTCTGATAGGTGCAAGTCGTTCTTCGCCATGCTGAAGGGAGTAGCGAAGGGAACTTAGGACTAGGAATGTGACCAAGCGCTCGAGGAAATTAAGAAATACTTGAAACGTCCTCTAACTATGTCTGTCCCAGCGGCGGAAGAAGTACTCAAGCTTTACTTATCGGTCTCGAATAGGGCCGTTAGCGAGGCTTTAGTACGAGAGGATGAGGGGGTTTAAAGACCCGTTTACTTTGTGAGCAAAACCTGGCTCGACGCCGAAACTCGATACTTGCTGATGGAGAAGTTAGTCTTCGCACTAGCAGTCTCGGCAAGAAAGTTCAGGCACTACTTCCAAGCACATATCATAGAAGTCTTAACGGATCGGCCTCTAAGGCCTATTCTTCACATAGCCGACATATCTGGGAGAGTTGTAAAGTGGGCTATAGAGCTCGGCGAGTTCGAGATAAGATACAAACCACGTACGTCATTTAAAGGGTAGGTCCTGGCTGATTTTATTTCTGAATTTTCTGCATCTGAGGGCCCACAAGAATCGATAGCCCTCAACGATGCTTCCTAGAGTCTCCATGTTTATGTGTCCTTAAATGCAAGGGGGCAGGAGTAGGTGTGGTACTGACCAATTTCGAAGGGTTCACGATTGAGCGAGTCATTAGATTGGGGTTTAAAGCATCCAACAATGAGGCCGAGTACGAGGCACTGCTGGTAGGACTAGATATTACATACTCGGCTGGAATCAGACACCTTCATGTTTTATGCGATTTCCAGCTGGTCGTAAACCAAATTAATGGTGACTTTGAGGTTCGAGACAGTAGGATGAGGGCGTATCACTAAAAGGCGAAATCCAGAATTGAAAAGCTGAACAAAGTGGAAGTTACCCAAATTTCAAGGGATCACAATACTAACGCTGACGCATTGGCCTACCTGGCCTTGGCATTAGCTTCGGGAGTCACTCGGCGCATCGTCATCGAGAACCGAGAGAGCCCGAGCATAGAGGAGAAAGAGACCAAACAAGTATTCCTTTTACAAATGCATGAAGCACCTTCGGGTTGGATGAAACCCATAATCACGTACCTGTCGAAAGGAGTGCTCCCCGAAGATGTCAAAGCAGCGAGAAAGATCAAACTCAAGGCTTCCAGGTTCTGGATATCCGCCGACCATAAGCTATACAGGAAATCCTGCTCGGGGCCGCATTTACTTTGCGTACCCGAGGACAATGAAGTGCATGAAAGCATATGTGGAAGCCGCACGGAAGAAAGGTCCCTAGTAAATCAAGTAATGAATCAAGGATACTGGTAACCATACATGCAGAAAGATGCGAATAGCTATGTTAAGAAATGCGACAAGTGTCAGAAAGATTTCCCCATTATCCGACAGCCGCTTGGAGATTTGTACTTGTTGACAAGTCCTTGGTCGTTCTCTCAATGGGCAATGGACATTGTCGGACCTCTCCCGAGGGCGTCGTTAGACAAGAAATTCTTGTTAGTAGCTACCGATTACTTCACTAAGTGGATCGAATCCGACCCCTTAAGTCGAATTCGGGATGTAGAAACGAAGAAATTCGTATGACAGAACATCATCACTCGGTTCGGAATTCCTCGGGCCTTCATCTCTGACAACGACACTCAATTCAATAGTGGCCCTTTTAGAGAATTTTGTTCAGGATTCGGGATACACAATTATTATTCCACACTAGACTACCCCCAAAATAATGAGCAAGCAGAGGTCTCTAACAAAACAGTGTTAACTGGGATCAAGAAGAGGCTTGAAAAGGCAAAAGAAAGATGGACCGAGGAGCTACTCAACGTGTTGTGGGCATACCAAACCACACCGAGGACTTCAACGGGTGAAACTCCGTACGCCATGATGTATGGGGTCGAGGCTGTCATCCCACTGGAAGTTGGGCTCCCGACACTACGAAGCCAAGCCTTTGAGTTGGGAAATAATGATCAGATGCTTGCCAAAGACCTTGATCTGATTGAAGAAAGAAGGGAATTGACATCCATCAAGCTCGCACGATACCAGGGGGAGCTGTCAAGGTAGCATCAGAAAAAGGTCCGGACGAGGAGTTTTCTAGTAGGTGACCTGGTGTTGCGCAAAGTGATTGGCAGTGTACGGGGAACCTACTGTTGGAAAGCTGGGACTCAATTGGGAAGGCCCTTACAAGGTGATTGCAGTCGGAGACACAGAGGCATACCGGTTACAAAACATGAATGACGACGATGTAATTCGACCCTGGAATATATCAAATTTTAAAAATATTTTTATTAAACAGGTTTTCATGCTCTACTCTCTCTAGCAACATGAGATGAGCTCTCGGTGGTTAGGGGCACTCCCCCGAGGGGTGTAAGACTCCTCCCTTGGAGCAATGCTCTTGAATTACCAATATGAGACGGGCTCTCGAACGTTAAGGGCACAATCCCCAAGGGGTGTAAGACTCCACCCTTAGAGCAACGCTCTCGAATTACCAACACGAGTCGCGCTCTCGGCCGTTAGAGGCACGGACCCAAGGGGTGTAAGACTCTACCCTTGGAGCAACGCTCTCCAATTACCAACGAGATGAGCTCTCGGTCGTTAGGGGCACGACCCCAAGGGGTGTAAAACTCCACCCTTGGAGCAATGCTCTCGAATTACCAACACGAGACGAGCTCTCGGTCATTAGGAGCACGACCCCAAGGGGTGTAAGACTCCACCCTTGGAGCAACGCTATCAAATTAGTTGGGTATAAAACATAATAGACAAAATCAACATCTCTTTTAAAGAACAAAAGGGAAAGATTGCACTAAAAAGAAAGGAAAGATATTGCATTAATGCAAAGAGGGGCTTTGCGTCCCCAAGAGCATACAAAAAATATATACGAAAAGTCCTTCTGGTTTACAAAGAAAAAGTACAAGTACAACATTTAAGGATCCCCGGGCCCTCGGGAGTTGAGGGTTCAACACCACCGGTCTCCTCGCCTCCGAGTCCGCTGCGCTGTGGTACAGACTCCTTAACACCCAGGATTTCATCAAGTTTGGTGTCGCGACGGCCAGTCAAGATCGGGGGTGGAGGAGAAGGAAGATCAAAGTATGGATTGGCAGATGGTAGAGGTGGAAGGACAAGAGAGGGGTGATCCGAACCATCACTTAGCATGATGGGGTCGTTGCGGCCTTCGACCCCTTCGGTTGGATCGTGGACACCAGGGTCGGATGGAAGTTGCTCCCCGGGAAGTTCCTCTTCATATACGCCGAGGGTTCTGTGCATCTAGAACAAGTCCGACGTAGGGTCCACTAAGGCGCGCGTGAAGGGCAGCAACCCAGCCTTTTCTGAACGATTTCGCCTTAGCTTCCTCAAAGGCAGGGACCATCTGATATTAGGTGTCCAGCCACACCCTTTGACATTCTTGCTAGATCCTCCCGGCCTCCCCGCCTTGTCCGCTATCAATGAGTCAACTTCGGTTGTCAATTCATTGACCAGGGCCTCGGCTTCCTCTAGCTTGACTTTAGTGGAAGAAACCCGAAGTTCATATTCCTTCGCCTTCTTGACTGCTGCGGCCTCACCAGCCTTCACTTTCTCCAAGTCGGCGGCAAGAGTGTCGCGTTGGCGGATGAGCTCGGTAATATGGAAGGTCTGGTCGGCGAAGGTTGCCTCGAGCCCTTGAATATGTTTGTCTTTGGCTGCCAGGGCCCGCTCAACGTTCCTTGCCACCTACTTGTGAGTCCAAAAACGCTCAATAATGGCCCCCATTTGCTGGCTAGCCTAGGGAGGATAAAAAAGTACTTAAAACAGGTGAATGCAGTAAAAGAAAAAGTGAAGAGGTTATGGAATGACGAACTTACCACCATGTTACTTTGGAGGGCACTTAGGAGGAGCCGATTGTCGTCGTATTTCTCATATACGAACATGTCGGCCCTGAACTGGTGGGTCGCAGTGACCTCAAATGCGACCTCGAGATCTCGAAGTACGGAGTCTGACTCTAGGAGAGGGCACCCGTCTCAAATCTCGGCCATGGCAACCCACTCGGTTGAAGTAACCTCAGCTGGGACGTCATGGCAGTGTTTCTGGCGGCGTTCTCCCGAGGGCTTAGGGTCCCGACCACTTCGCGTCCCTTTTCGATTTTCCAGGGGAGGTACTTGGACCCTCGGTGGGATGACGGGCTCCCCTGTTTGTTGGGGACGTGGCTGTGGATGTGGCGGCGACGGAGGCGGGTCCCTACGTGGTGCAACTAGTGGGGGGTTAGTTGGAGTCGAGCCCGAGGGCCTGGCAACTCCAGAGAACCTTGCTCTCCTGTGCACCGCGGTGGCTTCCATGGCGACGGTGTTGAGGTAGGAACTTGAAACATTTCTTCAGGAGCAGAAGGATTGGCGGGAGAAATGGAGCGCACGGAGTCTAGGTCGGCGTCTCCCTCAAGATTTTCCTCCTCTTCCTCCGACGTAGACCGGTCTTCCCAACGTGAAAGGTTAAACGAAAGTGGAACTTGGGAGAACCGACTGTAAGAGAGAAGGTAGCCGAGTAGGTCGTGGGACGCTCGGGAGCCGAAGGACCAAACTTTCAGTAAATCCTTGAATCTGACTTGGGACCTCAGAGGTTGGGTGGCAGCAAGCTGATATCCTTATGCAAAAATAGAGATCAAGATTAAAAGCGATGGTGACATAGTGTCAAGCATATATTAGTTTACACGAAACACACCTTCACCTCTCGGCACCTTGGGGCAAAAGAATCCGTCATACTCGGGTCCATCCCCTTTTTTCCAGCTTCTGTCGAGCATGATCAGATCATCAACATACCCCTTGTCCGAGTCTGACAGGTGAATGACCAGGTATATCGAGGTGTCCTAGGCCTGGAGGTAATACCTGCCCCTTGAGACTAACCTAAGGTCATAACAGAAAAGCATCTCATCTACTCCTAAGTCCACCCCTAACCAGGCATTTATGGCAACTACGCTTATGACTATCCTATAAAATTTCACGCCACACTGGAGGGGGAACAGACTTAGCTGCATCAACATCTTCAGGAGGAGGGGATGGAGGGAAAAAGTTAGTCCACCTTCCATGATGGCCTTGGTAAAAAAAGACATCATCTCTACACTCCCTTGGACTCGACTATGGTATTAGGCATTGAAAGGAAAGGTAAAGACGTGTTCAGAGATTTGGTATTTGACCTTAAAAGCCTGAATGTTGTCCTTGTTAACGACGGTCTTTTTTAACCAGTGATTCCTAGTTGGGACTGGGTCACCCACCACTGTTCTACGGGTTCTTGCCATCGGTAAGTTCTAAGGAAAAATGTAGAAGAAAGGAGAATCAGGTTTGAGAAAATAGTACTTATAGGTGATCTTCAAAAAGGGTGTTCGGGGGCTGGAAGCAGAGTGCTCGGGAGTTGATTGCTATAGAGAAGTTCAGGATTGTAAAAGTCCCCAAATTGCTCTAACAACGTCTACTTATAACCTGAGGGCGGGAATCGAAGGAGGCACCATCATTAGTGGATTTGAAAAGGGCGACGTTTGACGTGCAAGTAACCGCCACAACTTAATGGACGTGACAGGTAAGCCGCCAAACTCCTTGCGCCAGTTGTCCCACACCGCAAAAAGAACGGAGGCTTGGGGGGCAGTTGGAGGGACTCTAGGCGGTTCAGCAGCCATTGGGTTGACACGTGTAAAGGTCTAGCTAATGTGGAGCTCAGAAGGCACCGAGGAGCCTAGCCGGAGGAGTATGACTCAGAGGAGCCGAGTGCATCCACTGACACCAGCATTTGAGGCAACATGACGTGCATTTATGGCAATGTGAGTGACAGAGATAGGACAATTAATGAGCCACTACTTCCTTGGAGGCCCAGATTGACGGTAATGAGTATGAACATTAATGACCAATTGCACCGGGCGCTGAAATCGAGGTACTATCTACCTAGCGCCAAACACCCCGAAGTAGGTATCAGACGCCGACAAGAGGCACTCAAGTGCTCGGGGATAACCAAGGATTCTCGGCCTGACACCGAGGACTTGACTTATCGCCCGAGCATTTATGACACAAAGACTTATTTGGAAAGCACTCAATCACGCATGGGTAAAAGTGAGAGACATTTAATGCTGTGATGAGACTTTATGCTCTTGTACTCATTGCTATTCCAGGTATAAATACTAGTGAGAAAGACGATCAAAGACACGCAATAAAAAACTGAGATTTAGAATATTTGGGTGTTGAGTCCCTCGAAGTATATACTGACCTAACCTTCGGAGGGGATAAGCCGGGTGTTCACCTGGCCCCTACTCTGACTCTTGTGAATTATTGCAGACTCATCATACAAGCGACTGCTACCTCAAATCTATTGGAGGAAATATTCCGTACAGTTATGAAGGTTAAAATGAAGAGAGAAGAATTTGAAGAAGTTAGTAATTGTTTGTCTATTTATCGATGGCCCATCCTTTCTGTTAGGTCTCTGAAATATAATTTGTGTGTATTCTACTTTTTATTTTGTTCTTATTGCCTTTTTCTCAATTAAACAATTTACTCAACACCCCCTTTTTTTGGTCAGAATGCAAACACCTCGTTTCGATTCCTATGTTTCTAATCATTTTTTCATTATTATGTTGTTTCAGGTCTTGCAAATGGTCATCCATCCTTGTGCGAATTGTTCTGTTAGGATGGTACAAAAAATCATTTTGAGTATGTAGCTCCAGATAAAAACTGGTCGGTGACAAAGTGTGGACGAAGAAAGAATGTAATTCGAACTTAAAAATAATAACCAACTCACTACTTTCGCTCTCTATTTCGATCACTTCAATAGTATATTTTTCTTGTTAAAAAAAATAGTATATTTTTCAATTGAGGTATTTAAATAATAATAAATGTTAAGTTATTTTTCAATTACATGCAGTGCTTACAATCTATTATTGACATTATGCTTAACTATTACTTCTATCCGAAATTTATCTATAAAAATTAAATTAGTAATCAAGTATTAAAAAATCAAGAAGGATAAATTTTATTTCAAAATATAAAAGACTCACTTAAATATGACGCCTTATGTCTAAAATTATCTTGATCAGACTGTTAAAAAGCCAAACTTACTCTCTCTAATACATGTATCTTTTTTTATTAAATATTATTTATTATAAAAATTATTTCCTATTAGAATAAAAAGTGGTATCGGAGTTGTAAAAAAAGTGCTCTCTATTTTAAAATTTTGTAAAACAAAAACTCTTTATTTTTGAAATGATGTTCTCTGGACATTTAAAACACCCCCCCCCCCACATTAGGGAATGCTTTAAAACTTTGTCATTACTCGTGAAAATTTAAAATGGATTGAGACTCGGCATTAAAATTTTAACAACATGATTCTCAATGTGTTGTTGATTGGACTGAAATTTACGGAAGCGATTTATGTTTATTTGTACCATGCATTGACAAGTAAACGCCGTTAATTGTAACTTTTAGGAGTAGTTTAGTGGTTGAGTTTAACTTTCGATAATCCAAAAATCTTAGGTTTCATCACTTCTCACACATCTTAAGAGTTAGCCACCCTTATCCCTTTAGGAACATATTCTAATCTAGCTCAAGTTATGGTAGTTAGACACTGATGAACTCGATAGAATAATCGGCATAAATCTAAACATTCTGTAACAAAACAAAAAGACGTTAGTCACAGTCGACGTTTAAGAAGAATGAGAAGGTGGTCATTTTGATTTTAGAATGGCACTTGTCTTTCAATAATGTTGCAACGACCCACAATTTTGAAAAATAAAAGCAATGAGACTGAGTGGCTAATAAATAAAACAATTTGGGGATTCTTCTTGTTTTTATTTAATGGAAAGGAACAGCTGACCACAATTCAACTGAAACAATAAAAAAAAAATCACTGGAGAAAAATTATTGAGTTGAATTACTGTGCTTATTAAAAACCAGAAAAAGAAAAGCTGAACGATGTGATGTAACATCAAAATCCAACATGACTCTTTGTGGACGATACTAGCAAGTCTTGCTATGCAGTTAGAAAATAAGTGATAGAATTGTGGACATTGAGGACACTACAAGCCAATCATATAAGTAATATCGACATCTCAGTTTGTTGACATTGGAATAAATATTCAATACAATGATAATACTAAGTTAGTATTGTAATATGTAGCTGAAGTATTTGCATCTCCAAGATGGACTTTTAGACCTTATGCCAAATAGAGCCTCAAATGAGTAGTTCAAGTGGTAATAAGAATGAGTTGTAAATTTATACGTCTTGAATTCAAACTTTGATAATCCATTGAAGTTGGGCCAAGAAAAATTTATCTGTCATGAATATTCTAATCCTGACGTGAATGACCTGTCTTGACCGGAGAGAGAATTAATTGAGGTGCACATAAGCTGACTTAGATACCCCCAACCGCTAAATAAATATAAATAAATAAATTTACTTGGGTAGTTATTGATTTACATTGATAATACCTAAAAAAAATTTCAAGTTTGAGCTCGGGAGTTGAGATCAAGAAGGGAGCTAAGCCATTAGATCTTGAACTCAGCAATCTAAATATGGGACCCTCTCAACCTACAACCCAAAGAAAATGCATAGAGAACAACTGACAACTGCAATGCGCCTCCTCAACGGCAATAAGCGCCAATCTAGATGCACGATCCTTAACCGCGATGGCCTTTGCCTAGAATCATGCAAAATATCACGAGAGAAAGGCAAGGATCTCGCCACTGATCCCTTAGAATTAGGGGCAAGACTGTAAATACCATACAAAGCCCTCGCTAGGAGGCCAATCCATGCCGTCTGAATTAAGGAAATTCAGTAAGCTACTCTTGACTTCTTGAATAAAAGCATCTAGGGCAAGAGACTCTTTAAAAGAGTGGATTAGCCGAACTGGTGAACCACTATAATTCTTCAGTGTTACCTTCATCATGCCCAAAAAGATTGTTTGATCAGTTTTCATCAGAGCCTTGTAGCTTAGTTCTAGCCCTCAATCTTACACAGTCTGCTCAATCACGTGTAATACACCATCATACATGAAGGGAAAATATGGTAGTTATTGACTTATATGGAGGGGTAGTTATTAATTTGTGTGAAATCTATTTTTTTATTTGTTTATTTATTATTAGTTTGTGATACCATGTGATAATATTAACATGATATCACCGTTATATTAAATAATTATTCAACATTGTGGAAACTACACGCCAATCATGTAATTAATGTCAACATCTCATTAACAAAGTGATACAAATGCAGATAAAAGTGGGGGTGCAATTTGGTTGGGTCAACCCGAATCCAACCCAAAAAAATAGTGTTAGAGTTGAGATTTTAAGGGTTAGGGTTATGATTAAGGTTAGGGTTACGGTTAAAAAATTTAAACCCTGAATTGAATTTGGAAAAGACTCGGGGTTAAAGAGTTGTCATCCTAGATAGACAACTCAAAGGACCTCCTCTCTCTCTCCTATATAAAGAAGGCTTACCCTTACATCTTTAATAAGTTATCTTGATGGGTTTCATCTTAGTGGGTTATGTAGGTCTGTGTAATAGTCCAACATTATGCAAATACTCACCCTTAATTTAGGATTATTGTTTATTGAGTCTAAATTTCTAACCTGGATTAGGCAACCCGATTTCAACACGAGATTTTTCCAAAATTAATTCGGACAATACTCGGGTTAGGATTAGGATTAGAGTTAGGGTTAGGGTTAGTGTTAGGACTGGGCAATGGCTGATCTCTCCCAACCCACCTAAGTTGCACCTCTAGATAAAAGTTATACCATCTTTTATTGATACATTTTATCTCACTCATGATCTCCGTAACAAAAATTATAGGGGCTGTATTGGCGAGATCCAACGGTGAACAGCTGCCCAAAAGAAAAACCATTTGGAAGTTCAAGGATGAGCATCTCTAACCCTGACTCAAATTCAAATTTGAGTAAAAAGCCCAAAAACCTTGCTCCAACCTCAAATTTACACAAAATCAAGGGAGACTCCTGTTTTTACTCAAATCCTTACCTAAATACTTAATGGTGAGATTTCACCCTATTTTAAAGATGCAATAGTTATCTTTATTCTCATTTAAATTTAGGTTTGCCCTCATTTAAATATGAGTTTCTTCTTTAACTTTGAGTTTATCAATTACAGCCTTTTGTGTCAAATTAAATTTTTTTACTCAGAAGTTAATTTAAATGTAAGTAAAATTTTGAGTCAAAGTTAGAGATGCTCTTATATATTTTTTAACATCTATCTATCACTCAAAAAATGTCAAATTTAGATATGAATTTGAAAACAAACTTCACTATCATATTAATTGTAGTGCCAGTGATACAAAGAAAATGTATTAAATATTATTATCAAATTAAATATAGGCGAAGGCCAAGAGTCCTACCTCTGTTCGCAATCAGGAGAAAAAGAAACAGACGATTGAGAAGAAGGTGGACTTTGTGTTCAATGTACAACCCAGAATCAGTGAATTTTTGTGATTTGTAAAAGGATTTGCAAGTGGGTTTTGATTTCTGGATGCTTGGCATGTGACAGTTTTGATTTTTGTGATCTTGTTAGAATTTTTGTTGAATCAAATGATTTTCTCTTTATCACGCATCCCACCTCTTTTTTTTCTTCATATTTGTGTTAAAAAATTACAATTCAAATTGTTATACTAGATTTGTATTTTTACCCAACCTTTTTTGCATCTAGGGTTTTCAACATAGATCTATTTTTTTAAGGCGAGGACGGGAGGTAGAGACAAGAATGGGGATTAGAATTTATCTGCGGAGCGGGATTGGGGATTAAGCCTTGCCCCTTAAGGGAGGTAAATCGGGGATGGATGGACCTTTTTGAAGTGGGTACTAGAGTGGAGACTATTCCCTTCGCCCCCGTCCGAATCTACTGTCATTCATTCTGATAAAAGTAACAGTAGAAAAAGACTAATATACACGAACTTCTTAAATTAAATGTCTTAGCTTCCTTTTTTTTTTTTGCTACAAGGTGTGTAGACTTGTGTCAACTACTCTATCGAACTCAGTGACTGACCACCGTGGTTTGAGTTGGTCGAGCATGTCTCCAAAAGAACAATGGTGACTAGCCCTTTGAAGGCAAGAGAAGGGATTGAACCTAAAACATTTGAGTTACCAAAGGACAAGCCCAACCACTGAACAATCCTTGAAGGTTAATTAAATGTCCTAGCTAATTTCTGATTTTTTTTTTTTTTGACTTTTTAAATATTTTTTTAGCAGCTTTTCTGTTCGAATATTTATTTTCAAGCTTTGTTCTTGTTGGGACTTACTACCTTATTTTTACCTCAATCATATCTGTAGTAACATACATATAACATATACTCAAGTGTCTTATTGATATAATAAAATACATTTGGATCACTTCTACAAAGTAATATTTGAACATACTTTTACTTTTATATGGAATTATTTATTCGGGTAAAAAATGTATTTAAAATAAACATTATCAAACAGTACACCTAGATCTTTCAAACTACGTTGATTTCGTGTACAAGTATGTTACACCTATAATGATGAACACCTAGTCCTGCCCATTAACTGGTACCAAAGTCAAATTCATGATCACACTCGAAAATATCATAAAAGTAACCCGTTTATCTGGACTATACCTGATGTGGTCAACACATTCTCCTCTCCTTTTTTTTTTTTTTTTGAGTTTTTTGGAGATTGATACCTAGGCCTAATTGGATGCCAAAAAACATTCACTCACCAATTTATTTTTGAATTAGGTCCCTATTGAAAAGTTAAAGTAATTGACATAGCTAAGGCTCTTTAAAATTATAAAACTAACGATAAAGTCATCACGTAATTGAAACACGTATTCCAAAAAACTACGTCATCATAATGTATATGCTCCTCCCTCTAATACAGATCGTCAAACAGGTACACTAAAAAAATGACGTGTTCTCAATTAACATATGCATTAACTGATGGTTCGTATGTACATTAAGATACAATAACTAATAGCGGTTGAATTCAGTGTATCTCTGGAACATATACATTGAGATGAGACGTCTGGACAGTTGGAGGATTTTAATGACTAAGAATAACACCTGGAGAATAGGTAAGGTCATTGGCGATCCAACTCAGTTGGAGGATTTTGATGGAGAGGTCCAAATACAACGACACTTTCTAAGGGTGAAATGTAGAATCAACCTGAATAATCCCTTGAAGAATGGGTTCTCCTGACTCGCGATAACCATGATGACATTTGGATCAATTTGAAGTATGAAAGACTTTCTGATTTCTGACACTAGTGTGGTCGGATTGGCCACTCCCAGAGCCCATGCAAGGAAAGATGCATGTGGGGTTCTAATAGTCATTTTGGTCCAGATATGTGAGCACAAAGTAGCCAGTCCTCAAGCTTCTTTCGAGAGACTTGGTCCCTAAAAGCGAGGGAGAGTATGGAACGAAAAGAGAAACTCAAAGGAAACGCCCAGATGACCAGAGATGATGAAGGGTCGATGGGGCATATGAACCTAGAAAGTAGCAGAACACCAGTTGAAAAAGCCCCTAACATCCACAATGGCCATAGTGTTGACGTGTCACTACCGCAAGGCTCTAATGTTGTACATGATACACAGAATCAGACTAGTGGATCCCAATACCACACCTCTCCCCTTGCAGTGGTGTCGTATCCTAGTGGGGACCTAGAGTGGGATCAAGGTTGGGATCAGAGCCTTTCTCTCTCCTTCATTGGATCGCAGGAAGACCCAAACACGTTGGTTGCAGTTAAAAAGGGGCCTATTATGTTATTGATGCCATAGAAAGTATGGAAGCCCAAGATTCAAAAGAGAAGGAAGTCTATGTAATCTCAGATAGTGGGAAAGAGGAGAGTGGGGAGAATATGGAAACCCATTTCCAAAACATGTCTTTGAAGAGGAAAGCCCAACTAGACTTCTCTGATTTGGAAGCCCACCCTGGGACAAGGAAAACAAATAGAACCAACCCGGCTAATGGGCTTGACTCTACCTCATAAGTCCTTCCCCAAATTGGGGACCCTATGGATCTCCACCTTTCCCTTTCAGAATTTGTGAAAAGATGGGTATCCAACAACCAACAAGGGAGGAACAAGTAAAGGAAGAAAAGGGGACCAATTAAAAGGATCAACTCAAAGCTGTATTTTTCCTACATAGAGGGGCTAGAGGCACAACAAGAGTATGCCCAAGGGGACGAGGTGGAAGTGAAAAGGGGTGGTGATGACGAAAACAATCTTAATATCTGTATCATTCAATGGATCTCTCAACCTACCTATTGTATACCAATAAGGGGAGACTCAGGTGAACCTTCTGAAAAGGTGGTGGTGGCTGACCTTAAACACCCATGGGATTCATGTTAATCATCACATGGAATTGTCAGGGAGTGGGACGATCTTGGATAGTCCGTAATTTGCGAGGGCTCATTATTACCCATCGTCCCTCATTCGTCTTTCTTATTGAAACTAAAAACAAGTCCTATAAGTTGGAGCGATTGAGAAAATCACTGAATTTTCAATCCTTAGAGTACATCAATCCTTTGGGGCTTGTTGGAGGTTTGACTTTTTGGTGGAAAGAAGGGGGTTAACCTTTAAGTAATCGAAAAGAATAAGAACATGATCAATGTGAGATGTAGCATGTCACTCCACCCAGAGTTATAGCAGTGTACATTCATTTATGCTAATACAAAGTGCGAAATCAGGAAGATGACATGGGAGAGATGATCGCTAGGTCTACTAATATGCCATAGGAGAGATCATCTTTAGAGGAAGATGATCACTAGGTCTACTGATATGCCATGGCTGGTGGCAGGTGACTTTAATGTTATTGGGTCATTGAGGGAGAAGAAAGGGGGTGCGACCAGTAGTATTAAGAAAGTTGAGGAATTACAGCAGCTCATCTCCGAGTGTTGTCTTGTGGAGCTAAACTACAATGTTCTTAGATTCACCTAGTCTAATAACAGACTAGGGGCAGCTAACATCCAAGACCGTCTTGATAGGGCCTTAGTTAATCCTGCTTGGAGTGCTCTATTCCCCTCCACACATGTGATCCTTAAAGTAAGAATGGGCTCTAACCACTGTCTTATTGTGGTTGACCTAGGACTGAAGACCAAAAGGGCACCGTACTATTTCAAGTTTAAGAGCATGTGGTTAGATGATCTTGAATGTGAAGAAGTGGTCAAGAGCAACTGGACTGCCAGGTACCCAAATTTTGTGATGCTGAATACTATCTCAAATCTGGATCTGTGTGGAAAATGCCTCTCAACTTGGAGCAAACAGAAATTTGGGAATTCTAAGAAGGCCATCCGAGATTTTGGGAGTAAGCCTGCCTATCTCCAGGATCAAGAACCCACCAAGGATAACTTGACCAGAGAATGAGCTTTGCTCTCAAATTGACGGTTACAGACACAGAGAGGAGAAGTTTTGGTTGCAACGATCAAGAATCAACTGGCTGAAAAAGGGAGACCAGAATACTAGATTCTTCCATAGGAACACAATTATAAGGAGGAATTGAAACCATATCCTGAGGCTTAAACCAGAAGGAGAATAATGGCTTGAAGGTGAGGGGGAGATCAAGGCTCACATCAACGATTATTTCAAATATCTGTTCAAGACTATGGGAGAAAGAAGTTGGTTTGAAGCATTGAATGATGTAGATAAAAGGGTTACAGAGGAGATGAATCTTGAACTACTGAGACCAATCTCTGAGGTTGAGGTGCAACGAGCAGTGAAGGAGTTGGCAGCCCTTAAAGGCCCTGGACTTGACAGTTTCCCAGGAATCTTCTACCACAGGTTCTAGCATGTTGTGAAGGATGACGTTTTCCAGTTGGTTAAGGATTTCTTTGAAGATGGCTTATTGGTTAGGGACCTTAACACTACTAATATGGTGCTTATTTCCAAAGAAATATCGCTATAATCTATCTCCTGATTTAGACCAATAGCCCTCTACAACTTTCGGTATAAGATCATTTCAAAGGTGTTGGCATACAGGATGAAGGGTATGATTAGCTATCTTGTCTCCCTTAATCAGGCTACTTTCGTCCCTAAAAGGCTCATTCAAGACAGTATAGCCATCCCAAATGAAGTTTTCCACCATTTTAAAGGAAAAAAAAGAGTCAGGATCCCTGAATTGGCAATAAAAATGGATATCAACAAGGCATATGATAAGGCTGAATGAGATTTCCTTGAAGCAACAATGCTACAGATGGGTTTTGATAGACGTTGGGTGGGGCTGATAATGCCATGTGTTAGAACATTGTCCTTACAGTTTGTTCTGAATGGGGAATATATATGCAAGTTCTGTCCACAGATGGGTATTAGACAAGGTGATCCTCTTTCCCCGTACTTATTCATTTATGTTGCAGATGTACTCTAATCTATGTTATTGAAGGGTGTTGAGGAAAGAAGGCTGACGGACCTAAAAATCAAAAGAAGAAGCCGTGCCATTTCCCACATTTTCTTTGCTGATGATTCATTCTTCTTTATCAAGGCAAAAGATATGAGGGCTGAGGAGCTACTGAGGTTACTCCAATGCTACTGTTTGGTGTCGGATCAAAGCGCCAACCTTTAAAAATCTAGGATCATCTTCTCTAACAACATCACTGAAGACCAAAGATCTTCTCTTTTACAGCTCTTGGGGATCCAACCTATCCCTCACTGTGCAAAGTACCTTGGAATCCCAATAGGCTGGAAATGTTCTAAAAAGGAGGTGTTTGGTTATTTACTCGAGAGAGTTGTGAAGAAATTGCAAGGATGGAAGAGCACTTGCCTTTCACAAGGTGGCAAGAAAATCTTGATTAACGTAGTCTTTCAAGCTATTCCCAACTATGTTATGTCAGTGGCGGCATTCCCTGAGAATTTCTGTGAGAAACTAGACAGCTATGTTAGAAACTTTTGGTGGCGAAGGAACGAAAACAAGAGCAGCATTTGTTGGAAGAAAATGGGACAGAATGATTGAACCTAAGGCAGAAGTAGGGATGGACTTGAAGGATTTCAAACTCCTCAACCAGCCCCTTTTTGGCCAAACAATGTTGGAGACTAATTTCCCAACATGAGTCTTTTTGGATAAAGTTCATGAAGGCGATATATTTCCCTGATGTGGATTTTACGAAGGCGAAGTGTGGTTTAAGACCCTCATGGGTTTGTAGGAGCTTACTTTATGGCAGAGAGTTACTAAATCAAGGCGTTATGTGGCAGATAGGTGACGGTAAAGATGTTTGTTTCTGGGAGGACAAATGAATACCAAGTCTCCCAAGCCTAACAATCCAATCGCTGAAACCTCATGAGAGCCCTATCACGATGGTGGCAGATGTTATCATGGATAATCCCAACATATGGAATACCTCTAGTCTATCTAATGTCATCTCCAGGGGGAATTGAATGCGATCCATGCCATTCCATTATCATTAAGTGGGGGTGAAGATTGAAGAATTTGGTGGCCAAATAGTAAGGGTATGCTCACTGTCAAATATGGATATAGACTGGAAAATAAACTTGCCCAGGTTCCACAAGAAGTTGGCTCCTCTGTTTCTGTCAATTTCAGTCTTTGGAGATGCATTTGGAATAGGAAGGATGTGCCCAAGGTTAAACACTTCCAGTGGAAGGCATGTCATAATACCCTTGCTACACACGAAAAAACTTTTCAAGAGGAAGTGTGCCTCATCCCCTACTTGTCAGATATGTCACTCTTCCCTTGAGACCATCGGGCATCTACTGTTCGAGTGCGAATGGACTAAAACAGTCTAGTTTGGAATGAAGCTTAGCATTCAATGGGAGGATTCTTTCTTTCTGTCGGTGGCCAATAGATCTTCTATGGTTCTGCAGATGGTCAAGGATGCCCATGATAAAATTCATGTATTGGGGAAGACTGCTACTGTGGGATGGGTTATCAGGAAGGCTAGGAACCAGTTTATTTTTTTTATGTCTACTAACGAGGAGGGGTTGAAGGAGCAGGAAGAACCACAGGCGTGTGAGGTGAGGTGAGGCGACAAGTAGCAGAGGCTGAGTTTCTTCTTTGCTGCGATGGAGCCTTCAAACCAAATACTGATAAAGCTGTTTGTGAATTGGTGGCTTGGAAGGAAAGGGACTCTTTTTGTGTTTGGAAGTACAAAGTCCTTCCCTGCACGTTCAAGTCTCCTAGCTGAAGCTGAGACTGTTAGACAAGCTTGCATTCTAGCAGACGCTCAGTTGACCACCAAATGCAACAATTCAGAATGACTGCCTGAACATCATCAAACTCAGCTCTAATGAAGATGTTGCTCCATGGAAAATTAGTGTCATTGTTAATGATATTAGACATTTTGCTAGATTACATAATCTTAGCTTTTTACACAAGCCTAGGGTCTATAACAAGACTGCTCACTGAGTGACAACTGCTAAGTTAAACAATTCACTCTCACTGGATTAAATTGGCTCCTCCTCCCACCCTGAGCTTAAGACTTTTCTTTTGACTAACTGTAATATCAATTTTTTTACTTAATGAAATGTGAATGATGTTTGGCTGTTCAAAAAAAATAAACTAAGATCCCCATTGAAATACCTACCAATACTTTTAGAGAGAAACTTGTATGGATATGGCAGGGTTGTACTCCAACAAAGGAGTTGCATGTGATTGTCTTTCATTAGAGTTAGCCCACCTTAGCCTAGAAAAACCGAGGTTAGGGTCAAAAAAGTTGGCCAATCATAGGTTTAGGCTAAGCCTAGCCCTGGGCCAATGGGACTGCCTAGTCCAACTTTCGATAGTAACTACACAAATGTATCATATATACTTACAGTAATTCCCCACGGTTGAGTAACACAACAAAAAAAAATAGTAAATAATTGCTTACGTCCTAAAGGCGTTGTACAACATAAACAAGAAGAAGAAGAAGAAGAAGAAGAAGAGGAGGATGAAGGAGGCGGAGGAGGAGGGAGAATTACATTCAGCTTTTCTTAAATTTGTCACTTAATTACTTAGACTTTTTGATATTTAAAATATTACAAACAGATTTCCTAATGTTTGTACACACGTAACACTTAGGCTCCTGTTGTCAATGTATGTTAGTATATTCATTAGTAAATTATACTTAGACCCCTGAAATTTGTAGGTGTGTAATACTTAGACTCTTCAAGTTTAAAATATTATATTTAGACAAAAAATATTCCAATCAAATATCGAATATCAAATATTTTAATTTTTACAACTAAAATTCATGTTCTATTATGACATTTATTGAAAAAAAATCCAATATAAAATTTATTTTTTTAAAAAAATCGTAATTAGTTTACAATTATACTATCTGTTAGAATTTAATTTGGTCATTTAAACGACCAAATTAAACTATCAAATTACCCCAATTAAAGTTAAAAGATATTGTGTGCATTACAGTTTAACCCCTTGTTTGATGTTTTAGTTTTATTCCAATAGATAGTATAATTATATACTAATTATGATATTTTTAAAAATTAGATTTTTATTTTTTAGTTTATATCAATAAATGACATAGTAGAACATACATTTTGGTTGCAAAATTCATATTCTATTATGACTGACCTAGACCCCTTGTTTGATTTTTTTAGTGATATTCCATTAGATAGGTTAATTATATACTAATTACAATGTTTTAAGAAACAATTGAATTTTATTTTTGATTTTATTTCAATAAATGATATAATAGAACATGAATTTAGATTATAAAATTTAAAATTTTTTATATTGTATCTTTAATTAGAGTATTTTTTATCTAAGTATAATATTTTAAACTAAAAGGGTCTAAGTATTATATGCTTATAAACTTTAGGAGGTCTAGGTGTAATTTACCAACGGATATACTAACGGACATTGACGGCAATTGTCTAAGTGTTACGCACATACAAACCTCTGAGAATCGGTGTGTAATATTTCTAATATCAAATAGTCTAAGTGATTAAGTGACAAACCTCAGGAGGTCTAAGTGTAATTCTTCCTAAAAAAATTATTAATAAATATGGGCTCACTATAATTTTTATAAATTTTAACAAAAATTTTTCTATAAACATAACCCTAAATAATATTAGCCTATGCACACAACTTATATAATCAAATATTTATTTAAAAATCACAAGCTTAAATCAATAAGCTTCAACCAAACGTTGTAAACATGCGAATAATCAAATCCATACAAATTGAGGAATTATTGATTTGGATAGCATCATCCAGACATGATTGTGATAATATTCGAACAAAGTCTAAACCTAAGATTGATCAACTGTCAAAATGAAATCAATATATAATTTGTAATTAATCTAAAAAAATTCTGAATGCATAAACGTCAAAAAACTCAAAATCGCAATCACACATGTTTTGGTTTGAAAATATAAGGACACTTGCAATTCAGCTGTCTAAAATCAAACTACCTGGTACAAATGGAAAGGTTGCTTTCAAGCCCTTGAGGTCTTTAAGCCTTCAACCTTTCAGCTTTTTGTTTGGAACTCCTAAAAATAAATTAATTTCTTTTTAAAAAGAGAAAATTCTATTTTGTACCCTAAAAGATACAAAAAAAAAATTAGTTTGTTCCCTGGATGATTATTTTTTTCACATTGTCCCCTCAAAGAAATAAAAGTGTTGCAATGTGGTCCAAAAACGTTGCAATTTGCTTCTAAAAATGTTTCAATAAAATTGTTTTTGGATCACATTACGACGTTTTTTATTTTTTTAAGGGAACAATGCAAAAAAATTAATCATTTGGAGAATGAATTGAGAATTTTTATATCTTTTGAGACATCAAATAAGATTTTATCTTTGCTGTCAAGAAAAAATTGGGTGTAACTGTTACACCATGCTATTATGTTGATATGATGTAGCCATTCAATAATAAGATAACATGTAAACAAGTGAATCCCACATATTTAAATAATTGCACATCCATGTCATGCAGTAACTACCTCATGTAGGATCTACTTGCTCACATATTATTGTATCATTGGACGGTTACACCATATAAGCATGATAATATGGTGTAACGATTGCACCCAATATTTTTTTTTATTCATAGCCGGTTCACTTCCATTTTGACCGAATTTGGATAAAATAATTTCTAGCAAAAGAAATCAAATTTATAAAAAGGAAAAATAATCATATATGTGTATATGTATTGCTTCATCCGTAGTGGTGGAGTTGGATCTCTAAGTTGTGTTTATCTCTGCAATTGAACTTTGGAGCAAAGTTAGGGTTTGTCAACGGCTATGAAGCACGGATACGGATACGGCTAAGATATGTCTAAAAAAAAAAACCCCAAATTGAAAACCCTAATTCAAGGCCTCCAAAAAATCCCTTAATTACAAATCCTAATTCAAGGCTCAAAAGGAGTGCTAATCACTGGTAAAAGGCAAAAGAGACGACATAGTAACAGAAAAATAGAGAGAGAGGAGAGAGCTTACCCGATATACTTGGACACAGAGAGATAGGATGTTCGTTCTCCGTTGTTGAGGGATGCTATCGGGGTCAAATACAGGTCATTGGAGGTGAAAGAGGAGAACCCGTCGTTGATCAACGTCAAATATAGTTAGTCGATCGTGATTCTTCATGAGTGAGAGAGAGAGAATCAGTCGACGATTGACTGATGGAAGAGCTGTGAAATAAAAGGAATTAGGGTTATATAATATATTTGCAAATAAGGACCCAAATATATTTGCTCTTGTGCCCCTATATTTTTTAAAAAATTTAAGTAATACCCCGCCGTATTCGAAGAGTATCCTAGGCGTATCCCATCTGTATCCAAAGCATATCCGACCATATCTGACAATCAAATTTATTTTTTTAATTTTAGGATACTTCTCAGTCGTATCCAATACGTATCAAGTCGTATCGGAAGAATATCCGTATCCAAAACGTAGCCGATACCGATACTTTGGCCCTTTCGAAGTATTCGTGCTTCATAGGTCAACGACCTTCAAGCATAAGAAGATTGAATTTTGGCAGTGGCAGGTTAGCGCTACAAGGACGTGGATTGGCAAAGCAAGTAGAGGGAGAAAAAATCGGGGCTAAAAGTGGCGTGTGTGTGATTTTTAGGCAGGAGTCGCTCATAGCAATTTGAGGTCTAAAACAAAAATAATATATGAATTTTTTTTAACAAAATTTATTATTATTATTTAAAAAATTTTATTTTATTTTATCTTTTTGTGAGAGAGACACAAAAAAAGACGTGCTAGTGTTGCCCAGAAAGGAGAGAGAGAGAGAGAGAGATTGATGAGGGTAAATATGAATTGACTTTTAAGTACTTTTTTTTATTTTTTTAACTTCTGATTTTTAGGTTTCTAATGTTATAGAATGGATCATAGGCCCAAATTATTGCAATAAAAATTGAGAAAAACTGTAAGAGGTACACAAAATTAGACTTAATTATAAAAAAAATATGTATCTCTTAACATTAGGTTATTAAGTTCTTATTTTTAGAACTTAATTGTGTCAAAGTACACAATTTAACTTTTTATGATTTTCTTTTATCATATTTGATATTTAGGAAAATTAAAACTGATTTTCTTTTAACACATTGGACATTATCAGAAGGCATCATCATTGATTAACAACCACCGATGATTAAAATCAACAAATAATATGAAGAAAAAAAATTGGTTTTTGATGTTAAATGCTACACATTTGAAATCAACAGGTCGTTACATTAACATAAAACGTATATACACAAACTTGATGTTGCTATTCAACTGTAAAATCACAAATTTGTTGAGACGTCTATGAAAAGAGTACTCGCAACAGTATCTGAATATGATTTTCTAAATGGAACAATGAAAATCACAGTAATAATAGATGATAATATTGTTAACAAATGAAAAAATTGGTAATGACTTATGTAGAAAATCAGACGTTGAATAGAAGGAAGAAGATGTACATTCAAATTTTAAATGTATTCATCTATTAAAAGAGGAATTTGTTGATATAATAAAAGTATATCTCACAAATAAGATAATTGCCTAAAAACACTATCCATTAATTATAGAAAATGGTAATTAGGTAAAAGAAATATTTAAAAAATAGCCAATGTGTATCTAGATAGAAGACATTTACAATTAGAAGTACTTATCTATAACAGAGTTTTGATATGATATTTTGCCACAAATAAGTAATTTATATGGTACCTATCCACAATTTCCCTTGAAAATTTTGATTAGACTTAATTTTTTGGGATTTTTTTAGGCCATAAAATTGAGCAGATTTAAATTTTTTGTGGATCAATAATGTAACTAAAATTGTGGATCCTAAAAAATTGGGCCTAAAACCCAAGTTTTATTTTCAACGCTATTAGGTTGACCTTGGTTTCAGGGGAAACAAGATGGCTTGTTGCTTCGGCTTGGGAGAGAGAGAGAG
>CM042196.1:22867047-22877166 GCA_023539305.1 Ilex asprella
GTGCCCACGTGGTCGAGATTCTACAGTAGACACTCGTACTCAATCTTGTTCATCACCGGTAAGACCTGGTTTTCTTACATTAAAGTTTCTTTCTCGAAGATTATGAATTAGTTCGTTTTTTTCCTTCTTTAATTATGAATTAGTTCAACCATACGTTTATAAAAGAGGGGGAGTTTTAGTGTGCTCATATAAAAGTATTACATATAATACTCTAATTTTTTTTTCATAGATGCTTATTGCCTATAACTTTTTATCAATTGCACTCAAGCGCTTTATAATTTATCTATCTTTATCTCTTTCTACTCTCGTATCTCTCATAAATTTCTTATTTTATTTTTTTATAATTATACACATTAATGATCGCGTACTGAACCCTCTAAAGTCTCTTTTACGCATTAATGTCTCTTGAATACTTCATTTCAAATATCTTGAAATTCTCAACCAGTCTATTTGCACTATATTTTAAAGTCGTTTGATTTGAGATGTTCGTTTTGAACTAGCAAGAGATTTGTGACCAGGTACAAATTCAAGAATTATCATAATCATCAACATCAATTACAAATTCCACATACATATTGCAGTCAACCTAATCAAGCATGTTGTAGAATACATACATCGTCTTGGGGTTTCACCGGAATTGACAAGACTGGCACTGGATTATAATCTTCCATATGAAACCAAGTTAGGGTTGGCTGCCCCTGACTTAAAGAAGAATGGTTATCCTTACTATTGAACGAGGACCACACGTTATACGGTTATAGCAAGAGAAAGAGTTTATTTCCAAATGACCCAACTCTCCGAAAGTCAAGGATGAAAAAGATCCAACATAAGTCATGGTTCGAATATTTTTCTTACACGACACAGTAGTCAAAGGAAAAGAAAAAAAAAAAGGTATTCGATATGAGAAATTTCCTCTTAAAGAAAGGTCTAAAGTGACTTAGATGTACATATTTTACCGGTATATGTGATATGAGGGATTTTTTTTTTATTTATTGACCAAAAAAAAAACTAAAAAAGCCTTTGAAAACTTACTAAGAGAAAATGGTATGGTGGAGGTTATTTGTAACTTTGTATTGATGGCAACCTAGTTATGTAAAGGCAGTCAAATGTTTTATATAGAGTAAATTACACAAATGCACCTCAAATTATGACCATTGTGTCAGTTAAGTCACTAATCTAATTTTTGTCTCAATTAAACCCTTAAACTTGCTGATTTGAGCAATTTTTTCTTTGGTCAACATTTGTTAGTTTTTTCAACAAAAAAAAGTCACGTGATAACTATTGTGGACAGTAGGATAGGGGTATTTTTGGCAAAACAAACTAAACACAAAATGTAAATTATAAAGATGACCCTCAAATTATGACTCTTGTGTCAATTAAATCTTTAAACTATTTTTTTATCAATTAAGCCCCTAAATTTGTTAATTTGAGTAATTTTGTCATTCAATCAAAATCCGTCAATTTTTTTAACAAAGAGTCACATGATAACTCAATGGACAACATGACATATATTTTAGGCGAAACAAACAAAACACAAAATCTATTGTTTTACGAAAACCCTAATAAGTGTATACATTACATTTCAAATTGAAAATACAATTATGATAGCTACTTTGCATTGAATAAAAAAGAAAATAAAAGCAAAATCAAGGCAAAAGCCGAATAATATCGGGGGGAAATCACCCATGTCCAAATGTTATGTGACTGAAGGAAGGACTAGCTTGGATATATAAGCCTCCGCAGTTCTTTATTATTGTATAGATAGGATAGCTATCAAAGTCAATAGCTTAGCCAAGTCCATAGTATATTTTAGGGCCAAGAGGTGAAGTTTTTGAGCTTCAAAAATGTCTAATCTGGACACTAGTTATTTTACTACTAGCCTTGATGTTTGAAATGGCTTTGAAGTTCAAAGTATTCCAGGTGCTAACCCACAAGACAAGATATTCTTAACCCATAAAGACAATATTTTATTTAACTAAATCATAGAAAATATTCCCAAAGAACATATTTTTGAACAGAATCATATTTAATTCAATAATAGGACTTAAACATGTCATAACTGTTATAAATTACGAAGACAAAAAATTAACAGTTGATTGGAAGAGCATGAAACCAAGAACCAAATAGAATAACAAAGGAAATTTCTCCTTTTTTTTTCTCTAGTATTTTGACAAACACCTTGTCTACATTGTAAAGCATTTCACTAGCTCTCTTGTGAGCTATAATTTTCCAATCAACAATAAATAATTATAGATCAACTGCATTGAGGAATTGCCTGAGATTGGTAGAAAGATCAGGCCGATCTAGTCCTGGTCATCGATATGGTCCCTTGCATCACAAAGAGATGAGAAAGAGGCAGAAAATGGAGGTACTACAATAGTTTCGGCGAGGGAGGAGTAGTCATAGAGGTGATACGAGCAGAGAGAGAGAGAGAAGATGAACAGTACGCGATGATGAGAGGAGAACAAAGAAGAGGCAGAGAGTCGAGATGATCGGTAATAATGACTGATTTGGGAATGGGTAATACCATGATTAATTTGGTAATCATTAATCGTATGTTTTGTGAGATTTGTCTTTCCAACTAAATGGTTAGGAATGAGAATGAATTTTCATTATCATAAATCAAACAAAAAGAGCATTACTAAATAATGATCATTCCATTTCCAAAACCTAATACTACATACCCAATGCAGCGTAAGAATTTCGTTGATCAATCTCTTGTTATTATAATTTCTGTCATTCACCATTCACAGTGGAGTGATCAATACGTGTTACAATTAATATCTTTCATCCATGTCATATATTTTGTAAGTACAAATGAGTCTTTGATCTAATAATACTCCTTATCTTATGAAGGTTTTATTTTCTTAAAGTCAAGGGTTCAAGTCCTTCTCCCCCCTCTCCCTCCACAAATATATATATATATATATATATATATATATATATATATATATTGTAAGTGGTTTATCATTAGTGATTGTATGAACGTAATTTTTACATATTTTTATTCTTTAGGTATAATTTAGCTTCAAAATATGACTTCACAATCCACTATTCTTTGGGTGTAATACAGTAAAATGACACTGCAATGTCACGTGAGTGGCACATTTTCATTCTTTCCGTTAAAAAAAAACTAACGAATGGTAAAATTACTCAAATTAACGAGTTTAGGAGTTCAATCGAGACAAATATCATAATTTGATATTCATTTGCGTAATTTATTCTTTTATATATGTTTGATGACATCTTTTGGGAATCTTTAAAGTCGTAGACCTATATAAAAAATATAAAAAATTCCTCCAAAATTATGCGGTGAGATCTATTGACGTTGTCGGGTGGTGGATCCAACTCTTCTGCTTTTCTTTCCTATTTGTGGTTTTTTAATTCTATTAGTTTTTGTTTGAGTCTTTTGTTTTTATGTTTTTACCGATTAAAAGGTTTTTTGCTCAATGATTTATGAAATAACTCTATTTTAGATATTATTTTGTATACTTTTGTAAGTCACACTAGCCACTAGTTTGTCATACGTTTATACCCAACTTTACCACTAGACTCTCGTCATGACTATTGGCAACTTTCACCAATATTAATTGATGAAAATAAATTTCAGAACTAAAAAACTCGAATTTTTTTTTGTTAAAATTATAACTATATATACATATATATTTTAAGAGGGAAAAAATTTATATTGCAAAGTCAGCTGATGAGCGTTCCGAGCAGAATATTCATCCAATGTTTAAGGTCTATTTAATTTAGATTAATCAAGCTAAGTATAACTCGATTTGGTGATTAGTAATTTAGGCTACATATCACCATTGTTTCGTGACCAGATAATTTAGAGAAAATGATTCATGGTATGACTTCTTCGTATACATAAGCTTTCCTCATAAATTCTCTATTTCTGGTGTGAATAATCTGTCTTTGATCAGATCGAAGAGTGTTGAAGTTATAGTCTAATTTATTAATTTTCATGTTTTCTTCTTTTTTCTTTTTTTGTCCTTATTATGACTTTTATGTTTTACCAGACCAGAAGGGTATTCTGGTCACTTGTACCTTTTATTTGGCTATAAATACATGGTTCTGCACTCAATTTGTCCATCTTTTTACTTTCAAATAATTATAGTTGGTATCAGAGTCAAATCCTAGCCTACACCTTCACCTTCCCTAACCCTAGCCACCGCCCCTCAACCCCCACGCCTATGTTGCCTAAAACACCACTGCCCAACACCAGCACCATAGGAAGCTAGTGCCAGCGCCTCCAACACCTCTCACCTTTGTGCTTCGCCTTTCGTCCTTAACTCATCTTATCTCTTGGAAGAACAAGAAGCAAACATTTGTCTCTCGCTCGTCAGCAGAGGCATAGTATTGGACACTGACACTTAGCACGTGTGAGTTTATATGGCTATGATCGATTCTTGGCGAGATGAAATTTTCAGTAATTTTTCCATCCACATTGTATTATGATAACTGATCTGCTATTCAACTCACTTCTAACTCTATATTACACAAGAGGGCGAAGTATATGGAGATCGATATTCACTTTCTTCAAGAGAAGGATAATTGGGGTATTGTCACCCTATTATTTGTTGGGATCAGTGATCAGGTTACGGATGTTTTTATCAAATCTATCACTCTATCCATTCTTTAAGACTCCATTGTCAAGCTTGACTTAATTGACATTTTTGCGTCTAACTTAAGGGGGAGTACTGGAGTTGTAATCTAGTTTATTAGTTTTTTTGATTTTTCTTTTTTGTCCTTATTATGGTTTTTATGTCTTACCCAGACTAGAAGGATATTCTGGTCACTTATACCTTTTATTTTGTTATATATACAGAGTGTTGCACTCAGTTTGTGCATCCCTTTACTCTCAAATAATTTTAGTGAGAGAAAATTAGTCAAAGTATACATAAACTGGTTTAAACACTCTTGATCGTTGAAATCAAAAAATAAGAAGATATACTCATCTGATATCCTTGTGGGGTTTTTCTCCATTTTCTATCACTTGAATCAATAAAATATACTTCAGGATTAAAGAAATTAGATAATATATGTATATGTATATACCACTTGAGATATTCTTAGATTTGATTTGAAAAAGATTTAAAAGATTAAAGTTTTGACAATTCTTTGGGGTCAGATTATGAAAGATTTATCTTATCCCTCATGAATGCGATAAACCTCTCATGGATAGCCTGTTTTTAATTGGACCAAAAAAAATTAATCCAAATACATGTAAGATAGCGCAGACACACTTTACCATCGAACAAGAAAAAAAGATATTGAAGTCCAAAAGTCCACACCTGCCTCAAAAAAAAAGAGTCCAACTGCCCCAACTTTCATTGGACTTCTAAATGTGAGTGGAGACCCGCAGAAGAAATAACATCTGCCCAAAGAACTCAAATCAAGACGTTCTTTTTCTCATGGGGCAATTGTCAACCAAGTTTGCACTGTATTTTTTTTCCCTGGGGTCAAGTGAAGTCCTCATGCCGATCTCTCATATCATTACTCTTTTCCTTTGAATCAGGAAATATTTTCCAGGAAAAGTCAGGAAGTTAGCCTTTAGAAGACTGCCCTTACTATCTGGCATCCCCTTTGTTATAGAGAAGTGGACAAGGAGATGTAGAAACAGAAGCAAAACTGGCATCAACATCTCCATTTGCCATGAATGAATACTTTCTCGTTGTCTTCTCGAATGAAGACGATGAATGAAGAAAATAATCATACCCTTCCTGATCACCACCATCTCCTATGCCTACATCATATGCACTAGCTGGCCTTAACACCTCTGGAACCACAGCCTCGCCTTCCAAGTACCTCACCACCTGCCTCATGCTAGGCCGTGTCAATGGCGCATTGCTTGAACACATTAGCCCCAACTTCAACACCATCACAACTTCTTTCTCTTCAAATTCACCTTTCAATTTAATGTCCACTACATCAAGAACTCTCTTCTCTCTCCACTTCCCCCCCACCCAATCCACCAACACCAACTCTTCAGGCCCTGCCTTAGGCTCAATTGGCCTTCTTCCACATACAACCTCAAGCAACAGGGCCCCAAAGGCATACACATCAGAACTTGTTGTGGCCTTCCCTGTCCTTGGCAGTTCTGGTGCAAGGTAGCCCAATGTGCCCACCACTCTAGTTGTACTCGGGTTTGACCCGCGCTCATATAACCTTGCTAGTCCAAAATCTCCAAGTCGACCATTTAACTCACCATCAAGCAACACATTGCTAGCCTTAATGTCTCTGTGTATCACAATTTGTTCAAATCCTTCGTGTAAATACAATAGGCCCGAAGCAACACCTTTGATGATCTTGAACCTCTGTTCCCAACTCAACATTGATTTGGGTTGATCAAACAAGGACTTATCTAAGCTTCCATTAGGCATAAATTCATAGACAAGTAGCAGATCCCCAAGACGTCGACACCAGCCTAATAATTGAACTAAATTCCTATGACGAACCCGACCAATACTAGAAATCTCAGAAACAAATTCACGCAAACCTTGTTTTGATTCATGTGAAATGCGCTTCACAGCAACTTGAGTGTTTGAATTCGGTAGAGTACCCTTGTAAACTCGACCAAATCCACCAATCCCAAGTAGCTCATTGTCCTTGAAACCTCGGGTGGCTTGCTTCAATTCTGGGTATGAATATCTATGCGGACCTATCTCGAGTTCCCAGGCCTCAATAACATCATCATTCTTGATTTTCCTTATCAAGTAAATAGCAACGAAGATTAAAGCAATAGTAACAACAACTGCCAAGATCGAGGCACTTATAATTAGACCTGTATGTTTCTTCTTGGATCCAGGAAGTGAAGGAAGTGAATTTAAGTTCAATGATTTGGCATCTCCATTCATCTTAAAGCTCCAACCCAAAATGTAATGCGAGCTAGCAAGCAAACCAGTCGAACTAGAGAATCCAACATACATGTTTTCAAGAAGAATTGGAGAGAGATCAAAGTGGTAATACAAGATTGGCAATTTGGGTTTTGAAGAAGATGGAGAAATGGTAACATTGATGAAATTTGTAACTGCATCATACTCGATCCAGGCCAGTATAGTCTTACCACTCTTGAGATTCAGATCTTTCTTCGTGGAATCATGAGTGAAATATGCAGCAGAAGCAGACTTATCCGATTCCAAACTGTTGATGTCAATGCCAACATGGTTATCATCGATGTCCCCAAACTCAAAGTCTTGAACTGTATCAAATTCAACTGCAAATATGTGGTTGGAGAAGTTGCCCACATCGGTAGCATTGAGCAGTCCAAGATACTGACTTGGAAGAGCTGATTTGAGATATTTGGATGGAGAGATTGTGAAAGCGAGACCATGGCCACCCAGTTTTGGATACTCTGGGATGATGGAAAAGGCGAAAGAGGTTGAGAAAGAGAAGGCGGTGCCATTGGTGGAGTTTTTGAACTGAAGTGGTGAGGGATAAAAAGCATGACCAATTAGTCTACTGGTTTCATTTGTTAGTTGAAGAAGGCCATTGTTGTGAATCTGTGCCACTCCACTCAAGCTTATATTGATGTTTGGTTCATGGAATCCATTGTAGACAAACTCATCTAGTTGGGGTGAAGCTGGGATTGAGAAGAAAATGAAAGAAAAGAGAAGTATCAGAAAACTGGCCATTGCAGAGGGAATGGAATTAAACAACTTGGATCAAAAAGTGTTCAAGATTTGTTTTGGGTTTGTTGATTATGGACTGAACAAAGGATTTAAGCATGTTTTATTGGTGGGTTTTCTATTGGGTGCAAGAAATTTTCTGTGGAAGATCTGAAAGGTGTGCTGCTAAAGTCACTGGGGGCTATACAGATGGATTTGAACAGGAAAGAGTGAAATTAAAGTGGCCAACCGATAACAAAATATCTCTGCGCTTTGTAGGCATCTACTAGTGGGACTCTGAGTTTTTGTGAAGTGGAAATCCACGTTGGCCAGCAAAGGAAATCAGCAGGAGCGAAACCAGAAAATTGTGTCAAGCGTGGGCACAAATATTTCAACAAATTATTATTTTTTTCTTACAATTGATAAAAAAAGATAATAATTTATTTAATTACATCCTATTTAAAACTTAACAGTTCATTAAACCCAACATACCGAACGATGGCTTTGTTTTAGCAGCTGTGTGAAAGAATCTTTGTTTTCCAAGAGGAAGATGGCCATCTATGTCTGCATTATCCCTTTCTTTAGTCTTAACAGTTCCACAGGATATAAAAAATACGGAGCTTAACTTCAACCCACTTGCTATACTTTATTACTTTATAAAGGTATTTTGTGCAGCAAGTTTGACAAGGTTTTGACATGACTTGAAAGACCAAACTGAGTGTTATGAATATTCTAATCGCTACATCAACTTAACGTAGAGAATTTGCATTCTAGAATGTATAATTCATAGGAAATAAACATGTTGTGGCATTATAGATCATTCAGGCTCACGTTGCATATCGTCATGCTTACATTGGGGTTTTTGCTTGTCTAAGCTTTTATAGGCTGCATTAACATCTCAAATTAGTGCCTTGCTGTTTTAGCTTTTTAATATGTTTGTGTTGTGGTTATATTATACAGATGTTACAGAATTGCAATGAAATTATTGATATTAGTGCTTTAATCACGAGGCACTGTTTCAGTTTTTTTTTTTTTTGACGAAATATAAGGCACTTAACTTACCGGGAAAAAAAAATTTCTTCAGCCCATTACCGTGCACTTAGTTTGCATCAAGGCTCTCATATCAGCAGTTTTCATTTCGAATAGCATATAGGTGGGTTGATTTTAGGTACAGAGGTGATCAGTTAGTTTTCCCTTACATTATGCAGTCAATCAATCCAACATCATTGAATACATTCCTCAATTCTGTGCCAACTCTATTGTTAACAAGATCAAATGCCTAGAACATGTTTAAAGCTAGTACCAGTAGTTCCCATTGTTGAATCAAAGTTTGTTGAATTTGGATCAGTACAACCTTTAGGAAAAGGAAGGCTAAGTTGTTGGGCTCCTTAATTTGCCTGCATCCAGACAATGACAAAAGAAGCTTAGACAAACTCCTCTGAAATCTTCATTGCATCACGGCCCTTAGGACTAAAGGTGCTAATTATAGAGCTATATATGTGACGATTACATATAACTGACAGAAACTAAAAGGTAATGCTCTGTCTTGCTATATTATGAAATGAGGGTGAAAGGTCATTGCAGGATTGCGGCGAATGATTTAAAACACCAATTTTCTTGGAATAAGCGAGTGAAATTGTAATCTATGGCACGACTTTTGGCTAATTTACATGATATTGAATGTAATAACCTGTCAGTGTAAGGATTCATCAGCCTTCAATGTATATGCAATTTGTAAAATACAGCTTGTTGGATTTTGTTCATACAGTCAGCAGCCCGTAAACAATTCAGTAGTTGTAATCACCATCTGCTTTCATTATCAGATGCCAATGTTTCTTGCCATTTTGGTATGATTTAAAAAGAAAAAATTGTACCAGTCATATATGTCGTCATATTTCTACTCCAATTCAGACTAATAATTGGTTGAGGTTCATTTTTTTCAAAATAATTATTGCGCATCCCCCCTCCCCAAAAAATAAACCCGCGGGGAACGTGGGAGGGTGACTAGGGAGAGGAGCCCAAACCCCTTAAAGTAAATTCCTTTTAAATGTAATGGCAGCTAGCTAAAATTGATGATACTCATGGAAGGTCTTTAGAAATATATACTTCCAGAACATATACATCAGAATTCTTTGTAAAAAAATGAAGTGAACATTTGCACTTATTACAAAAAGATGGGACTATACTCATGGTTTTTAGATAGTCTGCAATTTTCACTTTTGACAAGGTAGAAGCAATGGAATGAAAATGGTAAAGGTTCTCCCTAATACATGAATAATGATGGTGACAGTGGCTACATTGTTATTAAGTGACTTTAAACCGTAGATTACCTTTTTTTGGTTTGATGATTTTGTATTTATTTACCTCTACACAATTTAAAACTCCACATAAAACCTAATGTATAGGTTGAAGGGTGGCAGGGTGCATGTGGGTTTTGTCTGTGTGGAAGGGGGAGGGGGGGGTAGTTGAGATTTGTTGTGTCATTTTTGAGATATACAGGAGTTTC
>CM042196.1:22890969-22907158 GCA_023539305.1 Ilex asprella
CGCCGCAACTTGTTAATATACCAATTATGTATGATTCATACACAACGCGAATACAATATAGCACGATTAGTTAGACACAAATTAATAAATGAATCGGGTATGAGTGAATTATTTTTTAATACAAATCCACTAAGGCTCGATACGAACCTGTTTCATCCGACATGACTCACAGACCTAATAGTGTAAGGATGTTGGAGCGGTATGAAAATAGTGTGCATCGCTTCAATCCAAAATATAATGTTTGCTTAATGACACTCCTATCGACAGCCCTCATTAGATTACGTTGAAATTTGTTGACACAAAAACAGAAAGAACTTATCATACAGTTGATTCATCCCTTTCAGACTTGATCACAAGTTAATATAATCTCATAAAGAGTTCGACATGTTTTAAATTTCAGACGCATGGAGAACTTATCTAGTGTCAGCAGTTTATTATAATATGATTCCATCAGTTAGTTTCAAGTTTGTTTTCCTTTTCTCAACTTTCTTTTTTCTCTGGTCGAAGATTAGCTCCCCCTGGGACAGACAACGGAAATAAAAAAAAAAAGACTCTTAGAACTGAAAAAGCCGGTTTTCCTAAGCAAACTTCGTCACTCCAACCCAGCCCATAGAATTAGGGTTCTACATCCCATTTGGAGAAATTTGAATCTAAATCCACAAAGTTTAAAATTACAGTCACATTAGGTTGGATAGGAAGTACCGCCCCAAATCATATACATTCTCTAGAATACGTTAGTTAGAGCTAACTACGTTTTATTTTTGTAATGCTGGAATAGATGATGCCTATTGTATCTTGGACATGACTAGGATTGATAATTGAGATAAATTTTGCGAGCTTGAACTGAGTTTATTGAATTCGTTTTTTTAAACGAGTTTAAAAAATTGTTCAAACTCGACTCGTTTAGAAAATGAGTCGAGTCTAAACCAAGCCCAAAATGAGTTAACTCGAGTAACTCGACTATTTTATATATAAACGAACTGAATTTTACGAGCTAAAGCCAAGCATTTTAAACTCATTTTCTAAAGAAGTCTAAAAAATTGTTCAAATTTGGCTCGTTTAGAACACGAACTGAGTCCAAGTAGCTTGGCTCAATTATCAACCCCAGACATGACATCTTTCTTTATTTGTATATAGGTACTTATAACAATCAACATAAACTATATATTTTTTGGGGAAATATAGTAATTATGCCAGTTTTATAGCAATCAATAATATTGATCCTTTTTTATTATTAATGATTTCTTAGAAACTTTTAACTGAGGAATTGAGTCTTTTTTATTTAATTCTCTTGTTTTTATGGCTGTAGATTTAATCTCTTCAGGTACATTCTATTTGGACAACCAAAAAAAATATACTTTATTTCACTTTTACTCTGATGTATCGTCAACAATGTATTAAAATCTTTGTTTAAAGAATGTTCATGGTGTTGGAATAGAAATCTGAAGAGGCGTTGATAGTGCATATATATTAAATATCAAAAAAAAAATTCTTCAAAACCTTACAAGGTGGAATTAGAGTTTACCTTCAAGACCTCTCGGGACTAATCTCGTCTCAACACGAACATAGAATAGAACAACGACTACAGCTTGATGAACCTCGCGGCCTTCTATCGTATATCCCCAAATGTCAAAATCCAAATGCAATGTGGGCAGCCAATACCTCCGAATCCTTGCTCTCTCTTTTCAGCTTCTCTAAAAAATGTGAGTAAAGAATAGATGTTGAAATAAAAAACCTACACGTCTATATATATGCTATGATAGAGACTCTAAGGAGAAATAAGGATCTAGCTCCCAATGGACTTATGATTCATATGTTCAACCGAGAACACACATTCTACAACCCATTAATAATAAGTCAGTCCACTAAAAATTTATTTTTGATCTTCTAGGTTTTATCTCAAAATTATATTCGAACTCCTTATTATTATATGTTTAATAATCTCTCCACGTTTAATATTACAGATGTCTATCAATTAAATAAATCATTGACAATCATATTTAATTGACTTTTTTTATTTCTTGAGACCTTACCACTCAACTTATTATTCATGTAGGATAATTAAATCCACCTGCAGGGTTTGACATGGACAAAATTTATGAGCTTTCTCAAGAGGACATCATCAACCTATTTAAAATACTAGGAAGGGGTTTCCTTTAATATTAATTTTCACCATACAAATAACATCGTCTCTCAATTCATCGAGCTTGTTGACCCAATATGAATCTCACTTTTTGATGAATTAAAGTGACAAACAATATCTGCATGTGGCAATTAAATATTTAGGGATTAAGAGCATAAGTAATCATAATAATCATAAGGTATTTATTATCTTATTAAATCAGTAAAGATAATAACTTCAACACAGGTCTGTTCAATACACAAAGTTATATTGTGCAATAATCTAAGACATCAAACAATCTTCTACTGTCAAGACAAACTATGCCAGAATATTACACTACAATCACACCGATGACGTGTCCAATTTCAACTACGATTGTGAACATATACTTATATTATACAAGGATCTAATAATCTGGAATTTTGTACATAAGTCGAACTCTACAAACCAAATTATCTATAATATAAAATATAAGACACACATGCATATCATATATAAAATATAATACAAATATTTTGAACATATAGATTCTCAATAAAATAAAAAAAAAACAAACTTTATTAATTAATAATATGAGTTTCACTTCAAAAAACAAATTTTTAGTATACTACTGTATCACCTGAATGCTCTCCCCACCAATGTGAATCTCAAGCGCATGAAGGTTCGTATGGAGGATGTGTGTTGTGTATGTGTAGACGAGGCGAAAACTATATTACATGTTGTGAAGGCTAAAAAAATCTTGGGAGGACAACTCATTACATCAATTTGTATTGCCCCAAACAAGTCGCATAAGATGTTGGCTGGGGAATGCCTCAACAGATGAATCCCCAACAATTCTCTATTTTCTTGATTTTTTTAAAGAAGACTTTTCAAAAATTTCATTTACGTAGAAAAATGATGATTACAATCAGAGTAAAGAAAAGTCTTAAGCTCAAGCGTAGAGAAGTTAACCCAATTCAAAGGAATAGAATCGGATAATACATTTGTCATAACATAGTGAGATGCTCTATTAAGACTTCTTGGTTCGTACAAAAACCTTATGTTTAAGACTTTAGAGAAATGCCTAATGTCTTCAACAAAAACACTAATTTCCCAAGGAGGAATTCCTTCTGTTGAGCTTAACTTAATTACCTCCATATTGTAACTTTCAATTGTAGCATGTTGTAGCTCTAAAGAGGCCGCAAGGACACACGTTTGTCTGACTCCAACAGCTTCAGACTACTAGCTAGAGACCACAAGGACTTTCTTTGCTATGCCTTCCACCATCACCTTGTTGGGATCCCTTAAAATCACCCTCATAGCAACTCTCCCATTCTTAAAGGCACCATCACAACTCAGCTTGAAACCTCGAACCAAGATTAGATCTTGGTTATTTTGCTGATACATATTCACATGTTGATTTCTTTACAAGCCCCTTCTAGTAACGGTTCCCTCGCTCCATAGTCTTTGAGCTCTCATAATTATAGCTATCGCATTTGGATCCTTTTGCTGGAAAACCTACAGATTTCTGGAATTCCAAATAGTCCATGCTACCGTTGCCCCTCTCCCCATTATCTCTAGTGATTGAAAAACATCTTTGACGGTATATAATAGAGAAGACATCCACTGTAGGACTATATTTTGTGGTTTAAGCTCAATTCGCAACCCAAGTTTAGATTCAAACCAAACCTTTTTTTTTTAATAGAACCTCGACGGTGCGAGAGAATTTTATTGATTAAAAATTAAATTACATCTAGTTAGGGGGGACTTATGTACCTTACCCTTCGATGCAATCTAATTATATAATGGAGAAATAAAGAAAAGGCAAAATGCATGCAAAATACAAATAAGAGATTATGCTAAACATGATGCCTAAAATTAGAAGCTGTCGGATTGAGCTAAGAGTATGCTCTGATCAGAAGGATGAGCTGAGAGCATTGACAGTTGAGAAAAACAGAGCTGGAAGCTTTAGCTGAGAGAATAGGCGCATAGGCAGCTAAGAGCAGGAGCTGCAAGTATCTGTTGAAGCCTAGCATAACCTGCAATAAATGACTAGCTGATCTGATAAGGGTAGACGAGAAGGCAAATCAATAGGCTATGCATAATCAGCTCATAAAGAAGCAGGTGATAAGACATCTGAAAAGGCAGAACTGATAAGGCGAATCTGAACAGGCTTAAGCAGTCCATTGAACGGAGAGTCTGTCTTTGAGTCTCCCTTGAGATAACTCCACCTTCAATCGTATGCAGAGAGTGGCTAGCAATACAACAAAAAGTATGAGACCATATATGAATCTCCAACAATAAAACCAAGCAACCTCGCAACCATGAAAGATGTGAAGAAGATGAATATCCAGCAAAGGGTCAACATGGAAACCAATAGAAGGCAGGAAGCTGAACAGCCATTGAAGCCCAGAACAATGAAGACCCTCTGAATGACAAATGACCAAAATGCAGAGGATACAGAGAGGCGTGTGAGATCCAAATGAGGAAACCAGATGCAGTAATGTAGAAGATGCAGTAATGAGTGATCTGAACTCTGAAGACTTGCAACAAACAAAGGCGATCTAAGAGAATTCTCAAACAGGTAAGACTTTCCTCCTCAAATTTCGAATTTGCATTGTGTCCTTGATTGTGTATGATCCCTAACATGCTATGATTCTGATGCCTTTATGAGAACTCTTGATAAGTCCTAGATGCTATAAAAGTTGTGACTTCAATCTTATAGTTTTAGTTTTAAAACGCAGAGATCTAATCTGTCTCTGATCCTTCCATAACAGTTGCTTGGTTTGAATTGGTAGTGTTTCAGAAGTAGAATAGGACACAAAAGTTCTGTTCTGAACACCTAGATTCGCCAATGAGTCTACCAGAACATTTCCCTCTCTATATGAATGCTGGATGGGAAAGTCGAAATACTCTAGTAAAGAAAAGATTTGATAATAATTTTTCCAGTGTCTCCAACTAGGCAACTTCTTCTGTTGAACCATATCAACTAAAACTTAAGAATCACTTTTAATAGTAAGCGGATAGACCTCCAAACCAAACTCTTTTAACAAACGCAAACCATTAAGCAAAGATCTCATTTCAGCTTCCATATTAGTACCGACTCCATAGAAGAAAGATCCAGCTAGAACCAGAATACCCCAATGATTTCTGAGAGCCACTCCTCCACCAGCCCTTAGAGGCACCATCAATATTGAGTTTAAGATTTCCTTCAAGTGGTAATTCCCAACGTATCCATTTGGCAGATTTGGATATAGTATAGACAAAGGAGACATTAAGAGAAGAAAGAAGAGAACGGTCATAACCAGAGTCTACAGCCTTGGGTGAGATATTATGAGCTTGCAATCTCCAAAAGTGAAGAATTCTATAATAAACAGAAGTTGATTGTTGCCCCTGCCCTTCAAAGATCCTCCTACACCTCTCTTTCCATAATTGCCAATATACAATCAAGGAGATACCTCTCATCAACGATTGAAAAAGTGATGGACGCTTAAAATTTCTAAGTAGTCTGAGAAACCTTGTTATTGGAGATTCTCCTTGTATGATTTGAAATCCCAGTAAAGTAGAAAGTTTACTCCAGATGTTTAATGCATCTCACAATTAATAAACATATGGTCAATCGTTTCTTCATCCTTACAACATAAGACACATTTACTCACCATAGAAATTCCCATACTCCGAACGGCAGAATCTATTGGCAAAGCGTTTCTCAAAATTTTCCAGCCAACCAAATGTGCACTAGGGGTGAAGCTTGCTTCCAAATTAATGCTGCCTGGATACTCTGCTGTCCCTGATTTCTTATTACTTCCCAAGCTGTTTTAACAGTAAAACAACTTGTAGATGTAGGCTTCCATATCAATCTATCTTATCTATCAGAAAGAGAGACATTGGAAGAAAGAACCTCTTGAATAAGTTCCTCATCCATCTCCTGTAGAACATCACTTAAGTCTCATTGCTCCTGAACCAAAACTTGGGACAATTTAGGATAGTATGAAGGAACAGTAGAATTTCATAAAATTAAAGGACCCAACCCTGTCCAGTTGTCACACCAAAAGTCAATAGAGCTACCAGTCCCCACTATCATCTGTGTTTTTTCTACTACTAATTCAAACCATGGCTGTAATTTTCTAAGACTGCTAAAGCGACTTGAACTCAAGTTCCTTAGAATGTGCTGATTATGAAGGAATTTAGCTGCAAATAAAGATGACCATAAGGACGTTTTCTGCATCAAACACTAGATCTGCTTCATCCTGAAAGCTTGCTGCGATTCCTCAAACTTTCTAATACCTAAACCCCCTTCCTCCTTTGGCATTGTAACTTTTGCCCAAGAACATCAATGTCTTTTCTTCGCCTCAGACTTCCCAGACCATAGGAAGGCAGCAGTAATCAATTTGAGTTTTGTGATAATTCCTTTAGGAAGGTTTAGAGTAGACAGTAAGTGGACAGGGAAAGAAGCAAGAACTGAATTGATAAGAATAATCCGTCCCATATTAGAAAGTAATTTACCGTACCATCCTTGGATTCTAGTTCGGAACTTCTGTAATATTTCCTCAAAATAGATGAGTTTGACCCTACCCTTGATAATAGAACATCCCAAATAAGTGAAAGGACATGCTTTGAGTGGGATATCCGCCAAGCGAAATAAACTATTTCTTCTTGAAATAAGGATTTTAGTTGAACAATATAGAGAACTCTTTTGTCTATTTACCTTCTGCCCAGAAGAAGCTTCATACCTTTCCACAAATTTCAGCAAATTAGAAAATGATCTTTTGTCTCCCCTTGGGAAAATAAGTGTATCATCAGCAAATAGGAGGTGATTGAGTAGCTTTGAGCCTCTGCCTGTGTGAAAGCTTCGTATTGTTCCCTCAAGAAATTTATGTCTAAGTCCCCTGCTTAAAACGTCCTTTGCAATAATAAATAGAGTAGGGGAAAGAGGATCACCTTACCTTAACCCTCTTGATGTGGGAAAAAAACCATGTCGAACTCCATTGATTGATAAGGAAATGTGCTGGTTATTTAGACAATTAGAAATGATAATGATAAATGCATCAGAAAATCCAAAGCATTTCAAGGTATGCTTTAAGAAATCCCATTCAAGTCTATCAAAAGTCTTCATCATGTCTAGCTTCACTATAGTATTCCTTGCTTCCACCTTTCTATCCAATTCATTCACCATCATCTGAGCTATAGCAACACAATCACTGATATTCCTTCCCTGAACAAAGCCATGTTATTCATCTGAAATAAGCTTGGGAAGAAGGGTTCTCAATCTAGAAGACAGTAGCTTAGTAAGGATTTTGTATATGAAGTTACAAAGACTTATCGGCCTAAAATCTGAGAAATTAGAAGGATTATCTTTCTTTGGAATAAGAGCCAGTAGAACAGAATTAACCGATCTAGGAATCACTCCTCCTTGAAGAAAGAAGTTAACTACAACAAGTAAATCCTGCTTAATGATATCCCAAGCCATTTGAAAAAATTTACCAGAGAATCCATCCGTACCTGGAGCACTATGTACTGACATATCAAACACCACATCCTTAAGTTCTTCTAAAGAGACCAAATTAACAAGCATAGCATTATCATCATCTGTGACTAAGGCCGGGATGACTGAGAATAAATCCTCATCCAATTGATGTACTTCAGATGTATACAGAGCAGAAAAGAAATCCTCAGCAATGTGTGCAATCTCATTCTCTACCTCCACCCAATCACCTTGCGCATTCTTAATTCTAGCTATTCGATTTCTACAAGTTTTCCCTTTCGCAATTGCATGATATAGTCTTGTATTTCTCTTCCCCTCCACAGTCCATTGTATATTAGCTTTTTGTCTCCAAAAGATTTCTTCTATTTTGAGTGCCTTATCAAGCTCATCTTTCGCAGCCTCCATAAGCAAAACATTAGATTTAGAGTCACTATTTTTTAATTCAATCTCCGCTTGCAGCAAACTCTATTCACATTCAAAGAGGATATGTTCATTAGAATCAGCCTTAGCTCTGTAGATTTGAAAACTAGGGGACTCTGCACACTTTCTCTTGAACAAATTATCCCTCAAAGCCGAAGCAGTGTTACAAACTTTCCACCAAAAGTGTTTTTACCTTCAGAATTGCCTTCATATGCTAAATAACAAACTAGAGTTTTGGATGTGGAGAAAATGATGAACTAACCTCTAAATTTGAGGAGGGCTTTAAGTTTAAAGCCACAGAGTTTCCTGACCTAACAATATATAGTCCACAAGGGCTTGGTTGCCATATTCTTCTATCACTCCTTGGAACCTTTGGGATGGGAATGGCCAGAACAGCTTTACTTTCCTCCTCGTTAAAGAGATCCTTTATTAGATTTGCCTTCCATTCTCTAGTTGATTGGAATATTAACTGATTAACATAAAGGAAAGGACAATCCTGAGACTTCACTAATGAGATCATTCCATTTGCTAACTTTAGTATCCACTTATCTTCCCAGATCGAGATCCCCTTTCCTTCCATGATCAATCATATAAGTTCCCTCTCCAAAAGTTCCTTACCCTTAATCAGACTATTCCAAACCCATGATGGTCTCACCCCCTTCTTTACTTCCATGAAATCAGCATCCGAAAAATAAATTGACTTTAAAAATCTTGCCCAAAAGAGTTTAGGTATTGAATTAGCCTCCAACATTGTTTAGCTAAAACAGCTTGATTAAAATAGTGAAAGACTTTGAACCCCATACCCCTCTTGTCTTAGCTTCTGTCATCTTATCCTATTTCTTCTAATTAATACCTCGTTTATCCCTTCCTCCTCCCTACCAGAAATTCCTAACATATATGTTTAGTTGATCACATAATTTTTTTGGAAATTCTAAGATAGGCATAGCATAATTAGGAATGACTTGGATCACAGTTTTGATCAATACTTCCTTTTCAGTTTGTGTTACCAGTAGATTCTTCCACCCTTGCATTTTCTTTAAAAGTCTTTCAAGAAGGTACCCAAAAACCTCATTCTTTGACCTTCCATAGAAGATAGGAAGCCCCAAATATTTAGTATCTTGAGTTAGGATCTTCATGTCTAGGAGATGACTAAAGAAACTTTTATGTTCCACCGTAGCATTTGCAGAGAAGAGAATTCCTGATTTTTGGTAGCTCATACATTGTCCAGAGGTTGCACAGTATTTACCCAAAATATGCATCACGCTAACAACTCCTTGTTCCTTTGCTTTAATAAAGAGAAAGGAGTCATCCATGAAGAATAGATGAGAGGTAGTTAGGCTCCCTCTACAAACCCTAATACCCCAAAAAAAATTGATCCTCCATGCCCCTTTGCATCATTAGAGACAGGACATCTACAACCAAAGTAAAGAGATACTGAGAGATATGATCCCCTTGATGAATACACCTCTATAGGTGGACAATACACCTTTTTTCACCATTGATAACCATTTGAAAACTAACTTTGCTAACACATTGAATAATAAGTTGGACCTATCTTTGATTAAAACACATTTTGAGCATCGTCGCCTCCAAGAAGTCTCATTTGATTCTGTCATAGGCCTTGCTAATATCCATCTTGATAGCCATTTTTGGAACATTTCCTTTCTTCTTCAGCCTCACATGGTGAAGGAATTCGTTAGCAATAATTATACTGTCTTGAATTTGTATATTGGGGACAAATGTAGCTTGCTAAGGTAAGATAATAGAAGCTATTACTTCTTTCATTATGTTTTCCATCACTTTCAAGATCACCTTGTATAAGAAATTGTAGAGGGTAATAGGCCTGAACTGAGCTATAGTTTCAGGCGAAGCCTCCTTAGGAATAAGGACAATGTTTGTCTTACTCAGTTCCCTTAGCATATATCCCCCTTCAAAAAAATTCCATACCGGTCTACATACCTTTCCCCCAACGATATGCCAATAGCTATGATAGAAAATACCAGAAAAGTCAACTGGACTAGGTAACTTGATTGCCGCAAGTTGCTTGGCAGCTTTGTAGTCCTCCTCGTCTATAATCTATCCAAGCAAACGCTGATACATCTCCTCTATTAGTTTACAGTCCATTGATTCCAAGAACTCTTCTAAATCTCTTTGCCCAACTGTTGTAAACAAATTTTGAAAGTATGTTTTGATGTGATCATTCTGCTCCTCATCATCCTCAATCCAAACTCTATTTCTTTGCCTTCTTTGGATGGTTGTTAAATGGAAAAATCTAGTATTTTGGTCTCTAGATTCCAACCAACTAATTCTTCATCTTCGCTGTCAAAATTGTTCTTTTCTTTTCCTTATACCATCCATCTTTGAACATATTTCAAACTCCCTCCTTAGATTTTCCTCTAATGCCTCCATCATATTCAAATTTATTAGTTTGGAGTTCAGTTCAGCCACAACCTTTCCATCACTGCCAAATTTTAGCCTACTCTAATTTTTGTGCTTCTTACCACATTTTGCCAATTTCCTTACCATAGTAAACATAGCAAACCCACTAATGCTTTCTTCCTTTCTTTTCTAAATGATCTCTTCACACTTACCATCCTCCATCCCTAGAGTTTCAAATTTGAAGGAAGGTGGGCACTTCTTCAGAATTGATTCCATCTTTATAATTATAGGACAATGATCTGAACCCACCCTAGCCTTACGAACAACTTACATGTTGGGATGGCTCATACTCCATTCTGAGTTAGTCAATACTCTATCCAACCTTTCTTGCACATTTTCACTTCTTGGCCTGTTATTTGACCAAGTAAATCTTGGGCATTTAAAGTTCATATCAAATAGATTGAAATTTGAATTTAGATTTTGAAACTCCTCCATCTTCTTTTCCATACTTGTTCTCCCTCCTTCTTTTTCCCATATAGAACCAATAATGTTAAAGTCGCCTATTACTAACCAAGCTCCACTGGTATTAGAGGCAATACCCTTTAAACCCTGTCAAATCCTCTATCTTTTGTGAAAATCGTTATTTGTGTACAGAAAGGTAATTTGCCAAGTCTGTGGTTGATTTGGAAATTTCCCCAGAACATTAATCATGTTCTTATTCTTTATATCAATTTGAAAATTAACATCATCATTCCACCAAAGAGCCAAACCACCAGCCAAGCCCCTTGGCTCCACATATTCTCCATTAAGAAAATGAACATATATTTTCAATCTCTCCAACTTTTGCATACCTTCTTAGTCTCCATAAGGAAGACTATTGTGGGACGATGGATATTTATTAACCCTCACAAGTTCTGAACTGTCTGAGGTCATCTCACTCCCTGATAGTTCCAAGATATAATCAGCATGGAGGTTGTGGCTATTTGAGGCCAACCATCACCGCCATTTCCAGAACCCTATCACCACTCTCAACAAAGGTTCTAGGAAGTTGAGAAATCAACTGGGACATACACAAATTAAAATTATTCTCACCTTGCTCTTCATGCATCTTTGCAGCTACTTTCTCCTCTTGTTCTGCTAACGAAGAAAAATAGATTTCAGAATGCGACCTCTTCTCCCCCTCCCTCCACTATTGTTCCTTTTTGCTTTCCTTACTTGCTCTTTCTTTTTCTTTGTTATCTATGGCGAGTATTGGGGAGTGTCTGACCTTAGTTGGAAAGCTAGGTCAACTTTCTTTTTCAAATTTAAGTCATCTACTCCTTTTTGCTTCTTTGTAGGTAGCGAACCATTAAAAGTTTCTTCGTCAAACTGGGTTTTCCTCTTAATTGACTGGTTTTGAAAAAAAAAATTGCAGCCTTTCCTCCGCAATAACTTCATCAGCCCCAATCCATAACGTCCTAGTCCAGTTTGGTTGGGTTTCATCATTCAAAGAATCCAAACATTGTTCTGGGCTTTTCGACGATTAAGTAACAAAATAACTTCCTTCATTTGGGCCCCTCTGAATCAATTGGGCCTTACTATTTGTGGATTGAGCTATTAGATTAACTTCATTTGGACTTTGGAAAACACCTTCATCATCAGTTGTTTGAATCCCAGACTTATTGAGGATGATAATGTCCAATCCCAGACTTGAAGGGAATTATCGGTATGCGGCTAGATAAGAATTGATTTTCCACACGTCACTTCCCATCTTTCTTTTACTGATTCTGCAACTCGTCATGTCGCATGATCTTCTGCAAAGTCACTAATATTCCCAATGTACTTGTCATGTGTCTCCATTACTATTGATTGCATCTCAAGCACCGACAACCCTTCATCTTCTCCAGTGAGATGTTTTTCTTATTCTTCATCATTTACTTCTCCTTGGTTTCTTTCTCTATTGTTGACCAATTTTCTCTGAAAAAATAGTGGCCTAACTATTTTTGGCTCACAGTTATGGTCCAAATGCTTCCTGATTAACTATCATTCTCTCATGACATTGATTTTGAGCATGACCAAACTGCCCACAGTTATAGCAGAAATCAGATAAATGCTTATATCAAAAACTTATCCACAAATCATCCTGCTCCTCTTATGCTAGGAAGAAACTTTTCTTTAATGGCTCATTGAGGACCATTTCACATTTAACCCTCAGGGAACTCCTGTGAAAATAAATTCATTCTCAAATTCCTCAAGCTGGGTTGGCTCCCATATAATCATTCCAACCTACCAATATTTTTTCTTAGTTATTAAATCTAAGGGTAACCCCCAAATTTGCCCAGAACTCTGTCTTGTAGAAATCGTAATCTCTCAGTGAGCTTTGTGGGGCACATTTCTTCAACACTAGCAGAGCCCCCATAACCATGGACCTTCTCTGAAACCCTGGTAGTTTTTCACGAACCTTGCAATACACTAGTAACCCCTTGCTTATTAAGGACATTTTCCATTAGGAATTTCCCTACCATACAAACTTGTTGGACATCTCTAGAGGTCGATGGATTTGCGTGAAGTGAAATACGAGGATAGATTTGGTGTTGGGAGTCTATTTCCGCTTCTTTAGACATTTTTAGTTTTTGGTATGACTTTGACCGAGAAAAGAGAGATGAAAAGGCTTGAGAGTTTTAGTGTACCTGATATTTACTCAGAGAAGAAGAGGGATTATCATTCCCTTAGACAAACTTTAGAGCTAAAAATCATTAGGAGAGGTCTAGAAAGAACAAAGAAGATGGAAGTGTGAGAAAATAGTTTTTGGGGAAATACAAATGTAAAAACAGACAAAAACTTATGTGGGTCAGTAGTAACTAGTGGGTGTACACTGAAGAAAATGGAGGGATGCGTATGGATATGATGAAGATTGAAAAGGCTATAATGTTTAGGTAAAACCAGAAAAAGATTTTGGGTTGTAATTGGGAACCAAACCTGATTACTTACAATGATCTCGATTACCAAAAGGGGTTGTAATTGGGAACCAAACTTGATTATTAAGAACGACCTCGATTACCAAAAGGCACAGTAGCATAAGAGTCAGAGTCAGTCCTCAAGAGGATGAAAGTGGTTGAAACCCTGGCAAGTTGGATCGTCACTTCATTCATTGGTAAGGGACATCTTAATGAAGTGTCTTGTTCATTTGAATCAATAGTTTCTTGAGTCTACAAAAACCCAAGACCAGAGTGGCCCAAAAACTGAGAATACCTCTGGAGAACCCTAGGGAAGGTAGAAAAAGCAATGTCTCCATATCAGGAGAGAGAGAGAGAGTCTCCAAGAGAGAGGAGACATTGTTGGTTAATTTGGACAAATAGAAATGGAGTACTGTTTCAGAATTTACAAAAGGATCTCGTTTCTTTGAGTCAAGTTGCAGCCGAGCATGTTGTGCAATACAAATAAGCCGTAGTGACCAACAATCTGGTGCCAATAGCAGTAGGAACAACTCATCAATGGTTTCCTCCGAGAGCAGGTCCTTGAAGGTTAACTTTGACGGGTTAGTCTTTGTAAAAGAAGGTTCCACTGGAGTAGGAGTGATTACAAGACGAAAGAGGAATATTTATGGCTAGTATGTCTAAGAAAACTAATTCCTTTTGTGAGGAGCAAACCGCAGAGGTCCTCACTACCAGAGAAGCTGTCCAATTTGCTAGATGACAGGGGTGTGAAGAGTTTATTTTGTAAGGGAATTTGACAAATGTGATAAAATTGATACCGAAGAAGAATTGATCCTTTGGGCACCATCTTAGTAATTATTAGAAACATTTTGTATAGTTTTCACTATTTTCATGTACCTGTCGTAAGAAGATCGGGTAACAAGAAAGCATATCTACTAGCAAGAAATGTATTGGTTATTGTGATGCATGGGAGAAAAAGGCGCCAGATGTTATAATGCCCCCTCCTTCTTTTGGATATTCCAAATTAATAGAATTTTTACCCTTTTTCAACAATAAAAACGAAAGTGTATTTATTGTTTATCTACTTTAATGGATCCCACTTGAATATTTATATTAATCAAAAAAAAATCTATATGAATCTCTTATTATTGACAAAACAATCGAGTGCTCTCATCTCGCATTGATCAATGCTATATTATTTTAACGAGAAAATCTCATTTTGTCCTATATTTCAGTTTACTCTGAATGATTAGTTTTTCTATATTATCTCATCAAATAAATAAAAACGTTACAATGTAAGACAACGTGAAAAAACTAATCATTTAAGGGTAAACTGGAAATTTTTGTATTTTTCAGGAGATTTCCCTATTTTAAGAGGGCTTCCATTCATTCTTGTTGAGGCAGAGTTCCAATTGGGTTGAACAGAGTAACATGTAATGGCCTTTTTGTTTGTATTAAGCTAGAAACAGTTGAGCTCCAATTAGTCAAGACCCAGAGGAAGACGGCGACATGAGCCATTTGGCTCTATTTCAAGGTCGTCCTTGGTAATATGAATGACTATAAGAACGGGGAAAGGCTACGGTATCAAAAGAGGTACCGTACCAAAAATTATAATTATTTAAGATTAAGTTATAATTTTTTTTAATTATAAGTTATAATCTTTAAAGGTCATGATAAATTATGATAAATTGAGATTGATAATGAAGTTATAACTTTAAAGGTCAAGTTACAACTCAAGAAGTTAAAACTGATCAGGGAAAGTTTGGCTCTATTTTGAAGTCGTCCTAGGGAGTATGAATGACTATAAGAATGGGGAAAGGCTACGGTATCGAAAGAGGTACCATACTGAAATTTATAATTATTTAAAGTTAAGTTATAATTTTTTTGAAGTGTAAGTTATAATTTTTAAAGGTCATGATCAATCATGATAGATTAAAATTGATAACAAAGTTACAACTTTTAAATGTCGAGTTATAAAAATTTATAATCCTTTTTAAGTTATAATTTTACTATAAAATAGTAAGTGACAGAGCCGTACCCAAGACGGCAACGTAAACTTTCCCATAACAATGCACACCAACTGTTTGTGATTAATCCAACATGGGCCCTGCATTGCTTTTTAGGAATGATTATCTTCGCCGCCTACGGTCAAAACAAGGTACCATCTTGGACTCCAGTGTCGTTAACACGATCGGAATGAACGGGTTTACAACAGGTCAGTTTCATCAAGTCAATTCTTGACGAGGATCAAGTCAAGTTGGCTAACTTTGACAACTCCTAGGGAAGTTTTTTAATGTTGTGATGGGCCTGACACTATTTGAAGGCTTCTAGATTTTGGATAATGCACGGAACTTCGGTTATTACGTGTATAGAGATTTACATTAACTTGTAAAGAAATATAATAAATCGGCTAGAACAAACAAGGTTTGTCTACCTATTGTTCAATTACTATATCAATTAAAGGAAACGTTAATCAGACGATTATGGCAAAAAAATATTGTCACTATATTTAGTAGATTGAATTGTTCTAAATAAAAGACCATGCTTATAAGGTCATTAAAAAAGCATTATCACATTTACCAATTTTTTCACCAGTAGGAGCCGAAGAAGAAAGCCATTTTTTTTGAAAAAAGAAGACTCATCTCTAATGTTTTGTTTTGGTATGATAGAAAATAAAAAGTTTGAAGGATAAAAAATTATAAGAATAAATAAAATATTATGTTTGATAAGTAAGGAAAATAGGAAGAATTGAAAAGTGAATAGATTAATTTTTCTTCCAACTCACTAAAATCAATCCCTCCAAAATCAGAAGGAAAGTGGATGAAAAGTTAATTATTTGTGTTAAAATGTATCTTATTTATCTATATATCTTTTTATATGTACATATAT
>CM042196.1:22907258-22926915 GCA_023539305.1 Ilex asprella
CTTGGGTTACCTCGCAGGGTACTGGGAGCTGGGTTTATGCTTACCTGCTTGCTCGGATTCGGCTTCTGTGTGCTTCTCTCTCGGCTCGCGTCTGCCACGTTCTGCGGGAGGCAAATCAGGCTGCAGATTTCATGGCTAATTGGGCTTGCTCTCAGCAAATCAATCAGCGATTCCCTGATTCGTCATCCCTTCCTTCTGGGATTGCTGGCATCCTTGCCTTGGACGTTCGACAGATCCCTCACGTGCGTTGTTGATATTTATTTCAATTGATGTGTTCTGTTATTTTGGTCTGTGGGGACTACCCACTTTGCTTTTCTATTTATTTATTTTTAATGCTTTCGGTGGTGAGTCACCACCTTTTTTTTTTGCTTGGTATTTCTTCCACTTCTAGAGGCTTGGCTTTATGTCCTCCTCCCTTGTACAAATTTCCTTTTATTTATATATACAGGTAGGGGTCTTGCCAAACCCCCACCCACATTGGGTGGCTTTGAGGAAAAAAAAAAAAAATGTATGTCAATACAAATAATTAATTTTCATCTACTTTCCTTCTGATTTTAGCGGGATTAATTTTGATAAGTTAAAAGGAAAATTAATTCATCCACTTTTTCATCTTTCTTATTTTTCTTTTTTACCAAATATGAAAATTTTATTTTTTTTACTTTTCATCCCTCGAACTTTCTATATTTTTATTTTTTTTATCATATCAAACGGAACATAAGTCAGTCTCATACACCCCGTTATGTTGCTTAACTCAAGAAGAAGCAACTAATGTCCGTAGGAAAGTACTAGAGCATAATTGGTGTTAACGGAGCAAAACTGGTCCGACTGAATAGAGCATGAAGTGCAGAACTAAGTTAGTTTCCCTTAGCAGGATTTCCCTCCGTCAATATTATCAAGTTTGTATAATAGAAAAAGCAGAATGCTACGAGGACAATTGAAAGAGTAGAATGCTACGAGGTTAAGGACTGTCCGATGGTCTCAAGATCTAAGGAAGACTACAGATAAGACCACTTTCTGGCCAAATTTCACCAGCCCACTTCACATGTCCAACTCGAATCTTTACTATATCCGATTTATTATAATCTCTTAACTTGGTCGTCACTAAAAAGAAAAAAAAATCAGAAAGTTAGTTAGGTAAGCTAGATAACCCTTTTATGGCCCATGAAATAACTTCTAAGGACTATTGGTGAGGAATGCTTCAATTTCCAAAGTCACAGACTATACTGTTTCATTATTTTTTTTTCTTCTTCCTAATAGAGGAACCGCTAAGAAATTGCAAATCACAATAGCTCAGTCATGCTACTGAGATTTAATAACTGAAAACTTTAATAGAGGGGTGACCATGTTTTAGTGTTTAAATTATAAATATAACAGAAATTTTTTGTGTTCCGTCTATTGCCCCCATCGGGCAATTTATATAAAGAAGTCTCAAATCCAAAGAGATATGTATTTGTCAGTAGTTAGCAGCTTTTTTGTATGAGGTAATGTGATGCAAGTCTGACACTCATATTGGAAGGGACTGAACTCCGCAACTTAGTATTAAAGAGCTTTTTTTGGTCTAAAAAACGACTGTTTTAAAACCGATTTTTAAAGATTACAAGACGACTCTCCTTTCAAGGAATCATTACACATGTAATTTCAATAATCAAAAAACCAAAAACGAAATTTGAACACTAGCTTTGATCTAATAATGTTGTATTAAACCATCATTTACTCTGAAACTTGCTTCACCTGTCCCAGCTTCCAATGAGAGAATTTCTTAAAAAGTCAAGCCCGCTAGGGTTACACTACACAAAATGACTGTCTTTATTAAAATGAGTGAATTTACCTCTCATTATCCAATCCATGAGATCTGCATACAAATAAACACATAAAGTAGAAACTAAGCAACACAATCTGGAAAGACATTGGTTTTTAAATTTTCAATTGTTAGTTCATGGATCTGTTCATCATGGCCCAACCTTTGACTGGATTTATTCAATATCTCAGTCTGTTTTGTAAAATTTAATGGTACTCGTATAATTTGTTGACTTAATGACAAGATCCATTGTCAATGTAAGAGACATACTAATTGGGTCAATGAATCTTGCCGATAAATTAAGCCTAAAGACGTATCAATTTATGAGGTAAAGCGGGCAACTTGTCCCATACACAAAAACCTAATTAAATCCAATATGACTCGGAAAACTAATTGCCAAATTGGATGCACTTTTATTCTTTGCATTACAACACACAGTACTTACACAAAAAACACAACCGCACAATTTCCCTATATAATTTTATATTAAACTTGAAGCCATCTCAAGATCATTAGAAGATTCTTAAGGTATTGAATTTTGGGTTTTTTTGGGGGGGGGTGAGGGGGAGGGGTAGAGAGTAGAGACCTCCCTCCCATGCAAATATACCCTTAGTTGTCAAATAATTGTAAATAATCACTTCAGTGATAAAGATTTTCATCATATATAAATTAGATATTGTCAGAAACCCAGGCTAGCTGAGAATAACTCCGCATTCCTTTGCTAAATTCTATATATAAACTCCTCAGAAGAGTATATAAACGACATCTGATGGCCATGTGCCCTTCTGTCACTCCCGTCTCTAACTACACACTTCACTAAAACCTCCCTGTTTGGGATCAGACTAACCCAACTCAACAACCCTAAACAAGACAAATGCCAACCAATCACCTTATAAACTCGTCTTAAACAGATGTAGAACTGTGTCACAAAAAAAAAACGCTATCATTTCCATTTAATTACGCCTCTTAATGGCTCTTATACACCATCCACTTGTTTTTTGTTATCTTTCTCTATCACTTTGGCAAGCATTGTAAAATCCAGATTCTCACATATTGAAAAGAACCCTTACTAATGGTAAGGTGTGTCCGTTTCGGGTCGTTCTCTGACTCCCAAGAGATTAACAAGCAGGGATCGATTCACGAAGTCCCCCTGCTTTATTCATTAGTGTTTCGGTGGTAGTATGGTGACGAGTAATTCTAAAAGGATCTGTAGTTATGACTAATTGAACATTCCATATCGGGGAAGACTCTTATGGTCATGCCCAGGGGTCACTACCTGCTGGTCGTCCCTCTCCCCCATCTTAAAAAAAAAAATGATCATAAACCAACCTTCAATCCATAGCTTTTCTTGGAATGTTTTTTGTTCGGTGTGACATAAATTCCATTTACATAACAGCTTTTCTCAGTTGCTCGGCAGTCAGCAAACCCATTTAAGTATGTGGAAATTATTGTCCTACACCTATGAAAAAGTAGCTAAAATATGTGTGCAGGATTAGGGTTTGAAGGGTTTCATTCTTTATTCATATTCTCTATTGATCTCTACTCTTCATTCTTCTTTATTTACTGTTATTTGTTGATAGGGTGAGATGATATACCTAATTACACGTACAGCAGAAGAAACAAAAGAGGCGGAGTTAGCGCCTGTGCGTCATGATACGATAATATTCTCTTTGTAATTATAAAGAAATATTTCTGTAATACTTTAATTGATTGATTCCATAGGACTGGTGGCTGTTTTGGAGGGATTGAGAAAGAAAAAGAAAAGTGAAAGAAGGGAACACAAGCATATGGATTTATGCAGAGAGAATACTGTATTACTGTAACCTACAACAGATCGATGATGATGATAATAATATATACCAGAGAAAAGGGAATCGATGTTGTGATGTTATCTGACTTTTTCTTTGAAAACCTAACTCTTTTTGTCTTCTTGGGTTACTTAATTGCGTACTGATAGAATGTCAGTGAGTTACTGAATTGGCAATAAGAGCTCACTGTACGTATTCCGATGCAGTTTTTAGTCAGTTTCTTCTCCCCATAAATTCACACGTTACCAAAGAATCTGAGCTTCAAAATCCTCTTTTACTCTCTCTGTCTGTGAGGCTTGTTAACATGAACTCTAGACATGCATTCAAACAATGTACTGACAAATGAAGTGCTAGTGACTCTACTTATTTTTTTTTAAATCAACCCGAGCAATACTATCGACACTTAATTTTGAGATCTAATTTAGAGATGTAATGTATGGCTACCATTGGAAAAGTAGAGGATCTTTACATTGAATGAGGTCCATTGTCAATCCTTCAATAATAACACACTGAGTCCCCTATTTATGTCAAAGTATTATCATTGAGTCGATACTAGTAGATGGCATATGCAGTCTTCCCTCTCTGAGTGACATGTTTTGTTATTCTAATTTCAAGATATGCACCAATGCAATTAGGGTTAAGCAGTTTAAGGAAGAATTAACTACTTTCTTCTCACAATCGATCGGTACCAATATTTGCTCCAATCTATATTTGTTGGCAAAAGCATATAAAGGCTCATGCCTTCCATGTCATGATATACTCTCTCCGTGAAACCCTAGTGTGAAACCTGAAACTCAAATTAGTCCTGTGAATATAAAATAAATCATCAATAGATATCTCCTCCGAGGTCAGCAAGAAGACGAGGAGTTATTGTCTGAAGGCATAGAATTTATAGGTTAGTTTCTTAAATCGTCCAATCGAGGCCAAAGTCCTTGTGAGTACCGATGGATTCCCTATGTCACACTACATTAAACCAAGCAGAGATCTCTCAATCTTTACATCCTATTTCTGATACGACGCAAGAGCTTAATCAATACTGGAAGCTTTTCAGTAATTTCAATATGGTACAGGTCACACCCTGAAAATTTAGAAGAACTCAATAGAGGCAGCAATAACGGTTAAAGCGAAGAACCCTTGACGTTTAGACAAAATGAAAAAAAAAACAAAGAAGAGGAAGAAAAATGAACAACAGAAATAACCAAATAAAGCAAGTAATTGTTCACATAAGAACAAGATTTTGCCATTTACTTCACCTTAGGCCGTACCAAGCCTTAGCTCAAGATCCAAATCCTCTATGGAGCTAGGGCTGCTGGGTGCAAGTACCTCTGATTGGTGATGATGTCTATCAACTGTACTTGGTTTATTCAAGAGAGGTAATGTCATGCCCTCATTTCTCCTCCTCTTGAAACTTAAAGCCTCCTCCTTTGCACCAGATGGTGATGGAGGTGAGAGAGTTCGACAAACAACCAAATCCAAGCTTACAGACAAATCCGCTGTGATATAATCTTCACTAACCCCACTGTTTGACTCACAAGTTTTTGAATTCTTTTCTTCATCCTTCAAATCCGAGACATGGAGCTTTCTGTCTCCAGCGACGTTTGACCCCCATGGAGGGGATGATATGGAGGTTTTCTTGTGGTAGTCTTTCAAAATAGAAGGACAGAAAGGAGAGACGAAGGTCTTTTCATCACCATTTGTTAGTGTAGGCGGAGCTTGAATTAGTTGAACCCTAGAAGGTGAGGAAGGTGGTGGAAATACTACACCATCAATATCAGAATTAGGGTTGTAAATCAGGGTACAAATTTGTGATGGGTATTGAAGATCCAAAGATGTACAAGGATTCAGAATATGGTTGTAACTATTTTCATGACCGAGAATTTCATTTTGTGGACTTGGAGACTCTTTCAGTCTGGCTCTATCTCTCCTGTGGACATTCATGTGACCACCTAGCGCTTGAGCAGACCTAAACTCTCTTCTACAGAAACTACAAGAGTAAGATCTTGGAGGCCATATACACCCTCCAAGAGCTCCAGCTGCATCTTCTGCAAAAGCTTGTTCCTCCCATGAATCCCCATATGAAGGATTGGTTGATGCTAAAAAAGGAGAATTCAAACAATGTTTTCGCTTTGTCCACATCCAATTACGTGCTTGTTCCATTGATATTCGACCTTAATCGAATATGCTGAGCTGCAAGCAGAGATAGGATTGCACAGCTGGGAGCTTCTGTCTAGGAAATAAATATGTAGAGGGGTGATGGCCAGTCTGATCAAAGTTGGAGGGAGTGAAAGCTACCTGAGAATCTATGAGGAAAGAGAGGGTTGGATGAAAGAAAGGTTCAATTCTTTCCAAGTTAGGAGGTTGTGGAAGGTGAAGTGGTGATTAATCAAGTTTAGCAATTTCAGTATAGCTAGTTTTTTTGGTTTTTAGTTGGCCTCCAGCACAGTAACAGTAACTATACATTACACATATATAATTGTTTCTGAAATTTCTCTCTCATAAAGATTGGAACAATAGTTCAGAAATTCCCTGATGTTGTGGGTCCTAATATATCTGTCCCATAAAAAAAGGGTAGATCATCTAATTCACTGTTGCATGTCAGAGGAGAGTTCTAAAAAAGGAGGTAATAATAGTGGTTTTTATCGTATATCCAACATTTCCAGTTACAAGATGTGTAGGAGTATGGCCAAATAACCAGTACTTCAATCAGATTTAGCTTTATGCTATGTTGTCGTCTACTTTTTTTTTTTTCTTGTACTGATTTTGGGGGAATGGCTACATTACTGCAGGCAGTATCGTATCAAAAATTCTATTTTTTTACGGTTAAATTATAATTTTTTTGAGGTGTAAGTTATAATTTTAAAGGGTATGATCGATTATGGATGGTTGGGATCGATATCGAGATTTTCATGATCGATCATGTGTCTCTATGATCAATTATGATTTTTTCTTGAACAGTTGTAACTTCTCTTTTTAAAATTGTAACTTTACCCATAAAAAATGATAACTAACGATACCATAGAATTTCCCTGCTTTTGGATGCATCTTCCTACTTTTGCCTCTTGCGCTTGTACATTACATGTTGATTTTGTACAACGAATAATTAACATTGATACCATAAATTTGGTGATAGAAATTCAAAGATATGAAAAATAATAAAACCTATTCAATTAGATCTCTAATATGCATACTTGTTCACGGTATATTATGATTCTTCCAATTTGTTTCCTGTTTAATTTGATAATTAAGAGCATTTCTATTCCTGACTCTAATTTAAACTCAAATTTAATGGTTTAAAAACCTTCTCCAACGTTGGATTCAAACTTATATCAAATCAAGAAAAAACTTATTCTGGACCCAAATTGAGGGAGACTCAAATTCTATACCAAATTTTCAGCGATAACTTTTTAGCTTATCGAAAACCAAAAGACTTCTTCGATGACTTGTTCTCTACCTCTTCTTGCATTTCTCTTCTATGCTTTTTCCATCACCGACCATCGCCAAAGTATTCACAAATCCTTTAAAGACCTATAGATAAGTTTCTTCATTTCCATCTTCCATCTTCTTGATTTCTTAAATTTTTCAAGACCCTCGTATCACTCATCTTTCATACTATATAAACCCTGAACCTACCCATCAATTTTTTTATTTTTTATTTTCTTTTGAGTTGAACAATGTCGATAGTGTAATTTCAAGTCACCGATTCTTTCTAAAATTTCAGGTCTTCACTACCCACAAATTTAGGAAACTTGTATTTTATTTCTTCAATCGGCTTGTTGAAAACGATCTGTTTTTGTGTTCTTCAAATCAAACCCAAGCCAAAGTAACTATTTTTTTATTTTTTTTATTTAGATTTACAGAAGAAGATAATGAATTAAAACAATCTAAGAATTCTGATGTGGTTTTCTTTTTCTTTATTTCTTTGTATTCCTAGGTGGGACTGGTATATCCATATTCATTTTTTTTAATGACCCATTTGTGGAGAAATATTTCCATCAAATTTTATGATTTGAATGACACCAAAAAAAAAAAAAATTTTTAGGATAATAAGGAAATTTTTTAAAAGATTTGAGTAGTTATATGAGTTTACCCATTGGAGTATTCTATACCAAATTAAATTTTTTACTTAAATTTAGACTCCAATTTGAGTCTAAATTTGAATCATGGTCAGAGATGCTCTAATAAACCTATTCAAAGTATATTAGAACTCTTCCAATATTTTTCTATTTCAATAAGATTCTCACATTGATATCCTAATAAACTTTCATTCGTAACAACTATAAAGTTTGAATCAAATTCCAATAATTTTTCTTGAACCAAACTCTTCAACTTTGATCATGCCCAACACAGGTTATTAGCTCATTGGTAGAGCGCGCCCTTAATAATTGTGTCGTTGTGTCTAGGTTGTGAGGGCTCTCAGCCACATAGATAGTTCAATATGTTAATTGGCGCCTAACCATGAGATGTGGATCATCCAAAATACATTAACATGACATACTCCTACTCGAACAGAGGTTTGAAACCAAACTTCTTCTCAGGAGGATAGATGAGGTGAGATCCAATGTAAATCTAACTTTTGATTCACTCATGGGATCCAGGCCTTAGCACCCTTGATTCTGATCCACCAATCTTTTCAAACACCACGTGCAAACATACTCTTTTTGAGTCACCACAATCTGCTCTGTTTTTCAAAAACTTGCATCAAGGCCCGTATCATATTATACGTCTCTCCCATTTCTTACCTATCCTTGGGAGGTCTCAATGGTTAATGTTTCACCTTTCATCAAAGTAAAGTCCAGTGACCGTAACCCATGAGACGCCAAATCTCCACTATTGGATATCAGCACAACTGGCCATTGGAAGATCGTAACTTCAACTCTAACAGCCCAAAATGCTGAAAAACTATTTTCAACACAGTAGTGTTGGTAATTCTTGAAATTCAATCAATCTAAAAGCAACTTAGTCTCGTGTTCTTTTTATACCAACTTTAAAAATTTTCTTGTGGATCCAAATAAAAATATGCATCAATTAATTTTCAAGATAACACCATTAATGTACGAAATATAAAATCAATCTTCATCACGCCGTACACACATTACAGGCAAGCCTTATACAATATGAACACCAACTTGATCATTGGATCGTCAACAACTTGCTTTGATTGTTGTACCAAGATCAACAATCTAGCTCTAATTTCTACCGATATCATCAATCTAGCTCTAATACCAATTGTTAGTTTTCCATAGCAGAAAATTAATACTAATACCATAAATTGTGTGAAAGGAATTTAAAGATAAAAAAATAATAAAACAAAACACAACGATATAACGTGGTTCGATACAGTGAACTCACACCGTACAAACATTCACGAACCAAAAACCTTGATCGATGTATTATTCACTGAAAATCTAACATCTGTAACTGATTACATAATACTCAACCCTATTTATAGCGATAAAATATGGTAACTCAAACTTATCAAGATACAACTTGATCTTAATATTTAATATCATATCTCTAATATACCAGTTCACGATATATTAGGATTCTTCTAGTTTATTTTCTATTTAATTTGGTAACTAATAATCCTATTCTAGGTATATTAAAATTCTTCCAATATTTTCCTATTTCATATAGAATTCTCACGATTACCCAAATAAACACTTATTCATAACAGTTAGAGAGTTTATGTCAAATTCCAACATTATGCATAACAAATCTATATAATGGTTACTTAGCCAAATAAAATAAAAAAAGGGTTACCACGGAACATCCAGTTTAGCTAGTGAATAAAATCTGCAATTTGAAAGACTTAGGTAAGTCTTGGGTTAACTTCAATAGAAATAAACAGTAATCGAAATTCTTTTTTAACATTCCTTGTAATTTCCTGCTCTCAAAATTTTGTGCTCTAATGACCATGAATAACACATTTCTCTAAATACTTTGGAAACGTGCAGAAAAATGTAAATGCTGTTTGGGCACATCTAAATGGAAAATGGTGGGGATCAGTGGTTGGTCTAATAGCCACAACAATCTACTGTTGAACCGTTAAATTACAAGTTCGAACTCCTCCGCCACCCCTTTTCCTTTAACAATTTCAAACAGTGACTAAAAAAAAATGGAAATTGGTAGATTAATTTGTTGTGTTATTTGATTTAATAGCCCGGCCCCATGGACTTTCTTCGATCATCAGAGAAATTGGTCAAATGCCACCTTATTTACTTGATAATTCTTGAGAGCCACTTGGATTGGCTTGTTGCTTGGGAAGCATTTGTGTCCCGTGGTCTAACCATATCAAGCTCAAAGGTAATTAATCCTTTTTTTTTATGTTAAAGTCTCCAGCTACACTCTTGGGAAATTATTCTTCTCTGCAAGATGATACAAGGATCTTGTTTCGGGCCCTAAGAAAAGGAATGTTGCTGGTCCCACCGACGAAATTTAATCGAGCATTGTCTGGCTTAATCATAGTTGCGCTAATCACGTTTATTTTCTTTCTTTTTGGATTGAGATTAATTTCACAGCTAAATTTTTTTAATATTCTCAACTTTGTATGAATCGTGTTAAGTTAAGATCACAACTAGGGATGTCAATAGACCGAAGCGGGGGCAGGGGTATAGTCTCCATCCCCGTACCCGCTTAAAAAAATTCCGTTCATCCCCGGTCCACCCCCGTTTGCGGGTATAATTTTCATCCTCATCCCCGTCCGTGGGTAAATTTTTAATCATCGTCTCCGTCCCCGCTTCTCTCGTACCCGCCCAAGCCCAAGTTAAATAAATCCAATATTTTAAAAAATCCAACAACATTCTAAATAATCTAACATAATCTAACACAACATAATATAACATAACATATTTGAATAAAACACAAACAACAAATGTCAAAAATACTACTTCAAAATGCTACATATTTGAACAAAACATAAACAAATATCCAAAATAAATGTCCACAAACAACATAATGGTGGTAAAATCATCTCAGTCAACTCAATATATATTTTTATTTATTTATTTATTTAGCGGGTAACGTGGACGGGGCGGGGGTAAGGGTAAGTCCATCCCCGCCTCCATCCTCGTACAGGTTTATACGGGTATTCCCGTATACGTCCACCGTCCAATACGTATAGTCCATCTCAGGTCCAAACGAAACGAATTTAAACGAATACCCGTTTTTCTCGGTCCACTGTCATCCCTAATCACAACCCTAACAAATTTATCACACATAGCCTGCCCATCGAGCCTTTAGCTAGCAATCCATCAGGTTGACAAACCCTCATGGCCTACTTTTTCTGTTTTTTCTTTTTGTCTTTTTTTTTCACAAATTTGACCCACTTTTAATCTATTTTTATATTACTGATAAAAGTACCTCACATGAAAAAAATTTGATTCGTTATTTTACCCATATAAAAAACTATAAAGGCTAACATGTCAGTTTGTATTTAAATATGTAGATTATCATTATATCTCTTTATACTTAAATAACAAACTAAATTCCAGCATATCATGTAAATCTCTATCTTTATAAAAATTTTACTCTTAACAAGATATATAAAAACATTATTTCTTTTTTCAAAACCTCAATATTAATACACATCGACAACTTCATTAATAAAATATCATCTCTCAAGCCAAAAACATAATATATGTATCTTTTTCTCTTCATTCATAATACAAATAATTTAAGCAGGATAAACATGAGATAATATCTAGTGCTAGCCCTACCCCTAGGCAAGTGAGGCGGGCCCAAAGCCGGCCCAACAGTGTGGAAAAAAAAAACATGGGTTTTAAGCCCCAAGTTTTTAAAATGTCCCATAATTTTAGGTACATCAATAGCTCACAAAAAAATAAATTCATTAAATTTTAAACCCTAAAAATAGCCCAAAAAAATTAAATTCAATCAAAAGTTTTATTGCAATAATTTAGGCTAATGATGCAATCCATAACATTAAAAACTTAGAAATAAAAAAAGTTACTCAATAGTCAATTCATATTTACTCTCACCCTCTCTCTCTCTCTCTCTCTCTCTCCGATAAAAAATAAAAAATAAAAATAAAAGTTGAAATTAAACACACACTCTCTCTCTGTGATAAAAAATAAAAGTAAAAGTTAAAATCTCTTTTTCGACAACATTAACACATTCTTTTTTTGTCTCCCTCTCACATAAAAAATTAAAAAAAAAATTAAATTTTTTTTTTAAAAAATAATTTTTAAAAAAAAATAATATTAAAAATAAAAAAGCCCCCATTTAATATTTTTTAGACTTCAAATTGCCTTGAGCCGCCCCTGGGCAGTCCCCTAGGTAAGTGAGGCAAGTGGTATTATGCTTTACAGAACATGTTTTCTTCAGAAGAAGCTTGTTCAGCCATGAGACAAGTCCTTGAAACCTATATAAAGATACGAAGATACCTATAGGACGCTAGCATTTGTCATATAATGCCCTGGACGGTCATTTTTTTTAGTGGAAAGGGAGACACAGGTAGGGCTTACTAATTCTGGAACAAAGAAGAAAAAGTCTTGTGAACTAGTCAAAGCTAGGTTCCCTTATTTGAACATCCCAATATTTACTTGGCAGAAATACTTCATCTGCCCCCCATGAGTTCGTGATAGTACATCGAAACCTGTAGAACTCATTGATAAAGTGCAGTATAGTGCAAGAGATTTCTGTTACTCTAAGTATGGAGAGAATTAGATATGTTTAATCTTATCTCTAAATGTGAATGGGTTGTTTCCATAGGTGGGTGGGTGTGTGCCCACAATAACTAACTAAGCTATATTGAAAATGTTATTGTCTATCTCAAAAGTAGTTCAAGTGGTAATAATGACAAACTGTAAATTCAGACGTCTTAAATTTGAACCTTGATAACCTCTAAGAGTCAGGTTATGAGAGATTTATCTCTCATAAATTCTCTAATCTCGGCGTAAATTATCTATCTTTCACCAGACCGGGGTGGGGATTAATCGAGATGCGCGTAAGCTCGCCAAAATATTCTTAATCGTTGAACTAAAGAAAAAGTCCTTGTTGCCAAAAATGTTAACTAACTAGTTTAGTTACACATTCATGAAATCTAGTATATTTCTCTCAGCTAACAAGCAACATATATGATTCGGTAGTTCTTCTTTAATAAATTATTCCAATATGATAGTACTGAAGCCAACACTTCAACCAACTCTTTCTGCATTATTTGATAGTACTGAAGCCAATATGCTTTCCCTTCGATTAGCGTCAAGAGGAAAATAACAAAACCAAATGGTCAAGCTAATGGGTCTCCCATCATCTTTACAACGAAGCATCTATCACCCGTTAGAGAGCTAATATTCTGTTAGTGTCAAAGGTGGTGGTTTGGCTCAATGCACAGGGCCACCTAGAATTCTTGGCCTAATTGTATTTCGGAAAAATTACACTTACGCCCCATATAGGCTCATCGTTTCCCATTGTCCCTGAAGATTTAACTACTTTATCTCGTTTCATCTTAAATTGTTGATTTGAGTTTCACATTCACCAAATATTTTACTTTTGTTCATTATTTTTTTCTCGATTTTAGGGGTTTCCCATTCTTATTTACGTCAAATTGTATATCCAATCTTGAACCACTTCAATGAATTGCTTATCTTCTAGAAAGGAAGACAGCTACAGTATCAAAAATTATAATTTCTTAAAATTAAGTTATAACTTTAGGGTATAAGTTACAATTACAAATTGCGTGATCAGTCACGAAATAAAAGTTATAATTTTTAAAGGTTAATTTACACATTTTAGAGGTGAAGTTAGAACTAATTAAAGTTATTTATAAATAATCATAATATCCTAGTGCTATCTCCTCCATTCAAGAAAGATTTTGATCCTGGGAAAAAATGTGTTTTCTACTTGTGATTGTGTGAGAGGTTTCCATCAGAGACCTGTTTGAATAAAATCATTATAGAAATTAATGTCACATGAAATTAATAATTTGTGAGTGGTCAAGACAACTCAGTCAAAGGTAAACCAGTAGGCCCCCACCTCTTTTTTTTTTTTCTTGTATAAACTATAAAAGAAATGACCAAGTAATTTATACGGTACGACACAATGGAAAAGTAATACTAGTGCATTTATCTTATTGTTTCGGTCTGATTCAAAGTAGTTTCTTAGATAATACATGTGGAAACACATTTGAAACTTTAGACTTTTCGAGTAAATTAAAATGGATGGACGTCATTATCCAAAGGGTGAATTCATTAATTCCAAAAGATAAGACACAAGAGAAAGGACATATACCTTCCCCTAGCTAGTATATGATAATCGTATTATATATGTCATAATTTAAGGGCTAAGATTTCTCTCCATTAAAATATTACAGCAAGATGAAGAGATTCTACTTAATACTCATGTCTTCATTCTCAACTTGTTTGAAAGACAAAAATTTAAGGACCTCCTTCTAGTTCTTGTCCTTCGTTTAGAAAGCAACACATGCATATACATACACACACACACACACACACACACACACACATATATATAGAGAGAGAGAGAGAAACTTTTATAATCCATGAGAGACAAAATGGAGCTTAAGAAATTCTTGAATATGGTTACACATAAGTGATATATATAGGGTATGGCATGACACTGGTTGATTAGGAAAGGGTAGGGATTAACCATCCTCTAACTGTGATTATAAAATAATAATCAAAATTTCTAGTTATTACAGTCACTTTTGAATTGATAGTTAGATTCATACAATCTGTCATTCGAGACTTGTTTTTTTTTTTTTTTTGATCAGTATTCGAGACTTGTTTTCAAATCGCTAAAGCCTTAATGTATAATATTGTGAATTATTGAGCTAGAATTTTTTATAATCATCAATATAAACGAAGTGTCAATGAAGTCGTTTAAATTGAAACATGATTAGAGTTAAATCACTCGTTAAAATTAGATGTTCTCTCCCTACCAAGAAAAAAAATTACTGAATCCTTTATAATTAGCTTCCACCTTCATTATAGAAAGGTTGGTATGTCTCTGTCATTTCATCTAGCAAAATAAAATAACTGGTGCGTGGTAATTAATTACTATGACAATAGTATTTTTTTTATGTACCACTATGTATTTAGTCTATTTCTAAAGGAAAAAGCATAAGGGAACCAGTATTTAACCAGTGAGACTCAGCTCCAAGTTAGGGTTGTCAATTCGTGTTGTGTTGTGGGATCTGTGTGTCATGTTCGTGTCAGACTCACACAAAAAATCTATTTAGTGTGTTGTGAGTGTCAAACATTATTCTAAATTATTTATTATGCAAATTTAATAATCATATTAATTTTATAATCGTGGCATGTCAGGTTTGTATCAACAGATCAGAGTTGACATCTCTACTCTAAGTCATGTTAAGAATGGGTAGTTTTTCTTTTCTTTTCTTTTCTTCTTTTTGGTCCTTTAGAAGCTGGTATACTAAATTAGATTTAATTGTAAAAAAGTACAGAGTAAAAAATGTGTTGTAAAAAAATACACTTGTAAGATACAAAGATTTAACTGCTCATTTTCTAAAATTTACTTTCTGAAAAACAGTTTTAGAAAAATATCTTCAAATTAATTAGATGCACAGTGATAATGTTTAATCGGTGTTTTTAAGGAACATTCAAGTACAAAATGCTTAATCTTCAGAATACCTTTGCTATTTCATCTTCCTCACCAAAACCCTAATTCGTTCTCTGAAAATAACGTGTTAAAATTGAAAGAAAAACCCTACTAGTCTGCCATTTTGATGTCAATTCGTCAACAATATTTATTCTTTTTCAAGTTCTTCGCCATTTGGAGATTTGTTTGACCGTTGCCGGTTCTAGACCAAAACAAGTTGTTGATATTTGATAGTGTTCCTTCATATAATACGGTGAACTTTGATATTGTTAGGTGTTGATTTTATGTCACTAGTTTGTCTAAGGTCGTTGTTTATACTTTGAATCCAAATATTGATTTTGATTTGGGTTTTTTTTTTAAGTTGTTTGTTCAATTCATGTTTTTCCGACTTCTTCAATGTGGACATAAACGTAATATATAAAATGGAGAAGGTAAAATGCAAAGTACATTATGCCATTTAGATGGTACACTTTTAATTTAGTCAAAAGCCCTAAAATTATATATTTTGTAAACCCTATATGTTTATATCTTAATTAATTTTTTAGTTGGTGATTTTTTTCCCTTGAATAATTATTGATTTTTCAATTGGTTAAAAATATGTTTCCAATGAAGTACTGCAGTGTTGCTTCAAATTTAGTGGTTGTGTTTTGGTATTGTTCAATTTTTTTATTTTTTATTTTTTGCGCATGTGGTAACAAACTCAAATAGAACTGGACTGTTTAAACTATTTATTATATGTATTTAATAATCATATCAATTTTATAATAGTAACGTGTCAAGTTCGTGTCAACAGATCAGAGTTGACATCTCTACTCTAAGTCATGTTGAGAATGGGTAGGTTTACTTTTCTTTTCTTTTCTTTGGTCCTTTAGAAGCTGGTATACTAAATTAGATTTAATTGTGAAAAAATACAAAGTAAAAAATGTGTTGTTAAAAAATACACTTGAGAGATACAAAGACTTAACTACCCATTTTCTAAAATTTGCTTTCTAAAACACGGTTTTAGAAAAATATCTTCAAATTAATTAGATGCACAGTGATAATGTTTAATCGTTGTTTTTAAGGAACAGTCAAGTGCAAAACGTTTAATCTTCAGAACACCTTTGTTGCTTCATCTTCCTCACCAAAACCAATTCATCTTCCTCACCAAAATCCTAATTCTTTCTCTGACAACAGCGTGTTAAAATTGAAAGAAAAACCAACATGGTCTGCCATTTTGATGTCAGCTTGTCAACAACATTCATTCTTTTTCAAGTTCTTCGCCATTTGGAGATTTGTTTGACCGTTTCCGGTTCTAGACCAAAACAAGTTGTTGATATTTTATAGTGTTCCTTCGTATAATACGGTGAACTTTGATATTGTTAGGTGTTGATTTTATGTCGCTAGTTTGTCTAAGGTCATGGTTTATACTTTGAATCCAAATATTGATTTTGATTTGAGTTTTTTTTAAAGTTGTTTGTTCAATTCATGTTTTTCTGACTTCTTCAATATAGACATAAACGTAATATATAAAATGGAGAAGGTAAAATGCAAAGTACATTGTGCCATTTAGATGGTACACTTTTAATTTTAGTCAAAAAACCTAAAATTATATATTTTGTAAACCCTAGATGTTTATATCTTAATTCATTTTTTAGTTGGTGATTTTTTTCCCCGAATAATTATTAATTTTTCAATTGGTTGAAAATATATTTCCAATGAAGTACTGTGGTGTTGCTTCAAATTCAATGGTTGTGTTTTGGTATTGTTCAATTTCTTTTTTTTTTTTTTGTGCATGTGGTAACAAACTGAAGCAGAACTTGACTGTTTGAATGAATTCATATGCAAATATATGTTTGAGAAACTGTAACTGTACAATATTTTTTGTAAGTGTATTGTTACACTATTATAATACACTATACTTGTACTTCTAAATTATTATATATGTTATTTACAACTTTCCACAGTTGTTTATGAATAAATCAAGTGAAATCATTTTCAACAAGGAAGTTTGGTTAATTCTAAGTGTGTCTGATGGTTTATTATAGTATAGAAAAGATTGTGTAACATAATGAGTGCAACAACTATGCACACAAATTCATTCAACATGTTTCCTATAGTATAACAACTCAGTGTCTCATATTATTGTATATGAATGAATCATATGAAGCAATTACCAATTAAAAACAAAGGGAACATATCTAATGAAAAATGTTTTATGTGCCCTATGTGAACCACACAGTGTGGCCATTGACAAATATGAAGCTTATGAACAGAAACAAAGTTAAACTGGGAAAAAAAATCATGATGCAAACTGGTAACACCATCTAACACAGTGTTCCTAGATCAAAAAAAATATTGGGAAAAAAACATCCCTAAGGTCGTGTCAGTGCATTGTTAGGTAACCGACGAAAACAAAAGAACTATGGAAAAAAGAAAAAAATGGAAGATACAAAAATATGTCTTTCACTGTGGTGCTTCTAGATCAACTAAGGAACTATAAAAAAAACAGAATATTTACGAGGACTATGAACAAAAAAATTAAACAAAAGCTTAATGAAGGCATAAATTCAAACCTAATAATGGCTTTGGAAAATAAAAATAATGTTATGTTTGAACTTTTCCAAGTGATAATAGCTTGTATTTTGAAGAAGAAGAAAAGAACCAACAATAATGTGAAAAATTTTAAAATTCAAAAATGGCTAAGATACACAGAATAAACGAATGTTACAGATCTGCCATAATATTAGAAAATCTTTAATATAATAAAATAAAATCAAAACTCAACTCAACTTAACTATCTAAAAAGGAACGCATGATTTAAGGGAGATATGTCATTATATTAGGAAGTCTTTAAAATAAAATCAAATCAAATCTCAACTTAACTACTTTAAAAAGAACGCATGATTTAAGGAAAGACAAATATGTCAAAAAAAAAATAAGTAAAATCAAATTGTGTACTTAGACACAATTAAGTTCTAAAAGAAAGACTTAATTACCTAACATTAAAAGTTCTGTACTTTTTGACAATTAAGTATAATTTGTTGTACCCTTTATAATTTTCCTTTTTTTTTAAGTTCAATAGTCAAGGGTGTCTCGATCAGTTTATACACACCTTAATTAATTGCCTCTCCGGTCCAGTCAAAAGCAGGTCATTTACACCAAAATTAGGGTATTAATGAGGAATAAATCTCTTATGATGGTCTGACCCAAGAGAGTTGTGATGGGTCGAAAATGGGCAGTTTTTCCACCACTCAGACAAACTCGCTTTGCTCCGTTGTGATTAGAGTAACCCTATGTTTCTCTATCATAAGAAGATTCATAGTAGTTACAGGAAACTTAGTTTAAATTTGAAAAAATTTATGTCTGGCCTGAATTGAATGTCTTTAGCAATAGGCTGGTCTTCAATTTGACTGGCTTGGAATTTTCAGAGCCGCAGTGAAAGAACAGTCGTCCACCGTCCACGGAGAAAAAGAAGAAAATCTAAAAGGAATTTGGTTAAACATCCCCTTCAATATATTAGAAAAAAATCAAGCTCTTATAATATTTGTGTGTGTGTGAGAGAGAGAGAAAGGAAACTGATTGATAAATTAATTAACTTATTCCTGGAAGACTAGCACAGAAAGGTGGTACACGTCTCATGGAGGGTTGCAGTTGTCAGCTTCCTGGAACCATGGCAGAACAAGTTATCATTTGTGCAAATGGATGTGTTCACACCTCCTTAGCATCATATGATGAGACTCCCATAAACCCTAGTTCTGAGCTCATGTTGTTGTCCAGTTATGTGTTGTTTATTATTGGAGAATAAATTCTTTAAAGGCAGCATATAAATAAATTATTTATAGACAATTAATCAAAATTAAGGAGGTATACAAACTCATTGAGAATACAAACAAATTAATTTTGATTGGCTGCCTGTAAACAATTGTTTACTGGCTTGCCCGTAAAGAATTTAATCTCGTGCTATTGTTTCACACTAATAAGATACTGCACTTTGTGTGTGATTGTGTGTGTGAGAGGGAGAGGGAGAGAGAGATTTGCTTTGTATCCGGTGCACTGATTCCATTGAGAAACGGAGATAGCGATGAGATTAGACAACACAAATCCGGTTAGGTACACAAGTATATATGAGTCGGATATGAGTAAAATAAATTTTAGCATGATACAATTTATAAGTAATACAAACCCAATACAGTACAACCATTACAGTCCGACGAAGATATGCCTGGAAATTTTTCACGCATTTGAGTATGGTGTTAAGAGTTAATGCTCACAGTGCAATTTCTCCTCATATTAGATTGGGTCTAGGATCGAATCTAGGCCAAACCAGTAGCTCTACAGCCAGCCTAAGGTGTAAGAAATAGATGTGTGATGGGCCAGACATAGGCTGATCTCGTTAGGCCCAAGTCCGTAGCACATAATACACAAAATTAAATTTAATTGTAAAAAAATACACAGTTCTTAATGTTAAGACATC
>CM042196.1:22939112-22958795 GCA_023539305.1 Ilex asprella
GATTGTGTGCGTTTGTCTGTGGGTTTACGTGTGTTAAACCCTAACATGATTTTGGAAAATAAGCATGCCAAAGTAGTGTCTTGTGGAGCTCGTCATAGTGCCATACTAACAGGTATGACCAAGAAATCGATACATACAGTGTATATGTAGTAGCCAAGAGAACCTGGTCAAAGTGATTTTTTAGCTCATATTTTCACTTTCAACATTCATTTGGAACTATATTTTTTAGGAGAGACTGGCGAGTGTAGCGATACAGAAGTTTCTGTCTTCAGCCAATATGAAACTATTTGATTCAGGAAAAAGTCTTAGACGGATGTCGAAAAACTTCCATATGTTTAAGTGCATAGGGTGCAATAGTGTTGCAGCTGTGGAATTCATCTGGTGAGGTTATGTATGACTAGTGAGGTGGTGACTCTGTTTCAGTGTGCTAAGAAGCCCGAGATGCTGTCACTTCTCAAATGTTTCCTGTGATGCTAGGTTTTGGGACTTAACTTTCTTTCAAACTGAACCCATGGATTCAACGTAGTAACGGGCCTTGTTTCCCACCTGTAGTCTCTTGGGATCAAGCCACATCCCAAGTAAATGTTCCACCTCGTAGAAATTGTAATCTGATTTTGAGTCACATTCCAAGCAAATGTTCCCCAGCAAAATATACTGCTGGGGATGGAAAAAAGTATGACCAGGTATGCTTAACCAAATTTCTCCTAAGCTAGTAAATATTAGCATAGTTGTAACATACATTACCTCTTTTCGTCACACAATTAATTTTGTTGCAGCTTGATATGGATCGAAATGTACCTTCCCAAGTTCCAGCTATTGATTGTGTGCCCATAAGCATCGCCTGCGGTTGGTGGCATACATTACCACAGGCAGAGACCAAGCTTTGAATCCCCAAAGTGGTCGAAGAAGTGGCAATGGCAAGACAGTTTTGTTAGGATAGCAGTTTCCTTTTTAGTGTACACAGTACATGAATATATGCTGTCTTACTTACCGTGCCCCTATGAGCTTTCTAATCTCGTATGCACTAGTGTTTGTCAATTGTTTCTAAAGATGAATTCTCTTAAAAATGCGTAGAGTTTAAACGTAGTGCATGATCGTGTGAATAAGTAGTAATCCTGATTCTGGTTAGACAAGCATTACTGCCCTATTGGTAAGGGTCTTCACATGACCCACACATGTTCATGTGAAGACACGAAATCATCACATGAACATGTGTGGTTCATAATTCGATCCTGTGATGAACACAGTTGTCATTAACTCATGGGTAAAACTCACCTTTGAAAATGGACTTGTAAGGGATGGTGCCCAAAAGTTCATATACACACACCCTTGAAAATATGTTTGCAAAGGAAGGGTGCCTAAAATATTATACACACAATTAGTCTTATTTTTAATTGATGTGAGATTTTAATATTCTAGCATACACGTTCACGACAACATGCTCTATCTGCACTGACTCATCAGTTTTATTCACCTATGAGATAATACTACGCTTATACATAATACCAAATTTTCTTAATCCAACTTATAGGTTACTCTTTTTGTGACTTCTATACTCGGCATGGTGATTTACTCACGAGCAATGCTATTGAGACAAATTATAGACATAATTTTGGGGACATAATGAGTTCTCACCAATAAAATGATAATGAATTCATTTAATGCTACAATGACACCTATCGTTAATTATATTTCAATATCATTTCATTGGTGACAACTCATTATGTTCTCAAATTATGTCCCAATAACATCAGTGTTTACTTTAATAGCATTGTTATGAACCCATATGTAGAATTTATCCTTAAAAACCGGCTAACAAGGGAAGGTTGCACAAGAATTTATATATACATCTAATCTTATTTTTATTCAATGTGGGATCATAACAACTGTACAATACAAACCAAATGAATTCAGAACTAATTAAGCAAATTTTGGCACGAGCTAGACTAAAGCAAGCTACAAACTTGTATACATTATAAACCTAAAGATCAAAGCAGGCAGCATAATATTTACGACATAGTACGACTTAATTGGAATTTGATGTAGACCATCAAATTTTGCTTGAAATTGGAGCTGGGTTTTGCTGCAGAAGTTGCATAAGCGGCCAGAAGATATCCAACCTGTGAAAGTCTCTTGAAGCCTGTAATCATAGCAAAAAATAGCTTCAAAAATTGTTTGCTGTGTAAACGAAGATTGAAGATTGAAGATCACGGTACCAGTTAGCCAATTAACTCCATACCTCAACAATAAAGTGAGCCCATGTATTGCCTGAACGAGTTTCCATCATACCCTTCAAGATAGTCAACTCTAAACGTCGTATTGCCTCTGCAATCTCTAGGAAGCGCCCATGGTCCTCGCATAGCATCTGTTACAAAACTGAATTAGAAAGTTTAAAACAAACATATGCAAGCGTGGAAGAAGTATACACTGGTGGCTGCAAAGAATCTTGGAAGGCTTAAGCCCCTCGGGATGAAAGAGTGGTGAGAGGAAAAAGTGTGCACGTTTTTCTTTTTTTTATTGCTTGTCTGGATAAACAATACAGGGATCGCCCGCTCGGCAATTTTACCTTGGGGAGGAGACAAAAACTTTAATATAACAATTGAAACTCATATTCCAAAGTTTTTTCGATATATGAACAAGATGACTATAGAAGTCTAGTCTTAAGAGGGGTTTTAGGATATAGGAATAGACAAGATTCATTTCATATCCAATACAAATCTAATCTAATCTGATCCCTTTAAAGTTTTGAATTTCGTATTTTCACACAAATTTCACTCTTTCTTATGTTGATTTTTGGGGCTCATCTAAGTGGTGTGTGTGTGTGTGGGTGTTTTGGGTGGGAGGGGGGGGCTAAACAATAGAATAAAACATAAAACATAGCCAGAAGTCAGACCTCTATTATCATGTGGCCAGGGAATTCAAGATCTTCCACCACAATGGGGCATAGTTGTTTCTCACTTCCCAATTCAAAAGCCCAGCTTGTTCCATTCTGCCGACAAGCTTTGATTTCAGATGATTTTATATTCCTTTGGCCGCTCACCTGCAAAGAATTTCAGGTATCACAAATAAATTGGGATGCTCACTCAGGATACTGAAAGGTTGTCACAAAGTTTGGACTGTTGACTCTTTTTTCGGAAAGTAAATTTTATTGATAAGATACTATTGGACGTTTGACTTAAAGCAGGAAGACAAGTATTAACTGCCCCAACTAAATTAATTAGGGGATGGAAGTGAAATTGGATATCGAGTTTGCTATGACAAGCTCAAAAGGAGAGCACCTACGATTTGGACTACATTCACTTACTCCTTGATGAACACACTGCCTTAACTTATCAGCCTGATCAGTAACACTTCTCAAGAACAGCATGTGCTTTATGGTATGATCTAAGAGGCCATCAATGCTACACTGCATTTATATGGAAGAAAAAGGCATATTATTAGTTAAACGTGAGAGAAAAAGAAGAAAGGTGGGCGGGAGAGAGAGACGGCGGGGGGAGGTAGCAAATATGCAATTAGTCTATCTGAGCTGCAACCAACACAAACCCAGGAAAACACTCACCTTTGCTCCACTTGGGACAAGGTCTCGTAGCTCCTTGACCCGATCCTGTATCAACTGCCTATCCCTTGGTCTAGGTTTCTTGTTTTCACCAGGTTTGGCCCTTCTTTTGCTGAAATTAGATAGCTTTGATCCCTTAAGAGGGTGTAGGTAACCAGAATCCTTTTTCTGATGCTCCTCCTTAAATGCACCCATCATGTTCTCAAATGAGGAATCTGAAGGATAAGAATTCGTACTAGCAGTAACGCCCCTAGCGAGAAATGAAGTAGTCCCACAGCTCCATGGAACTGTAAGCTTTCCAGTCAAGGTACTTCCTTCAGATTTACTTTGTGCAATTGAGGAAGCGGCATATTGTTCTGATGAGGCTGCAGATGACTTCGCACTTTTAGATGAATTATCATCTGAACCACTACATACATTGGAAACAACAGCTTCCAGGAGATGTTCTGCATCATACCCTTTGACACACACACCACCAGATTCCCAGGCCAATGACTGATTAAGACTTGAGCTGATACATGCATCCTCGCTTGAGATGAACGAGTCCAACAAATTCTGTTTGGTATGACCCAAGAAAGCAGATCCAAGCGCTTTATGCAGTTCACAGTATCTAGGGAAGTTGAAGAAACTGCTTACATGTTTGTGAACTGTCTTATTAGCACACTGGTCTACAAATGTTTGATTCATTATCCCTTCATCAGAGTAATCATTCTTCATTTCATTGCAATAGTCCCCAAAGACCCCTGAACTGTACATGTTAGTGCAAGAAATGTCCTGTAATTCCTCTTCCAGAAAAGAAAACTTGAACATGTTACCATCTGTCATCTCTTCATTGTCATCATAAAGGGATTGATTAAGTAGCTCTTCTACTTCAGTCAGACTCATTGATTGCACATTGCTATCATTTTCACTAGCACCTTCAAGAATTTTAGGCAAATATTTTTTGAACATGTTACAAGAATCTTGAATCATGCCCGAAGGCATCAGTTGATCTGTAGTCAACAGTTGCATTGTTGATTTGATACCGTCAACAGAATTTGAATCTCCAGATTTTATTCCATTCATTCCCATGGCAGATGACTCATCGAAGTTCTCCATGAGGGTAGACATCGGTAATAAGGATGTCTGAGCTGGAAATTTCCTTTTTGAGGTGAAAGGTGCAGAATATCTCACAGTTTGAATGTCTTTAAATTTATTTACTAGACAAGTAACCAGAGCCAGATCTTCAGCAACCTGAAATCTCAATAGGATAGTAAAGCCACACATGAGAAGAACACCAAAGAGCCACAGAGCAACACATGCACAGAGATGGGTTTTCTCTGGTGATGAGTGTAGACACAAGCACCCTAAGTCATTTCACTAAGCAGTCCATGGCTAATCACATATCTATGGCTCTCGTATCCTTAATATGATGGCATACTGCTAAGGCTTGTATTAGATAATGCCATGAATGCTGAAATAAAAACCTCTACCACTACTACTAAAGTGATCCAAACAAGAACAATGCTCTATACCAATGCATCATTAATCATAAATACACGCACCATATTAAATGAGCCCAGTTGAAGAACTCCATCTGGAACAACAGATACCAGCAAAATAGTCTGCAAAACATCAAATGAAAATAAACAGAATATTCGCCAGAGGCCATAAACTTGGGGGAACAACCCATTATCAGAGTAAAATTCAATCTTACCTTGACACCGACCACAAACTGAAGCAGCCATTCATCAGGACACTGTCAATGGATGAATCACATGAGTAAAATATTTTCCCATAGACACAGGACTAAATGCTATAGTTATTATCTTTCTAGAGAAATCTTAAGTGACCACTCTGACTGGATATTCACCTTGGGAAATAATGCACCGCCTGAAATATTATCAGATAAAATCCAGCGATGGTTCCCTGTATATGCCACCTCACCAACAATCCTGGTTCAATATTAAAATTTTAAAATCCGTTATAGATCAATTTACAGTTCACGTTTCCTTTTTCATACAAATGTAGCTCAAATCGTAAGCACGCAGTTCAGCTCGCCACTGTCCTGGTTAAATATCCAAAAAATAGGGTATCCAATTAAATCAAAGTACAGTTCAGACCTCACCACAAGGTGTCTTGGATTATTACCAAGGAGTGCCCGAGGTTCTAATTGTCAGCTAAGAACACAAGGGAGCACATATGGCCTCGCTCAAGAATAATTCAGAAAGATGATGCAGCCGCAGCTGGTCCCAGTGGAATCCATTTATGCAGAAGGTTTGGTTTTTTGACTTGGTCTTACGGGGATGTAAAAGCAGTAGGAGGTATTTTTATGTCTTTTCTTTTGGCTGAGGGCATTCATTTAATGTTTCAGAGAAGGGGCCTCCACAATGGAGGACGTTGTTTGTCTTGCTTTAGTTCTAACATAAGTTACATCGTAACAACTTCTGTGGTGTTTTCTGATGGCCTAATTTTCTATGTGCAACTATGTATGATGTATCACCAACTAAGAAAGAAGCAGAAAGTTGTTTTGAAAGAATCTTATTCTCTGCAAGTTCTTGCTCAGGAGTCAACTCAACTTTCCATGATAAGCAAAGTTGAGTCAATTCTGTTGAGCATGGCTGAGTGATCCTGGGGATTTTCTCCTCCTTTTGGACCTTGCCATCAATCTCTTGTGGTTTCAACAACGAAGAGAAGGGAACAATGGGTAGACGATTCTACAAATAATGTCCAGAGGACTTGTAATGATGCAGAACTCAATGATCCAAGATAATGTGAGAGGAGACTAAAGGAAAATAAGTATAAGTATGATTGACAAGGATCCTGCCTCAGAACCTTTATTCATGGAATAACCAGCAAAATATGGTGACATGATGAAATTATTTAATTTGTGAAAATATGTGCATAATTTTTTCAGTAAGACCGCAAATAAGTAAACAAAAAGAAATAACAGGCGTCAAGCATGAGATTTACCCCTCTCCCAATGCATAATGAACACTTGACATCTCAGCCACAGCTAGTCCAGTTGGATTATTCCCATCGAGTGTACTGCATTCAAAATTTGAAGATAACTCATCTGAGCCTTTTAGGCAGAGATCATCTAATATGCTTTCCATGGAATCTCTCGACCTCTGGATGTTGCAGTATCCATCTTCCCATGTCAAAATCCTGATCAATAAGAAAACAATACAAATATTTACATAACAGATCAGTAATCAATCTTTCCTTATAAGAAAATGTTGATCCTTAACAATCTATCCACAACAAGAACTATCAGGTTTCTACTCTTCAGAAACTAACTTTGTGACCCTGGGCAGAACCAGAAACTCAATCTAGGGTGAGCCTTTACTTATAGAGGTTCATCACAAAAACAAAAAATTGAAACCAATTATATGACACTAAACACCCAATAACAGACAAATTATAACATATATTCTCAGAAAAAAAACTAAACAATGGCTAAATCATGGATACAAGAACCCAAAGATCTAAAAAATCATGGGTAGCAAAATCGCCAACTTGTCATATATCAAATAAATAGAAGTCATAGTTCGTTGGAGCATCACACAGCCATCAAAGTGTAGGACAGTTACCGATCACACCTCTTCCTCTATTGATTTTGCCCAAAATATCTCGATTCCTACCTCGATTTTGTGAGTAATCTCATTAGCCAGCAAATCTTACATGAGTTTTTTTTAAGACAAAACGTTTGCCATTTTACATTATAACCATAGTTTTTTATATTCTTCAAATATGACAGTATTTTGTTATACAATGACTCTAATTTTCACATAATAACAAAAAAAATAAGTAATTCTATGGAAAAAAATATATAAAATGACCCAAATGTATCCAAAATTTATTTAAACCTATTTGAAGGGTGTCCGTAATGTGTCCACAAATATCAAGATATAGCCCTATACAAAAGTGATAGGGTGGGCACCATAAAATATTTGAGGAAATGAATAACATGGGTCTATACACATATAACCAACCAAGTCTTATCTCCCAATTATTTGGAGTCGACTATATGAGTTTGTCTTCACCATCCATATCAGTCCTATAAGCTCATTTAAATTAAATATTTTTATATCTTTTCTTATTATTTTGTTCAATGTTAATTTAAGTCTATCCTTACTCTTAGTACCATTAAAAGAAATTTTATCACTTTTTCAAACCGGTGGCTCTATCAGCCTTCAACTTATTGTTACTCCTACCATTTCTCTAATACGGTCATTTCATATTCTATTCTTTCTAACTTTTGTACACATTTGCCTTAACATTCTTAACATAAGTTTATACACATATATAGGTATAATTTTGTTCAAATATGTTGGTTTTGCACAACAAATAATTAACACTTATACCATAAGTTGGGAGATAGGAAAAACAATGAAACAAAAAACAAATATATAACATAGTTCGATATGGCGTACCCACATCTACAAACTAAAAAGTATCAATGGATTATTCACTAAAAAACTGATCATTAATTACATAATACTTAACCTTATTTATAAGGATAAATACTATATATAATCCAAATTTATTCAAATACAAGTTGATCTTTATGTTTTCTATACACATCTAATATGCCTAATTATGGTATATTAAAACTATTCTAATTTGTTTTCTATTTGATTTGATCACTAATAAACCAGAATATTATGATTTTTTCAATTTCTTTTCTATTCAATGTGAGATTCTCACATGTGGTGTCCCAACAAAATATTTGAGGGTGAGCTGATGACCACCTTGGGCCAAGGGTGGCTCCACCAATGACAAACAACTTACTTGATTTAAAGTTAAATTGCATCCATTCCAGGATCTTGCTTAAAACAGCTTTTCATGTTAGATCATAATTTTTCTTTTAAGCGGGGCTCAGGATCAAAATCTTAAAATCAAATTTGTCCATTTACAGCCCATGCCAATCAAGTGCTGCATTCTTCACAGATTCTCTCAGTACGAACATATTAGATAGTCTATGATGCCTGGACCGATGGCCTCTTATACAGAATCCCACTTAAAACATGGAAAAATAAAAGATAACACATGACGATTATAGAGGTTGGTAGCACAATGGCAGAATCAAATTGAGAACAGAACTGATCAGATTTCAGAGAACAATGAGATAAAAAAAAAAGGCTTGGAGATCACTTACATTTGGTTCTGGAGCTGAAGCTTCCAAAATACTGCATAATTCCAAGGAGAACTGCAGCAAACACTCTGCAGGAAATGCCTCAGAGGAGTAGTCCCCATCAGTTAACTTGTGAAGAAATCTAAAAGGTTCCAGTAGTAAATAAAGGTTTAATTCAGCCAAAAATTATCCACTATAGACCTAACTTCCACGGTATGATCCTCGTCCCGCCTGTACTCTCCACAAACGAGCCCTTCGTTTAATTGGTGGCCCAGTCGAAGTTGATAACGAACAGACCATCTTCTCTACTCTTTTCTCGGGAACCAGATACACGAAGTCGATGTAACAAGCGATGTATGATCAAAGAAGCTAACGCTGGCGGGAACAAACGGAGATAGTCAAGCTCTGGACCTTCTCAATTGAATTCTCCATAATTTCAAATATAATATAGTGGAGAATCAAGTACAAGTATTCAAGACTAAAAGAGAACAAGATGAATTCAGAAGCTCAAATTAAAATCAACGCCGTGAAATTGATGAGTAGAGGCACACCTGCGGCACAAAAACGAACTAATATCAGCAGGTTCCCCTCCAGTAGCGGAAAATTAAAGGACAAAAAAACAAATAATGTGATAAATTACGGTTCTACTCACATAACAACAGAGAGTAACATAAATTCACTAGCATCACACTTTCTAAATTTGAATTTTCGCATTATAGATTCATTTTTCCTCTTATTTCCTCCGTTTTCTCAGCAACCAAACACAGGATGAGAAATAAATAGATAGATAGATTGTTTACGAAAAAAGGTGCTAAAGAAAATTATCGAATTTTCACCAAATGAACAGAGATCTAGTACAGATTTCGTTACCTCAAATCGAAGTTGCTTAGACGAACAAATGCTTATAAAGCTCAAATTCGTTAGCCTCCATGTATGTTGATTGAATACCATCGGAACTCAGAGAAGAGCTTCTTCTACCTCATTTGCAACTCAAATCACAGACTGATCACGAAATTCATCTGGTAACTGTGATAAAAGATTGCTTACGAGAAGAGACGATAGCGAGCTGAGAGCTTCTGAGTGGCGAAACTACGCCTTTTCATACCACCAGAGAGGCAGAGGCACTCACACATACAAACACACACACACTCGAAACTCGAAAGGGTCTGTACTAAGTCGACTTGTTATATAGTGGCCTTTGTCTCCAGAGTGACCACCAGGCCCGCCAATAACCACTTTTTCGGATTTCAAAATTTTTCCAGAGTTGAATTGAATGATTCCTTAGGGGCACTGAGTACTCTTGGCCAAGTCATGGTCATCAAATCTAGGCCTATTGCTTAACCCCCTTACGCAACCCTTCGATATTGCCTTAATCTATAATCATATTCAACTTCGTTTTTAATCAAAGTATTTGTGTTTATTGTCCGATACAATTATATGATACGGTGATTAATATTTCTTAATGAATAATATCTCAATTATCAACCATGACCACAGCGAGTGTGTTTGAGACGTGCAAGAGTATTCTCCTTTTTTTTTATGTTGTTCAAAGTGCAATAGGTAATTTATATTTATATTGTCTGATATCTCGACTATAAACGTTGACCACAACATTAAGAGTTAAGAGTATTTGTGTTTGAGACGTGCAAGAGTATTCGTTTTTCTTTTATGTAATTCACAGAGTGATATATAATTTGTATTTATTGTCCGATACTATTATATGATATCGTGACCAATATTTTTTAATGAATAATATCTCGACTATAATCCTTGACCACAACCTTAAGAGTTACAAGCATTTTGTTTGAGACGTGCAAGAGTATTCTTTTTTCTTTTATGTTCTTCACAAAGCGACATATAATTTATTTTTTCTTTTGGATTAGTAAATGCATGATGAAACGATATGATTACTCTTCTTTCAAAAGTGATGAATCTTAGATTCAATGGTAAAACTGAAAAAATGATTAATAAAAACGAAAAACACTTTGGATTAATGATTTTACAATATTGTTAACTATTGGTGGAGAAGAGAGGATAATACGAGATTTGTTTCTATTCGTGGGTTGAATATTGAGACCAAATTTTTTGTATTCTTTTTTGGCAATTATCAAATTAGATTACACAATTAATGGCATTCTATAATTCTTGTATCTCTATATATTGCTAATATGATTTTTCTTGAGACACAATGAATAAGAACATCTCCCTCTCTTCTTTCGTGCATATAGGTTGTTACCTTGGCTACCGAAACACGTAAATCATTGAATTCTTGTTTATTTCTTCATTGACGATGCAACTTGTTATTAAAAAGATGGTGAATTGAATAATTCACCGTCCCTAACCCCTCTATAGTATAAGACACTTCTTCATCTAGATAAACATTAAAATCACTAGCTTCCTAATCCTCCTCACCTATTTTTCTCTTAAGCTTAAAAAAATAAGACAATGATGTGTCATTACCATTTAAAGCACTTTGGATTAATGATTCAATTCATTAGTTAAACATTGCAACTTGCAACTAAAAAGTTAAAAAGTTAAGTAATCGTTGTCGTCATCAAGACAACAATTAAAACGCTCGAATAATCATTATCGTCGTCAATAGAAATAGAACCCTCCTTCCCAGAGGTTTCTGAACAAAGAATACTGATCCTAGAATCATGCCTTACACTTTGTACCCTAACAATGAGTTAGAAGCTCTTATAGTACTGCATGGTTTTAAATTAATTACCCCTGAAAGTGGTGTTTTGTTTGTTTTCTCTTCTATGGTAGACTAGTCAAGTGGAGGAAGATGGTCTCAACTCCAGAGGAGATGAACCAGTATTAGTTACAACCTCTAATCCCCAACTAACCCCAACTGACATCTTAATCACGTTAGTCTCACAATTTAAAAGAGAACGACCCTTCGGCATTATTCACCTCCAGCAAGTTGTGGTATCTAGTTGACATTTGGAGGCTGCTCGAATTGAAGTGTTATTAGATAAATACTTACGTTATACTCATTTTTTTTTTAATAGTTTAGACTTCTAGAGTAAATAGTGGAGAACTAATCGGTGCTTAACCCCCAAATAATTGAATCCAAGCCTCATCGACACATGTTCCTAACCAATTTTTATAAATGTGAATCACCAATCAAATATTTTTGGCAAAATTCTTAATTATATTGTTGGTCTTACTTGATTTTTTAACAATTGGTCTATTGGTCTACGATTAAGGAAAATTGTATTGGAGATATTCGACTTCAAGTGCTGATAGGAACGAGCAGTAAACCTATACGTCATGAGTTTGAATCTTGACAATTACATTAGGATTAGACCATGAGGGATTTATCTCTCATTCCTTTATTAATATTAATTTTTGCGTAAATAACATCCCTTTGTCTAGATCGAAATTAGTTGATGTGCGTATAAACAAGTTCGAATATTTTTTATCATTGAACAAAAAAAAATATTAGAGAAATTCAAACCGTACAATTATATTTGATAATAATTGTTGACTATTGCAAATTGGTCGGTATTATTATATGTGTCCTTATATTTGTCTTCTTACTTTGATTTGATAAACATGAACAAGTTTCGATGGTAAGCTTTGATAAGGGAATTAATTTTTATGAAACGTGCTCTCTCTCTCTCTCTCTGATCGTACTTATTTGATATTCTGACTATGATTAGGAGAATAATTAATAATTTATTTCAGGCTTACATCAATTAAAGCTACAAGGATGTGCGTGTCAATTTCTGTACAATAATAAAAATAAAGGATCTCTCTCGTAGTAAACTCGTATTCGTCGAAGGAATCGAGTATCTCACCGCGAGGAATAAGTTGAGAGAGTCAAAAGAACCTTAAGGAGTGGTGATAAATTATTTTTAGGTTATCTCATCGATCCTCGGGCGCAGAAAACAGTACCTGACTCATAGAAAATCAGTTAAAAGGGCGCCGGAGTATTTCTGGCGTATCCCCTCCAACGATCAAGTTAGTCTTTGAGAGAAGGGAAGAAGAAGACACTGTATAACTCTGATGGGGTGAATTTGCCTACCTTTGCATTGTATTTTTGAAGATTATTTATACTCACAAAAGATCCATCATTGCTAAAGGTCTACATAGTAGAAGTTATCAGACATAGGACAGTGTGCCCCCTATTCTGCATGGGAAAGACCCTTTTATTAATTTTTCGGCGTCCCGAGCACATAATGCTCGTCCTTTAAATCAAAGATGTTGAATGCTCAGTGTATGGAGTATTTAATGTTCCTTCTTCTTGGCTTCCTCAACCATTATGGGTGTCTTCTCTGTCAAATAATTCATTAAATACTTGTTTGACTTGGTCGTATGTCAGCAGGGGTTCTTTTGTAAACTACCCCTCATAGCCCATGCTTTTCGCCACGTGCCGGATTCCTACTGTCTTGATCACCATGTCGCCCTGATTTCGTTTGTGCAGAGTGTCACCATCATTTCTAGTTTAGTTTTGACTGACCAGCCATCAATCAACCAGTAGCCTTTCTAGTAACTTGAAAATGCATGGCCAGACCAATCCCAACAAGTAACCCTGGAGTTGAGGACACAGACAGCTATTTCGAGGCAGAGGTACCCCCGAGATGGAAGAGTCGTGTCCATTTGTAAGAGAGCAAGACATGTCTTAAAGTCGAGATAGAGTGGTCTAGTCAACCCCTCGGTGCCCGAGGACATGTGTCATCTTACTAGGAACCAGGGTGTCCTCAATGCGGAGGACATGTGTTATCCGCCAAGCATCATAATATCTTCAGAGTCGAGGACACGTGTCGATAATCTACATCCCTTCAAGAATGTCCCATTAAAAAATAACTTACTATTTTTAATCAGCATACCGTTGAAAAATATTGCATTTGGTGGGCAGTCCCCTTCTGGGAAAGAAGCATACGGTAGTACTATAGAGTATATATATTTTTATTTAATGGGTAGAGTGTCTAGAGTAGTTTATACTTGATTAATTCTCTATTCGCCCGGTTAAAAATAAATTTTATATTACCTAATCTTAATAAATTATCGAAATTCAAAGACAGCCGCCCATTGGAATTACCATGGAGTTAGTACTAGTAGCATGAGTAATACTATTAGGACCTAAAACACTGACTTAATTTGCTGACATAATAATGTGGCTACAGGAGAATTATTAGATCAACACTAAGTTTCAATGCTTGATGGCCTCCACAGCCAATCCAAAAATTATAGTAAATTAGGTCAACAAATTAGGTCCCAATAGCATTGCTCAGCTGGTTGGGTTTGATTGCTTCCAGCATTAGACATATATTGATTAGTTCAAAATTGTCGGCAACTGGTCCAGTGGTAACTATTTTCCTGATTATGACATGTTTTATGTTAGATGATGGAAAAAGTCTTCAAGTTTGCTTAGATGGGTGGGTAACATTACAACGCCGTCGTGGGTTATTATACCAAAAAAGTATAATTTTTTTAAGTGAAATAATAACTTGCATAGGAATGGTGGGTCTTAAAATAGTGTGATCGATCTTGAAATTTATAAATTTTAGGTTTGTGTTAATTACTCTCTCTAATTCCGTGGTGGCTACCGTGAATGAACTGTGATAGAGTATGTTCTCGAGGAACAATTTTGGTTAACCCTTAGGGTGTGTTTGGATAATGAAGTTAGATAGGATATAATTTCTTTTTTTATATCCTCTGGGTCAAGGTTTAACCTGAGATTTATATTCTCTCTCATTTTTCAGTTGTCAAATAGTGGATATATGGGACTCACTTTATTATTAAGTTATCCTTATGACTCTTAACCCATCTTAATCCACTATCCTAACACAATTGTAAGAGTGTGGAAATAGATTGAATCTAAAACTTTTAAATTACTAAAGATCAGATTCAATCACTAAACCATCCTAAAGATTATAACTTTCAAAAGTTGTGTCAGATTTTTAGATCAAATTATAACTCATAAACAAGTAAAAAAAATTGTTGAAATTTGACTTATATAACTTATATTTGCAATATAGTCATTAGAAGTCTGTGCATTATGTCAAATGCTCATGAATAACTACAATAGTTGCTGGCCAGCTTCAACTAAAAGCACTTTAATATCTCAATGTTTTCTCTCACTCTACCCTAGCCATCATTAAAAAATTTCTTTGAAAGAGTAAAAAAAAAAAAGGTGAATTATACTTTGCACCATTAAAAAAATTAAATTTTTTATTTGCTATCCTCAAAAATTAAATTTCTTATACTATACCCTCAATATATCAAAAAAATTATAATATGACCCTTATGTTAACTTTCGTCAATTTTTTCATCAGTATCAATAGGTTAGTTTCTGACGTAAAAAATAACATAAAATAATAGAAATGTCACATTATAATAATTTTAATACATTAAAAATGCACTATAAAAATTTAATCTTAAAATCTTTCATAATGTAAAGTGCAAAAAAAAAAACAGAAAACAAAAAAACATAACCAATAGAAGTGATCTGGCCAAAGTAACTTTAAATTATTTAGTTGACCTCATAATTAGTCCATCATCAATCAAATCCAAAACAAATTTACTAAGGACAAGCCAAGACTAAATTAACAAGCACGCATAAAATTTAAAAAAAACACACACACACACACATACACAACTTGACATATAATAAAACTAGTGAGTATGACTCCACTTGACTTAGGGACCCATAAAATAAATTCATTAATAGTAGCAAATGGTTTGAATCAAATTAGTTATAAATTCAAACATCTTGAATTTGAATATTGATAATTCATTAAGATCAGATCATGAATAATTTATCTCTTGTGAATATCTTATTTTTGGCGTGAATAGTTTAATTTTGAACAAAACGGAGAAGGGATTAGTCCATGTGTGCATAAGTCAGACTCAGACATCTCTAACCGTTGAACAAAAAAAAAAAATAACGCATCCCAATCACATAAAAAACAAGAAAGCTAAAAACGGATTATATTAATTAAGACATACTTATCACCTAACAAAAAAGAGGATGACTCAAAAGGATTCTCTTTGTTGGGATTCATGGATAGACGTTTCTTTCTTGAGTTAACAAAGGTATGGTTTTAGATATGCAACCACAAAAGCATTAGTAATATATTCATGAAAGAGAAACATATTATAGATATATCGCATAAATATATGTCTTTATTTGTGCCAAAAATGAATTTCAAAGGAGACAAACTCTCCATTTTATATAAGGAACGAAAGCGACTCCTACAAGGATGGATTCAATGAACATCTAGTTGTTTCCTTAATTTTATAAAACTTCATTTTCAAAGGAAAGGGAGCTCAAAGAGCCACGAAGTTTCCTCAAAGTAAACCCTTCTATTATAACTAGCAATACATGATATGTATTGTATGTAAATATATTTAAATAATAATATTTATATAAAAATTTAAACTATATATGTAATTAAATTGAATAATAAATTATGTTTCAAATAATTTATTCTTTATTTTGATTCTTGTTAAACATAATTATTAATTTATTTTATCCCTCTTTGAGTATTTAATCTATCATTTATTTAAATACATTCCCGACTCATTAGGCATTTTATCTTTTATTTATAATGAAGCTTTAGTGTAAGATTGACATTATAGAGTATTTACACTTTTGGTTATATTATAGGTTTATTACATTTTTTTATCAAACATATTGTTTAAATTACAATACTATTGTTTGTATTATAATAATATGATATTATTGTGTACCAAGAAAAAAATTAAATATGACATAAATTTGATTGTATAATTTAACCCGACAACTTCATGTATATAATAATAGAATAGAAATTAAACTTAAATATAGAAAATTATATGCAAGTGTAATACTAATAAATAAGTTTAGAATAATTTAGAAGTCAAATTAATAAAATATTCTAATAAAACTTGAAAGTCAAATAAGCATAGAAAAGAAAAATTAGATAAAAATAATAAAGAATTTAGAAATCAAATACTATTAATAAAAGAGTTCAAAAGAACTTAGGAGTCAAATATATATAGGAAATAAAAAGTAGATGAAATTAATATGTGGGTATCATTGACTTTATAATAATAATTAGAGAGAAAATAGAATTCAAAATTTTTCACAAATGTTGACATTTATAATTAGTATAGATATAGATTTATGATAGCTGTAAGGATCAAAATTTTATTTCAAAGCAATCAAAACAGCCAAAATGTTTTCACTTTCAAAGATATCAAAATAAATCAGTGACGAAATCAAAATTCTAACTTTTTGAGGTGTTTTAGAATATTTCGATGTGTTTTGAGATATTTAAACATGTTTCCGCCATTGTTGCGGAATATTTTACAAATAAATTCTCAATTTCTTTGTTCATTTTTAATATATTTTTGAAATGTTTCTAAAATATTTTTAAAACGTTTTTGTAATTGTTTGGTAACGGAAATAATCCACGGAAAACATATCTTATTTTTTTACTTTATATATTTTTCGTTTTTTTTTGTAACATCGTCACGCCAACACGGGGCAATCCGTCAAGTCCAACTGGCAAACTATTAGAACTCATGGCCCTATCTGTTGGGCTATCAGACTGTTCACGTGTGTCCTTTGGTTTTAAGCTCTTCGATTACTTAAGTAAGATTAAACTCTTACGGCTAGCTTGTTGCGAGGGTTAGAGTGTCATAAGGGGTGGGTATTAGAAAAATAGTATGTAGGATTTATTGTATACCTTGTTTGTTTAGTATTTTATAGTCAGTACTATTTTTCGGATCGTAATACCGATCCACTATGAACAATAGTCATAATGTCTTGTAAATGGTCTTAGTGAATACCACCTATCCGGTGGTATTATATGCCTGATACTAATGAGATGGAGGTATAATAGAGTAAAAAGACTCAATTGTCCTCATGTACAATTATCTTTTTAAGGTTACAATTGTCTTTTTACATGACATAGCCGCAATTGTTGACATGTTTAAGTAGGTATTATACAGATAATGTTTGTGACAAACAAATAAGGGGAAGGATGAGATTATAGTTTAAGACCGGGTATAATATATTATTGGATCGGAGTGGAATGGATATAAAATCTTATACTCAAAACGAACAAACCCATAAGGGGTTATTTTGATGGTTTTTTGGGGAGGGTTTAAATTGATTTCTTCAAAAATTTTCAAACAAAAATTCTTCTTGACAAAGATGAAATTCAACATTAAATTCATTTGGTACCCATGTTTGGTATGCTCATGGATGTATCACTATTATAATAATATATTGAGCAATACTACATATCCCAAATTTGTATCCCAAAAGTGCATCTCAAATCAATGGGAACCATTGGATGAGTGGGTCCTACCAACTTTTTTCATTGGGACCCACTCATCCAACGGTTCCCAATGATTTGGGATGCACTTTTGGGATATAAATTTGGGATATGTAGCATTACTCTAATATATTTGTATATAAATGACTGTTGTATTCCTTTTTCAATCTAATCCAAACTCATGTTTGTATACGTAAGGAGTATAATTGTCTTTTTGTATCTTAAATTCGTTAACCCTCATCCGAATCCCCCTCCCCAAGGGTTTGATGAAACCCATTATCTAGGGTTAAGGTCTGGACCAATAGCGGCTCAGGTTTGGTGACACAGACTTCAAATTTTTTGTCAAATATGAATTTTGTGTGTCATTTTAACTATTTTTCTCAACCCGTCTTTTGAAGCCCCTCTAATCCCACTTACTAAACAACCCATAAAGGTGGTGCAATCCTTAGACATGTTTTTTGGTAATTCAGAGGCTAATCGACATTATTCTTTTCGAAAAATGTTCTAAACTATTTTAAGTCACAGTAGTCACCCGCTGAGCTTGAGAGAGTAACTAACGTAAGTCTGAACACTCTATAATAATAATAAAAAAAAGATTAAATAAATTATTAAAAGCTTTTGATCAATTTTAGATGAGATGAAGTAGTTAAGCATACCTCTAAGGTAGTTCAACGGAGATAGAGATGAATTGTAAATCAAGAAACGTTGAATTTAAAACTTTATAATTTTTTTGGAGTCAAATCATGATGAATAAACTTTCATGAATTTTCTAGTCTCAAAGTATATGGTCTATTTTTGTCAAAATTAAGAAAAAAATAATCAATGTGCGTGTAAACTGATTTAGTTTAAACACCCGTCACTGTAATATTGAAAAAAAAAAGAGTAGGCCAAGCATAAATGTAATTAACTTTATGTTCGGCTTTCAAAAAAGCTAATTTTCTTATTAAAAACTCAAGCATTTACTCTTTTTTTTTGGGACCCTCGGAAGGCAATGCACAAAATTAGACTTAATTATCAAAAAGTACATAAACATATTTTTATTAAAAAGTTCATTTAAGACACCATTTTATTGTAAATAGTTTCCTATATTATATAATAAAGTAGAACGATTATGAGTTTTGGAGACAAAGAGTAATGCAGATCATTTCGTAACCAAAAAAGGCATCATCCAACGATCGATGCTATCTCAAAATATATCGAACTATTGACGTTTCAGATCTTTTCAACCCAATGTACCACATTTACCATAATCGATTAAAAATTTTACTTTTTGAAATCGATTGTCTAAAAATTTTACTTTTATTAACTGCCCAGCCTAATTTTTTTAATATCTTCGACTCTCCCTTTCTCTTTCTCTCTCCAAAATTCATTGGCTAATTTATTTATCACTCAATTCACACTTTTTTTGCTTTGACAGAGCTACTGTTTCTATCCCCCTTTCCCCATCTGTCTCTTTCCCCCCGAATTTTCATTCACTAATTTTTCACCCAACTCATAGCTTTCTAAAATCATACTCAAGATCTCTTAAAATTGACTTTCCAAACTTGATGCAAATCTCAAAAGAAAAAAAAACTCAATTTATGCCCTAATGGCTTCACAAAATCAGAGTCAAGAACCCTTTAGCCGCTTTGCATGGTCTCCCTATCTACCTACTTGGGTCTTTTTCCCTTTAGTCGTTGTTGCCTCCTTCTCCCCAAATATGTCTTCCTTCCCTCTAGCTCTCAGTTCCCCCC
>CM042196.1:22959195-22990402 GCA_023539305.1 Ilex asprella
TTGGTCTCATCCTTATGATTTTTTGTTGTTCTACTGTTTTTTTTTTTGAAATGATGTCTTTTTTAGCTGGGGAGACATGTTTTGACCCATATAATTAACAAACATATTCTGTTTTTTTTTTTCCTATTTTGATGATGACCATGCTTACTCAAACCATATAGACATGTACTTGTAAGCAAACAATACTGCGGTGTTATTGGTTTCATCCTTATGATTTTTGGTTGTTGTTAGTAGTCTTTACTATTTGGAAATCTGAATGGGTGTATATATATGTTCTATTATTTTTTTTAGATGATGTCATTTTTAGTTGGGGAAACGTGTTTTGGCCCATATTATTAACAAACATGTTCTTCTTCCTTTTTTCTGTTTTGATGATGACCATGCTCATTCAAACCACACAGACATGTTGTTGTCAGCAAACAATACTGAGGTGTTATTGCAATATTTTTCCTATTTGTAAAATTTTTAATGGAGGTAATATTCCATTGATCATTCAGTATATAAAATATTATTTTTTGTTATTATTATCTATTTATCTTCTCTAATTTTACTCCTAATTTTTAGGTAGGAACAAACCCACAAGAAACTGTAGAATTTCCATCAACAATACACAAGTGAAATACTTTTCGAGAATTAATATTTAGAATTTATCCACATTTGGATATGATTGGTTTAGTTATCCCCGACTTCCTAATTGAACGCACAATTATTTCTATAAGGAATGACAACGTGAATACTATAAGTGCTGCTGCAGTGAATATTTCACCAGAACATACAATTACGTATTTAGCAGTTGACAAAATGGCAGAGGGTGATGAATTTGACCGATCGATCACTAATCGATATCCTAATGAGTATTTAAAATCTTTAAACCCTACTAGGTTACCTCCGTTTAAATTAGATTTTAAGGTGGGTAGCCCAATAATGTTGATGAGAAATATAGTGCCGAAGAATGGACTTTGTAATGACACGCAATTGATGATTGTCAGATGTACCACGTGTGTAATTGAAGCTCAAATTTTAAATGGTGATAAATCTGGCAATTTGGTATTCATTCCAAGAATATCTTTGTCACCAACATCTTCAGAATTGTCTTTTCAGATGACAAGATGTCAATTTTCTGTCCGATTAACATATTCTATGACAATCAATAAATCTCAAGGACAGTCTTTAAAATTCGTTAGGGTTGATCTGCGCACACCAACATTTAGCCATGGACATCTGTATGGGGCATTATCCAGATGCACATCTTCTAATCCCATATGTGTTCTTCTTCTTGAAAATGGGTCGAATTGCACATCAAACATCGTTTACCCTGAAGTTCTGTTATAGAACTTTCTCTTCGATAGCAAACAAATGGTACCATCTATTTACAAATTGGTCATATCCAATACATATTGAATTAAAATAATCACGTTAACTTTACGTTATAATTCATATTTTTAGGATTGGTGCAAATTGGCTAAAGCAATGAAAAGAATAAATACAACGCGACTTCGCCGATGGGGATATCATAATAAGGTAATCCGATTCTTATATTGTTGCAACGAGCTACATTATTTTATAACTAAAATATACCACTAAAATTTGTTTTTTTTTCTTTCTGTAAAACTAGGTTGTTGTGCATTCTCCAAACTTGTAGTTTCGCATATATACTGACACAACAACATTCAGAAAAGTGATGAAGAGAAAGCTTAAAAACCTACTGGAAGAATGATCAATTAACTATATCTCTGTGAAGATAAATCATATGTTTGATTCTAAAATTTTTAATATAAACTTGATACTTAATTACTTGCATGGTTGCAATTTTTACTATTATGTCGGGTGTGACAGTATTATGATATGATGTGCAGTCCTAATCATTATTTCAATTTTTTTGTTGGTATGTTATTATTTTTATTAAATCACATGGATGAAAAAATATTATTTTGTTTGTTATAATGTTTATTACTCTGTTGTTAATGTGATTATTATAATTTTAATTTGTATATTTTATATTATGCACAAATATAATGGAACGACCTCCAATCTTTATACGTTGTAGTACGCGCGTAGCTCTATCAAACATACAAGAAAAATTTGAAAATGAAACGTTTGAAGATAGAACCCCAATCTCGAAGTTTGGGATGTAAAAAGTTGAATTAGGTCGTATGTTACGAATGACAGGAGAAAATATAAGTGATAATTATATTATGCATAAAATAACAGAGACCTTTCCCACAACTTGAAATTTTGCAACAATTTTTTTTTCTAAACAACAAATCAACCAATGCAGTACGTTTTATACAATTATTGGTGGAAGCAGAATGTGATATCCCTCTATTATGGATACAATTTTAACAGAAAAAATGGGTCCTGGGACTAATGTTCTAAATCATATGAAAAATAAAGAAGAATTATGTTATAAACTGCAACAATAAGGTTTTATGCCGAATAATCCAATTATGTTATATGTTGCTGTTAACACACTTCTATCTACGTAGCCAATTGACATAATCAATAAAAATTTTGAGAATGACTTCATAGATATGATAGAATTGGAGGAGACATTAGTAGATATCAAAATTGACTTTCTCTGTCCACAAGCGTTAGAAGACGTGGAGACTCAACTTAACCTACAATGAACAAGACCTATACAAATGAAGCAATATTTTTTAGGTAAAAATTATTTCTCTATGTTTTATTATTTGAATGTGGATAAGGAAAAAATATAAGTTTCTAGAGAATGAATAAATACATAACTTTAATCCCTTTTTTTTCAGTTCGTATCTTTTGGAAGTCAGATGAATTTATGATAGTTATATTTGGTCATTTGACAATATCTACAGACTTAATTTATTTGTGGGAGTATTGTTTTAATCTTCATTCTATTCTGTTATTATTTAGATAAAGTTGATTATGAATGTTAAAATTGTTGATTTTGAATCAAAAATAGAACATTGAATATTGTCAACTAATATATTTTTTTAGATGTTTGAATTATTATGTTTCAATAGTTATAACATAATTTTCGTGGCATAACAATTTAATGTGAAAATATATGTAATGCATGTAGGTTGATGTTATAAAAAATATTAGCAGACTCATTTTTTCGTTGTTTCTACAATGTTGTATTTTACTTTATATTTATGTATGGACAAATATTTGAGAGTACCACCACGCCTCCAAGCATGGACAATTGATAGTATATATAAATCCTCTTCATTTTTTAGGAATTTGTTTCAAAGTTTTTTGAAATTTTTTAAAATTTGACAACTAAAATTAAAATAATTTAATTTTAGATTTAAATTTGATCACATATATATGTGTTAATATATATGCATATAATATTATGAATTCACACTATGAAACCTAGTTTCTATTAAACTAGATTTACACTACTAGGTTTTATAGTGTGAATTCATAATATTATATGTATATATTAAAACATATATACGGCACCAATTTAAATCAAATATAAAATCAATTTTTTTTTAATTTTAGTACTTTCTAAGACAAGATAATTAAATTCATTAATTTTAATTTTCAAATTTCAAAAATTTCCAAAAATTTTAAAACATATCTCTAAAAAAATGGAGAAGATTTATTATGAGTTTTGATTTTTCTAAATATATATATGAGGGCAAAGATACCAAAAGAAAATAATAAAAAGTTAAATGATGTACTTAAACACAATTAAATTTTAATAATAAGGATTTAATGACTTAGCATTACGAACTGTATATTTTTGTGTACCCTTTATAATTTCTTTTTTTTTTTTTTAATTTCCTAATCAAAATCATTGAATATTCGGTGCAAATTGCCTCGTTGTCAGCTTTAACTATTTATGAGTCTTTTTTGGATAAGTGACTTTAAACTATTCACGAGTCATCAAGAGAGAAGCTCTTGGCCAAAAAAAAAAAATCTAGAGAGAAGCCGCCTTTTCCTTTTAATTTAGGCATTTACAAGAGAGCAAATGGGCTTTGATTTTGACCTTAATGTAAATTGAAGTAATCGACCCACCATTGCTGGGCCACCAACTATGACACAAAATATAACGTTATTTAACCCTCCCTAAAAATACTAATAAACTGTAAATTCGATCGTACTGAATATGAAATTTAACAATATTTTTAGGATCTGTTTGATTAAAAAAATAATAAAAAATGAAAAATAATAAAAAATAAATTGAAAGAAAAAAAAATGATAGAAAATATATTTTGATGTATGTATTTGGTTAGAATGAAAAATTTACGAAAAAGTTTTAAAAAAATTTCATTCTATTGTTTGAAACAAAATAAAGTTATAAAATTTTTTTTTATAATTATCTAAATCACTCTTAATTATATTAAATCGGTCTAAAAAAGAAAATAAATATGTAATTATAATTAAAAGTTAATTTTTTTAAAAAAAGTGACTCAAAACCTAATTCTAGTACTATCATCAACACAAATGTCTTTACGCTAAATTATATGATTAATTAAATTTATACCTAAATTTTTTTAAATTAATAACTAATAAAATATTTGAAGAAAAATTAAGATAAAATAGGAAGTTAGTTATAGATTATAATTTTCTTTGTGTTTTTTACAAGAAAAAAATTGGCTATGTATGAGAAAATTTAAGTATGGAAGAAAATTATTTTTTCTATTATTTTTCTTTTAATGCTAATCAAACATATGAATTTTTTTTTAAAAAAAATTCTTGTGTTTTCTTTGTTCCATTGTTAATGACTTATTTATAGCCAAATTGAGTAAAAAATTATTCAAGTTATACGTAAATTAATTCAGATATTTTTGAACATAATAACAAAAAAAAATCACATCATTTCACATAACATCAATAGCAATAACTATAATTTATACCCTCAAAAAATTATTACTCAACTCTAAAATTTTATAACTTTTAGTACGATTGCTCATAATTTTTTAGCACGATAGCTCAGATAATTTTTTTCTAAGATTTATGGATCTTACCAGCAAAAGATGGTACACACGGGATTTTGTATATGGTGTACGGTTAGGGACCATTTTTCATCATTAAAGCTTTTTTGTACTCTAGATCAGGTAACCACTGACAGGCATGTGGAGTGAAACCAAAGCGACCGACAAAAAGAGAAAGACACATGATTGTCATACGTCAGCGTCTCATGGACGGCTTTGTAGCTTCACTGAATATCTTCTAAATTCCAATCCTGATCCTCCACACAAATTATAAATTTAGCTCTTTAAAATTTGAGTATTAATAATTTTTTAAAATTAGGTTACTAATGGTATCTATAATATAAAACAGAGCAGGGTTTCAATAAGTCGATCGAACGGTCTCAAATTTATTCATCCAACGGTCAAGAAATTATCATTTTTTCTTAATATTTCTCTCTAAAAAAAGTCAACAATTACGACTGGTTTTGTAAGACATCCTACGGTCTCAAATTCATTCATCCAACGGTCAAGAAATTATAATTTTTTTCCTTACTATATTCCCCTTTAAAAAGTCAACGATTACGGTTCATCTTGGAACACATCTTACGGTATCAAATTCATTCATCCAACGGTCAAGAAAATATAATTTTTTTCCTTACAACGGGTCAACAATTATTACTGATCTTGGAATACATAATTTTCTTTGACATAATAATTAAATTGGTCAAATTTGTCATTAATAATATCTGTGTAGTGTAACATTTTGAATTTGTATAAGACACAATGATATTTAAAAATACTCATCAATTTAAGATGAAAAAAAATAAGGGCGCTGCTTAACACATTTATATTGAATATAATTAATTTTAATTTTATTTATTTAATTAATTTTCTCAAACTAACATGTTTTACACATATCTTGAATCAAAAGTTCAAAACTAATTTTTTTATCTCTTAAAAAAACTCAATGCTAATATATTCTTATAAATTAATAATTTTTTAATAGTTTCTACTAATTAAAAAACTAATATTTTAATATTTACTAATTTATTTGTAAATATTTTTTGTTGTAAAATATTTTGACGATATGTTTTTTGAGAAATTAAATTTTTAGTTTGTATTAGATTTAACTCGATTTTGATTACATGTATATTAATTAATATTTTTTTAAAGTTAGTTTGTAATATAAAACAAGACAGCTTCAACAAACCGCCCTACGGTCTCAATTTCATTTATCTAACGGTCAATAAATTATAATTTTTGTCCTTAATATTTCTCTCCTCCAAAACAATCAACAATTACGTCTAATCTTGTAACACATTCTACAGTCTTAAATTTATTCATCTAACGGTCAAGAAATTATAATTTTTTTTCCTTAATATTTTTCCTCCTAACAGGTCAACAATTACTGCTGATTTTAGAATACATGATTTTCTCAGACATAATAATTAGTCATTGTTCAATATTATTTGTGGTGTAATATTTTAAATTTTTATAAGACACAATAATAATATTTTGATTAAAAAAACTCATCAATTTAACAGATAAAAAAAAACAAGGACGTTGTTTAATACATTTCTATTGAATATAATTAATTTTATTTTATTTTTTAAATTAATTATCTTAAACTCACATGTCTTACACATATTTTGAATCAAAAGTTCAAGACTAAATTTTTTTATCTCTTAAGAAAACCTAACACTAATATATTCTTATAAATTAATAATTTTGATAAACTAGATTTTTAGTTTGTATTAGATTTAACTCGATTTTGATTACATGTAATTTAATTAATATTCAATTTTTATTCTATGTATATAAATTAATATTTTTATTTAAGTCAATTCTATTATAATTCATTGATTTATCTATAACTAGAGATAATTCGTGCCTGAAGACACGGTGTAACATAAATTAACTGATTAATTTAGAGAAGTGAAGAGTAAAAAAACTCTGATAATAGTGATAGAGCTAAAAATATGATCTAAGGTGAACACACTTTAAATATAATAGATAAAAATAATGTGATATATTTATATTTTTTATAATGAATTTGACACTTAAAAATTAATTAAACTTAAAAGAGGTTTGTTTGAAAAAAATTAATATGAGCATATCTATACATTAAGAATCAATTATATAAGGCCGCGTTTGGTAACGTTTTGATTTTTCGTTTTTCAAAAACAAAAAATAAAAACCAAAAATAGATTTTTTTTGGTTTTTTAAAATCACCCATCGTTTATCAGACGATGACAGAAGCGAAAAACATAAACGGTTACCAAACGTATTTTTTTTTCTTATTTCTCTAAATATCAAAATAAAAACAAAAACGAAAAGTTACAAAACGGGGCCTAAATTATTTGACATAAATAGAAGTAATATTTTATAATTTTTAACCTCCTTAAAAATTCTACATTTTACTCATTTTTTTGCTATATATTCCATAAATTTTTAAACAAATGAGATTTCAACAAATTATACTAATATTATAAGGAATCAATTTTAGTTTTCTAATTTTAAGAAATTTTGTATGTACTTTTTTTTTGTTCTAATACCCAACTTATTTGGCCTAATTAATTTTGTTTTCACAAATACTATTGAGACATAATTTAGGGATTTAATGTATTATGTTCATTGGATTGATAGTGTTGGGGTCTGTTTTTAAGTATAATAGATAAAAACTTTTTTTTTCCTTAAAGTGATGAGTTTTTTTTAATCAAAATGCTATCATTGTGTCTTATACAAATTCAAAATGTTATACTACACAAATGATATTAATGATAAATTTGACCAATTTACTTATTATGTCAAATAAAATCTTGTGTTTCAAGATCAACCGTAATCGTTGATTTTTTTGAGAGAGAAATATTAAGAAAAAAAATTATAATTTCTTAACCGTTGTATAAATAAATTTAAGATCGTAGGATGTGTTACAAGATCAGTCGTAATCGTTGACTTTTTGGAAAGAGAAATATTAAGAAAAAAATGATAATTTCTTAACTGTTGGATGAATGAATTTGAGACTGTAGGATCGGCTTGTTGAAGCCGCTCTATTTTATATCTATAATCTATAATATAAAACAGAGCGGCTCAAATCCCAATACTTTAACATCCAACAGTCTCAAAATAATTAAGACTTTAACAAGCCGATTTTACGGTCTCAAATTCATTCATCCAACGGTCAAAAAATTTATAATTTTTTTCTTTAATATTTTCCCTTAAAAAAGTCAACAATTGCGGCTGAACTTCTAACACATCCTATGGTCTCAAATTCATTCATCCAACGACCAAGAAATTTTAATTTTTTTCTTAATATTTCTTCTTCCAAAAAGTCAACGGTTATGACTGATCTTGAAATTCATCCCACGGTTTCAAATTCATTCATCTAACAGTTAAAAAATTATAATTTTTTCTTCCCAACAGATCAACAATTACTGTTGATCTTAAAATACATGATTTTCTCTGACATAATATTGATTGTGGGTGGCGTTAACTAAAACAAAAAGAAAAAAAAATTGTTACTTGAAATATTTGTATGCAACTGAAAATATTCGTATTATACGATTATTGCTCGATTTTGTGTTATATAATGTCTTGAGGTATGATTTTTGTCCATTTTTTTTAAATGGTTCTCGCGGTTTGTTATAGTGGCTTAATTTTTTGGGGTGCTTGATTTTTATATTGTACCGTGCCTTCAGGCACGGATTATTACTAGTGTATAATATGATAGAGCGGAATTTAGAGATTAAGGATCACTGATTGACTCAGTCTAACCTCTTAGGCTCTTTGAGAGTTGAACATAGGAGATGATATTATTATACATAGAATTTATAGTAATTCACCAGTTTGAGAGTTCGGATAATCTACTCTCAATTAATTTTTTTGCTCCTGAGAAATATATTGACAAGGGGAGATTATATAGGGTATTTGCTTAGGCTACAATTGTTTCTCTATCTCGTTGTTGAGGGTTATATCTCTTATTTATAGTTGATCATGATTTTCGCATGATCTTCGGAGTGATTTTTGTCTCCTTCTTGTAACTGTTGTTACTATCATGCAACGGTTGTGGGGGTGTTAGGACAGTTGCGACTCTTTTGTTTAGATATACGTCTGTTACTGTTTTTATTATTTGGGTGGTGTTTGGATGAAAGCTAGATGTCTTCTGTGTTGCCCTTTGTAGAGGTGCAATTGTGGGATGGGAGGTCTAATCTCGAGTTTCTTGGTCATATAGAATGGTTGAATGTTTGAGTTGGAAAATTCCGAGTTAAATACTTGAGCTCAACGTTAGGCATTTTTTGAGTTTTATCAGGTTATGAAAATTTTATCTCTTATGAACATTCTATTTTCTGTATGAATGACTTGTTTTTTACCGAACCAGAATATGAATTAGTTGAAATGCACATAAACTAGTTTAGATTCTCCTAACCTTTAAACCTAAAAAAAAATTCCAATCTCATAGGTGTTTAATGCAAGTGAAACTCATATAAATTGCTCCAAAATTCACTGACTATGACCTACTTATTCAACCACATGTCACCCATACAAGTCGTCCCTCTATCATAAATAATAAAAACTGTTTAATTATGTCACATTTGTCGTTATTTCATAGTCCTGAGAAAGTTTATCGTACGTTGTCTTTATCCTCTTACATAAAAACTAGTTCTGTTATCCTTTATGTTATATGAATAGTTTGATTATAGGACTCACATGCAGTTTTTTTTCTTTATCACAAATGTACGGCATAATTATAATTATAATTATCGGAATAAAACCCCGAAGCGAAAGTTAAGGTTTTGTTTGGCTTAACGTAGTTAATGAGCCTGCATTGGAGCCCATGTATCCAGGCAATTTTGAGTCCTGCTAGTGCTAAAGCCGGTTGGAATGCTTAGTATGAAAGAGACCAGCCTGGCCCGTATCCCAGAGGCGGAGCCGGCCCATAGGCTAATGGGGTACCAGGATATTGGTCTTGGGCTGTGGACCAAAAGGAGTCCCTTAGCCCATAGCTTCTCCATAAACCTCCTATAAGATAGGATTTCTCATTTTTCTTCCCCCGGGAAAAAGAAAACCATCCAACTTCATGTATCTGTGGTTAACTCACCCCATCTCACTGGGGCCTCGCTGGTTTATCTGTTGGATTGTATTAGAATTTGATTGCAGTCAAATCTAAATTTGAATCCGATTAAAAAAATTTGATCTAAATTCAATCTTATTATCTAACAAATTTTATTTCCCTTGTCTATATTTAAACTAGGGGTAACCTATACTTAAAGACACAGTGCAACGTAAGTGAGAATTGATGAATTTGGATGGAGGAATTCAGTGTGAATGGTTTTGAGAGGGATATTAGTGGCCGTTGGAAGAGTTTATTTGAGATCGTTGGATTGATTTATTAAAATTTGTCCTATTTTGTATTATAGATTTGTTAATAAATAGATGTCTGATCCAATCTGAATAACCAAACTAAGGTGTATTTTAGGAAATATAAGTACATAATTCGGATCGAATCATGCTAGAATCAAATATTAATATATCCACGTTTGAATCTATTAAATATGATGTAACAAAGTTAAATTTGGATAATCGATAACGATGATGTTAAAAACTTAAAGCGTGAGCTAGATGCTTAAGCTAGGAAGCTTAAGGCTATGGAATAGTGATTATGGTGAGACTAGTGTGAGCGATCTGAGAGAGGTAGAGCCATTGATTTGTGTATATGGCTAGTTGTCTCGTATATTTATATTCACAGGTGGGGTGGTTCTCATGTCATCATCACATGATATCTTAATTTGTTAAGATTTTGTTACAAAAAACTTTGATCGTTAGACCTTGTATGTCCTAGGTAGGGGTGTCAAACGTGTCGGGTCGGGTCAGTTTCGTGTCGTGTCATTTTTTGTCGTGTTTTTTTCGTGTCGTGTCATTTCGGCACGTGTCGGGTTTGGGTCAATATTCGTGTTAATAAAAAATTATTTAATTTGACAACAACTAATATAATATAATTTAAAAATTATAAAAATTTATCAAAAAATTATAAAATTCTTATTTAAGAATATAATACTCGTTAAATAATTATTTTCTATCTACAGTACTCATTAATCGTGTTATTCGTGTCGAACCTGAATTTGAATCATTTATTACCGTGTCAACTAATCATGTTTTTTTCAAATTCGTGTCGGGTTCGTGTTCCAGGTTAAAAATTGACCGTCCTAGTCCTAAGTGTGGCATGACTTTATAGAACATGATGAGGTGACATCCATACCCTTGTCTAAGGTTAGATATGCAATGATCCTTCGTGTCTATGAGAGGTCATTCTACTTGGGGTGATTTCTTGTGTCTTTGGTCAACTCGTGAATAAAGGAGTTCAATTTATTCTTTTTATTTAAGCTAAAAATAATGAACTTTCCCGTGAAATAATATGAACGACTTGGTCATCCTTACTTGAGGTCGTACCTAGACGACCTGGACACTGTTAAATGTGTTTAGGTATATAACTGGAGACAGGGGTCAGTTTTTGTTATTTGAGCCTTCCTACAAACGAGATATGGAGATATCCGATTAATAGAATTTAAAAACATACTGAATTCGAATCAAAATCTAATCCATTAACAAGCCGACTAATAAGATTGAAAAGAGGGTGGAATTAAAAGTGCCATAACTTGTTGCTAGTGTTATGTGGCTGCACCTGAGAATTTTTTCTCAGATGAAGGATTATTTGTAAGGGAAAAAACCACTAACTTGCTCAAAGTTTTCGGAGATTTCAACTCATTAATCTGTCAGAATCATTTGAACAAGACAAATCGGGGGTAGGTCATACCACCTAGGCCTTGATGGCACTAGTATCCATTTTTCTATGGGAGTGTGACGTACAGAGAACGGTTCTAATCATCTGTCTTTTGAGTTCTTATAGTTGTGGTTATTTTTTATATATTTATTTTTGTGTCGACTTTTAGTTTCAAAGGGAGAAGTATTACTAAGTTAGACCGTGACAGTATGACACCAGCTCTATCCTCTTCTTTACCTAACGCCTAATACAAAGGCGCACGCAGTTTTTGCTTTTGCTTAGGACTTTGGATGATGATCTCTGCTTTGAAGCTAAAACTCTCAAATGGATGCAGAAAATGACTACAAGATTAGCTTCTCACCCTTTGTTCATAAGGTGGTGATGCAAGTAATGACTTCATATGCGATTGAGACAATGGAGTGGGTGTTCTAATGGATCAAGAAAAGCATAATCAAATGTCTATGGCACTATATGATACTTATTTTTATATATTTATATTCGTCTAAGCTCTGGGTTTTGAAAAGCAGCCAGCTGCAAGTAATCGTTGACATTAGAAGATGAAGGGATAAACATTGACGTTTTCAACACAATCTCTGCTAACTGCTATTGATTTTCTTTCTTTTATCTATGTTTTTCGTAGTACCCTTCTAGGAAGGAGTTTAGGATATCTGACTTAAGGTAAAAAAGACTCATTACCCTATCCATTATCATGGAGTGGTTAGAGAAAATGTAGATGAAGTCATCCAAAGATACAAAAGTTGAAGTTGATGTTCTTTATGGTTCGGGAGTCTACATCCTTGTAGCATAAATTTTCTCTCACTTTTTTTCAGTAATAAATCAACTGTATTGATGGGAGACTCACCTATACAACGAGTATTGATTGAAACGATAATCTACTACTAAGAGAAATTGAGACTATAAATTTATGTTGTTTCTTTCGGACAATGGCAAATAGTTGATCTTAAACTCTAAATTATAAACTGAAATACTAGTACGAGGTTGAGAACGAGGACAATGTCAAGTAGCAAATGCCTACAATTGTTTTATTTAGAAAAGAAAAACCACAAACCTAAACACTTTAGGGTATGATTTTAAGCTTTAACCCATGTTTATTCGTATGTCCATTTTGATCGGATTGCTCTGTTTTGTTTTGTTCCAGTCCCACCCCATCTGCATGTGAATCGACACTCTACCACACAAGAAATATTCCTTTTTTAGAAGCCGTTGCTCAGCTGTCCCAAGCTTATCATATCATGTCAATTAGCTCCATGATGCTTGGAAGCTTTAGAGATCACAAAAGATATGGTACAAACCACAAATATTCAGTACTCTTAATTTGGCCCTTGTTTATCTTTCTAGATTATATTCCATTAAACCAGTCCCCTTGAACTATGTGAATCTTCAATATTGCCCCCAGATTGCCCCCAGATCCTCTTTCAACCCTTAATCCATCCCACTAGGGACGGAACCAGAAATTTATTATGAGGGGTCGAATAAAAACCGTGGCACAATTAAAGATTTAATCAATTAAAATCATCTGAGATGTTACTATTAGCAATATATTTTGAATTATAAAAACTCTTATCACTGTATGATACTATTACAAAAACTTAGTTCCTAAAACTCAAAAACTATTTCTTACTTATCATTAGAAAATTTAATTTGCGACAATTCTATGACTACTTATTTCCTCATTTATGACAAATTTTGAATTATATATCATCAATATTCACTTGATACCATTGTAAACGTTAGTTGTGAATAAGTGCATTATTGATGATATAAAATTTCGTTCTTTATACCTTGATTTTGTAGCACATTTCCTCTTTTTTCATTTGGTCATCAAATTTGCCCTGAACAAATATTTTCGTCTGTAATAAACCAACTAACCATGTGAACAATATCCCCCATTTGGTTATCAAATATTTAATGTGATGCTATTATACTTTTTTAATACAATAATTGAACATCTTTTATACAAAAAGAAGTTTTTGAAAACCTACAAGGACATATTAGAATTCTTAAAAACTTAATAGGGGAAAAAAGTAATTTTGAAAAAATGAGCGGAAGGCGGGCAAAGTCTCTATGCAGTTCCGTCTCTGCATCCCACCCTTACCCTCACGCTCCCTCCAACTTTCAAAATTCTAACTTCGCCCCTACTGATAATTATGAGGTCAATGAGATTATCCTTGATGGCTTAGTGAAAACCGACAGATGAACTAACCCATTTCTAATCATGCAATCCTCGTTTAGAACATTTTGTTTGACAAAAACATGTATGCATTGTATCCTACATCGCATGCTGCATACGCTACCTTACTTCACAGACCTTATCTTAATAACATATTACCTAACCATCAATAGAAAAACCTAAGAGTTCAACTTCGGAAAGAAGAAAAGTTTGGCCATCTGATAAAATATTATAATACCGCTGAAAATTCAAAATTATATTAAACGAATTTAAATTATCTCCAATACATTTTTTTTTAATGATAAATTGCATACCGTTGATCAGTTAGAAGTTCAATTACGTAAAATACATAGTCTATCATTAAAAAAAAATGAGTCGGTGAGATTTCAAATCAGTACAAGAATTAGAGTCTTTTGAAACTATTTTTTTGTGGGGGATGTATTCAACGTCACAAAAAAACGTGTTTTGGAGGAAAAAAAGTTTTTTTTTGTTACAGTAATGATGTCATAAAAATTTTATTTGCTACTGCAAATATTATTTAAAATGGGATGTTACTTGTATAAAAAAAATTTGAGTCTCAACTTATTACGACAAAGTATAGTGATGGTATGTCTCATCATAATAAGTGGAGTTTCAAAAAAAATTTATAGTGGCAATGACCATCACAAATAGTATTTGATTCAGTAAATAAACTTTTTTATGACAATACTATTGCCACAAAAATTTTAAAAAAAAGTTTTTTTTATGACAATGAATACTGTCATCGCAACAAAACTTGTCTCAAAATATCCTAAATTTTGTGATGAATTCATATAAGCCGCCAATCCTATTTTGTTAGGTTTCCACACGCCAGCTCTATCCCCGTCTTTACATACTTCTATAACCAATAATCATTGTTATATCTCAAATATTCTAGTGAGATTTGGTGAGATGTAATGGAATGTAGTTTGGATATAGCTTTCAAGTATGTTTCAAGGTCTTCGTGCGGTTTAAGCCTTGAAGCCACTTCCTCAATCTCAGCTTGGCTTAACTTAAACAGCTGGACTCCAACCCATTACGCCACGTCACCACCCCTACCTCTATCCCCTCTCTTTTAAATCAATCCCACCACCACCTTCCTTTCCCCATTGGAAGTCCACACAACAACTCTCTCTCTCTCTCTCTCTCCCTCACATAGACAAAACAAATGGAGGGTATTATACCATTCGTGTATAGAGCCGTGATGCACTACAAGAATGGTGGACGTGGCCTCATAGGGTCATGGCTTACTGAATCATCTTCTGCTTCGTACATGAGACTTCCGGGAGATTCAGGACGGTTCCAAGCGTCGGATATCCAACTTTTCCGATCGGATTATGGCTTCTCCACATCTTCACCAACTACCTCCGCCACCAGAAGAATTGTATCAACCGGAGCTCAGTCACCTAGCCCGGGGCGTCATTTGGCTCCTCGTCGTGTTGTCGCATGATGATCATAGCGATCATGATACCAAAGTTACGTGCCCAAGGAAAGCCAAAGGCATGTAAAAGTAATCAAGTTTGTCAAATATGGTGGGCTTTGAATCTTTATAATTTTCTTTCTAATGGGTTTTTAGTTGGTGTGATGAGTGTGTGGATAACCAAAGGGACCACACACTTTGCGTGTTGTTATTGTGAAATGTGAAATGTAATAATAATAATAATAATTATTGAAGATAGATTTGTGCAAATACTAGGGGGTGTAGCGTAAGAAAAATTTGTGTATGCTGGTCAAAAGGGCCTTACAACTATTGAGAATAAATATAGTACGTTGTTTTGGTAGATTTATCAGACTTTAAAATTTATTTTTCAATTTTTAAGTTAATTCAATGGTTGAGTTTGATCTTTAATAATTCTGAGATCTCAGATTTAATCCATTTTCACACTTTTTAGGACCAATCACTTTTGTGTCTCTCATATATATATATATATTCTAACTCAGTTCAAGTCATAGTGAGAATAATCGGTACATTAACAAAAATAATATCTAGATTTTCTCAAGCTTCTCTGCAATGGCTCTCTCTTCGTCCTCCATAGGTGACCTTGGCGTTCTTGGACTCCCACGAGCCAATAGATCAAAAGATGCAGAAATAACAAATAAGAACAACAATGGAAATGACATTGATTGATGTTATCATAAAAGGGCCTCGTCTGTGTGTTTGCGTGAAGAAGACGTTGATCAATGAGAGAGAATAAAATCTGTGGAAGGATAATAGTATTAATGTCAAATTTAAATTTTATAAAAAAAAAATCTGACAAGTAGATTTTTATTAAGCAAGAGTCAAAGAATAAAAGATTAAAATAGGATTTATTCTCAAATAAATATAAATGATAGATTTAACTCATTAAAAATTTTCTAAGTACTTAACCATAATTTTCATTTAAAAAAAAATTAATTATCAAAAAATATTTAATGAATCTTTTTACTAGTGTTAGGGATAAGATTTTTAATCAAATCGAATTATTCAAATTTGGTTCGGGCTCAACTAGTTTTTTACTCGTTCAAGACCGGCTTGTTTTTTAAACGAATTGAACTTGAACAATTTTTTAGACTCGTTTAAAAAATAAGTCTGACAAACTCGGCTCGAATTCGATAGAATTAACTCTTTTATGTGTAAATGCTTGGGCTCGATTTATTTTGAGCTCGTTTAGACTTGGTTCATTTTTTAAATTAATCAAACTTGAATAATTTTTTAGCATCAATTAAAAAAATAAATTTTTTAGACTTAGTTCAACCTCGTTTGAGATCATTTTTTTTTATGTAAACCATCTGGTGTCTGATAGTCACAATAGACTCCGACTAATCTAAATTCGAGCCAGTCAAGATCATAAAGACGACAAAACTTTTTCTATCGAATATTTAAACACAACTACATTCTCAAATATTGAACCCAAAACTTTAATTAAGTTAGAAAACTCCAAGCCAGTTGATAGCGTTAGTCAGGAAAAATAATAGTAGGGTATCTTCAAAACTAAATATAAGAACCACCAAAACTAAAATTAGTTTTTTTTTTTTTGAAAAATATAGAAAATAGAATAAAATGTGATATGAATAAAGAAATACTAAACCAGCTGCTTGAGAATAATTCGGGTACATACCCGCGATGAGTGCTAAACTGCTAATCTGCCCTGTGGTAGGCACGAGGCCGTGCACCGTAGGCTACCGCTTGCCGGAGAACCCAAAGGTCAGCTCCGTCGGCGATCGAATTCGCGCTCCAAGTAGTTGCCGCCGATTCTCCTTTCCGCCTTCATCGAACACTGTAACAATCACACACACGTCCCTTTCTGCGATTGATTTGTGTTTTTTTCTCATTAGATTTATTTGTATATGAAATCACTTTTCTTCAATCCATATCTTTAAACTTTCTTTTCTTTTTTGCAATCCCTGATCTGTGATAGGCAAATCTATAATGGATGGATTCGGTTTGGTTATCTATTTGATTTGTTTGACTCTCTTTCGTATGAAACGGCATGACGTTATTGATGCAGATATATATATATATATATATATATATATGAGTCTTGTAATCCAGACAAAGCTTATTTGTATTTGTATCTTCTATAATAACGTTCTAATGACTACCCTTTTCTTCAATTGGTCAAAAGGTAATTGTTGTTCAGGTAAATTTACAGGTTCTCCATTCATATGCTACATGTAAACTTGACATAATGGAATCGATGAGGACATAAAATAATTCCAATTGGTACATTGTAGTGGTAGTTAATCTATAATTGTATTTCAGTTCCTCGATTGTGCCTTAAGTGAATTTCTTAGGACAAAATTGAAGATGGATTGATTAGTGGAAACCACATATACACTACCTAGTTTTATCTGACCTTCCTTCAGCGGAAGCATCCATCTTGCCCCCCCTCTGCAGGTTTCCAGTTTCAGTGCCTGCCATCTTTATCATTTCCAGTTTGTATCTAGAGTGATTTTCTTGCTCTACCTTCTGTTTGTAAATTCATGACTAGTTTATTGAAGAATTTGCACTTGTCAAGTTTTGTCCTGCTGTATTTCGTCACCATCAATCTTGAGTTCTGTAAAATCGCTGGCACAATTTATTGTGAGGCAAGTTGAGACATGTTATGGAAAATAAAAAAAGGTTGAGAAATGTTATATATTTTTGCCCTTCTTCTGTCATTTTTTTTTGGTAAATAAAACTGAATTTTTATTGATAGGAATGAAGCTTTACATCCAAGGGAAAACATGGAAAAACCCCTTTAGCATAAATTGAATGAGTTTTGAACAAACTCAATTCTCATTTACTTATGAGCTAAAGGAAATACAACCTTCTTATAACACGCATGCAGTATACCAAAACCACCTGGCAGTATTCAAACAAGGACATATCAGCTACAAACTACCACCAAGGATTAACATCAATTTAAGCTTCCATCAGTCACTAAGTATGGGCAATATATTCAGACCTTCAAAAATTATCGGGGAGATTCCATGCCCTGACTATTTCTCTATGATTAAGAGAATTTTTGAAACTCATGGAGAACAGTCTTCGTCTAACTGTGTCACATATTTCTTTCAACACCACCTCAGCTTCTTTAAAAGTATTGCAATAGATTCTACAGTTCCTCTGCTGCCATATGTAATATACACTTGTTGAGAGACATAGTTGAGAGATAATACTTTGTATTGTTTTACTCTTCCACTCAGTTTCAGCTTTCTCCATTAGAGAATTCCATTGTGTTATTTGAAATGAAGGTGTGGCTAAGTTCATAACAGAAGCCCATATATGAAGTGAATATCTGCACTGGAAAAATAGATGATCATGACTCTCAGGTGCATCTTTGCATAAAGTGCACATTTCATCAATTTGGTCACAGTAGAATTTCATTCTATCTTTAGTTCTGAGCCTTCCTCTAATTACTAACCAGAGTATAAAGCTCCATCTTGGTACTGCATTTTTAAACCATTCTAGATGATGCCATGGAACAGCTGGTGATTGAACTCTTAATGATTCCCATGCAGTAGAATTTGAACATTTTGTTTAAAATTTTGCAATGCCAACAATCTGAATTTGATGATTTTTTATGCAGGAAGGTGTCTGAATCATTGCCATGAAAGCGTTAATTCTTGTTGGAGGGTTTGGAACGCGACTGAGGCCATTGACCCTCAGTATGCCAAAGCCACTGGTCGAATTTGCTAACAAACCCATGATACTGCACCAGGTCCTCCTCCGAAAATGTCTCATTCATTGTCCAAACTTAATTTATTTCACTAGTTTTAAGTTTGCCCTTGCTTCAATATTAGTAGATATTACCCTGTTCACACCCAGAACTCACTTATATTGGATTTTTGAATTCCTTTTTATTCTACGCTTTTTGTTATATATATGCACACCAGATTCATTTTAGGCAAGTCTATTCTAAATTCGTCACATGACTTTTCCTAAATTCTGTTATGCAGCTTATGCTGTCAAAGTTTAATTGTTGTTACAAAAATCAAATCCGTTCAAAAGCATGATTTATGTTACGTGCCTTCACAACTTTGCATCGAAAAGTATTTTCACCCGGTTCTAACTTTATCACTCTAAGTTTTATTTCCAGTGGAACTCTCAAGTCAGAGTTGTTCCTAAAATTTGACTTCGTACTAAAGCAGAAAATCAATATGATGGTTGTGAACTTTGTATTTAATTACAGTCCTTCCAATACTAACTATGCTAACCAATGCTTTGGTTGCAAATTTTGATTTTTGATCAGATAGAAGCCCTGAAAGCTGTGGGGGTGACTGAAGTAGTTTTGGCCATCAATTACCAACCAGAGGTAAAATAGACAGACCCCTGTTCCCAGTAATTTCAACAAAATACTTAGTTGCAACATGGTACAATATGAGATTGGGGTAGCTGTTTGAATTTAACCTGTGTTTTTGCTTAGATTATGCTGAATTTCTTGAAAGAATTCGAAAAGAAGTTGGATATCAAGATTACCTGCTCACAAGAGACTGAGCCACTTGGGACAGCAGGTCCACTGGCTTTGGCTAGGGATAAGTTGACTGGTGACTCTGGTGAGCCCTTCTTTGTTCTAAACAGTGATGTTATATGCGACTACCCATTGAAAGAAATGATTGAATTCCACAAATCTCATGGAGGTGAGGCTTCCATTATGGTTACAAAAGTAAGTGGATTAAAAATTCCTGAAGCGACGCTTTCACTACAGTTGAACATATATAAACGACTATAAAAATATACATGATGAAAAACTAATCTAATAAACAGGTTGTGGACCATTTCCTATAGGTTGATGAGCCATCAAAATATGGTGTGGTTGTTATGGAAGAAATGACGGGGATAGTTGACAAGTTTGTCGAAAAACCAAAAGTGTTTGTGGGTAACAAGATCAATGCTGGAATCTACTTGTTAAACCCTTCTGTTTTAGGTCGGATTGAGTTGAGACCCACCTCAATTGAAAAAGAGGTCTTCCCCAGTATTGCAGCAGAGAAGAAGCTCTATGCGATGGTCCTACCTGGATTTTGGATGGATATTGGGCAGCCAAGGGATTATATTGCAGGCTTGAGATTCTATTTGGATTCCTTGCAGAAAAAGTCCTCTTCCAGATTGGCTTGTGGTTCTCACATTGTCGGAAATGTTTTGGTAGATGAGACTGCTGTAATTGGAGATGGATGTCTCATAGGTCCAGACGTGGCCATTGGTCCTGGATGTGTTGTTGAGTCGGGGGTTAGACTGTCACAATGTACTGTAATGCGTGGAGTTCGCATTAAGAAGCATGCTTGCATTTCAAGTAGCATCATCGGTTGGCACTCCACTGTTGGGAGGTGGGCTCGGATAGAGAACATGACCATTTTAGGAGAAGATGTTCATTTGGGGGACGAAGTTTACTGCAACGGAGGTGTTGTCCTGCCCCATAAGGAGATAAAATCCAGCATTTTGAAGCCAGAGATTATCATGTGAAATTTATCTCGAAACTTAATATTGTATTACTCGTTCCAACATTTGATTTTCATACGGTTCCAACATTTGATTTTCATACGGTGATGAATCCAGCAGTTTGAAGCCAGAGTTGAAGATTAAGATAAAGGCCAAAACTTTCTTTTGGTGTAAGGATTTGAGGGTTTTGTTTGAAAAGTTTGCTTTTTCAGCCCTTGTAGTGTTAACTGTGGTGATGCATCCATCAGAATTCCGTGATTGTTTATGCTTACCTGGAATGACAGGTTATATTACCTTCCTTCTTTTCTCTGTGCATGGTCTCCTAAATCACGGCTTCTTTGATGTCTTTCTTTACTTGCCCAAAAAAAAAAATGTCTAATTTTTTTTTGGTTCAATGGTGAGGGTGTTCAGACTAGTTTACCCTTCTTGATTTAGTCCAAGGTAAATCATACATGTTGATGTTAGGGTATCCGTGAAGGATAAATTTTCGTAATCTGATTTTAAGAATTGTCAAAATTTGAATTCAGGATGTTTGAATTTACAACTCATCTTTATGACTACTTGAACTAGCATAGAATTGAAATCATCTAATTATGTGGTCACAAATTTGGGCCACATGATGTGGTGTCAAACACTTTGAAATTTAAAATTATCCATGTAATTATTTCTCTCCAACTATTATCCATGTAACTACTTTAAGTTTTTTTTTGGAGAAATAGTTAAACATTTTAATGGGTAGTTTTTTATAATATTAAAATTCGATAGTGCGAGAATCAATCTATAATATAAAATAGAATAAGTTTCAATAAGTTTATTCGATGGTCTCAAATAGATTCGTTCAATGGTTATCTACATTTTTCTCAAAATCATTCATAGTATACCGTACTTTTAAGCACAAGTTACCCCTAATGGGTTGTTAAGGTGAGATGGAGATCCTGTGTATAGCACGTGTTCATCGTTAGACAATTATATTTTGAATCTTGCTGCCAACCAAAATTCTATATTTGACATTTATATTATGTACAGTACACCTATAAAACAGGAAAGACATGCATGTGTTGTATATTTTTCATTTGCTGTGACTTCAAGATATCTCATTTGCACTTAAAATCAATTAGGCTAGTTTAGGTAATTAAAAAGAGTTTTCCTATAATTTTCTGACAAATTGTTTTGTTAAGAAAGTCCATTTTCTTTTTCATTTATATTTGTTTTGTATATTAGTTTCACTTTTCCTCAGAAGATCAAAACACCCAACAAAAAAAAAAAACCATTTAATCTTAGGACAAATCTCACTTTCCACCCTGGGAGACACCATTTTTCCCATTTTGCCATCTAAAAGATTAATTGTTCTATATTTCACCCTTAATCTAACATACTTGTTGTAATGTGCACCTATCGTCAAATTCGGTTTCTATATCTATAAACTCCCACATGAATGTGAGAAGCAAGTACTTTCCCGTAGACAAAATGATAAAACACCACCTCAAACCTTATTTATGTGATTTTCACGTGAGTGGATAAATGTCTTTTAAAATGATTTAAGGTTGGCCAATAGGATTGGGAGAGAGAGTCAGTCAGACATATGAAGGTGTGAAGCCATCAATTTTAAACTTTCCAAAACCATCTTCGCTCTGATCATTACTCTCTCTTCACATTGGTGCTTCATGAAATCGGTGCCTCGCGATTTCAATAGAGAAGAAATGACTTGGGTTTTTAGAGTAGGGAACTATGATCTGGGCTCGAGTCATCATGCGCCTTATTATGGTAACGACTTCTTTGGTTGTAATGTTTTATGCTTATATTATAATGTTGATAGTGGGGTATTAGTGAAGTCTGAATCTATATAAAATAGGGGTGGCAATTTTTGACCCGACACGAACACGATACGGATAAATGAGTTTTAGGTTGACTAATTTTTTGTGTCAACCCGTATATGACACGACCCGCTAACACGAAGTGTTAATGGGTCGTGTTCGGATTCAACCCGCTTAACCCGAATTAACCCGTGTATTTAATCGGGTTGACACGAACCCTACCTGTTTTGACCCGAATTGACCCACCTCTTAGAGGATTTGAAAAATGCTTGTAATATTGTTTTGGGATATTAGTAAAGCTTTTTAAAAATTTGTAATATTATGGAGATTTGTATTTGTTTTTGGATATTTGTGATGTTTTTAATGTTTTTGTTTTATGTAGATTGTATTTGGAATATTTGTAAAATGTTTAAATTTTTTATTTTTTGGTTAGGTCATGTCGGGTTGGATCGTGTCGGTTGGGCCATGTTAGGTAAGTTGGGTCATGTTTACCCGAACACGACCTATGTAAATCTCGGGTCACAGGTCGTGTCGGGTTAGTCGTATTTCAAGTCAGGTCGTGTTCGTGTCCAAATGACCTAACCCATTTAGTTCGCAGGTCGTATTTGAGTTAATGTGTTTTCAACCCAAATCCGACTTGACACGACTCAAATACGTCACGACACAATTATCACCCCTAATATAAAAAACCTCTTTGTTAATGCTCACCCAAGATCTAAGTGGATTGAAGTTAAGAAACGATTACTTTTTGGGAGGGAATTTTTTGACCAATTCACCATCGCAATGATGGTTTTGTAAAGGTTCGAGCTAATGGGTTTCACACCTTCATGTGTGCGACTGGTCCTCTCTCTCCCAACTCTAAAAGGCCAACCCTAAAAGTTATCTATCCTTTCACGTATCACATGAAGAGAGTCTAGGGTGGTGTTTCACCATTTTGTATAGGGGAAAACACGTGTTTCTCACGCGAGTGGGAGCTTGACGAAACAATTATGTTAGATTGAGAGTGCAATGTGGAACAATTAACCGTTTAGCGGTTTAGGGTATAAAGTGAGAAAAGTGGTATTTTTAGCAGTATAAAGTGGAATTTGCCTTTAATCTTATATCAAAACCCTCGGTTAAAAAATAAAGAAAAGAAAGAAAAAGACTCAAAGCCCTCTAAACCCCCAATTGCTTGCTCTAACCTCAGCCGTCGTATTTTCGACCCTACAATGGCCTTCTATTCCATGCTTCGCAGAGCGTCTTCCACCATTGTCCCTCTCGCAGTACGATACGTTGGATCTCCAAGAACTCTCTATGAACCAATCAGCACCGCTTTTGGCGTTGAAAATATCAGGCTGTTTCACGAGCTGTCTCGAAGGAGCTTAGCTCCATCAATCCACTATTCTACGGCCGCCTTTGCTGAGAAACAGTGTTCTTCTCCAGATGAGAATCTCATTCAAATCATTGACTCAGAAATCCAATGTGCCCAGGAATCGGACCTTCATGATTGCGTGAGTTGTTTTGCTCAATTTATGTTTGATTACCAAGAAAGCTGAGGAAATCCCCCCCCCCCCCAAAAAAAAAGGGAAGTAAAGGAAAAGTAGTAAGAAAAGTTTTGTGCGTTATTTGGTTGCTGATAGAACCGGGGGGGGGGGGGTAGAGAAAGTGAAATAAAAAATGTTTGTTTAATAAAATAATTTATAATTATTGGGTTTTATAAATTATAACTGAAAGCCTCTAAGCCAATTTCTTGTTTGATTTTATAAATATTTTTTAGTATTTTGTAGTTATTTTCTTCGTTTCTTATCAGTCATTTGAATTCTGTGAATCATGTGGGGGTTTCGTCTCATGCAGTGCCAAAGTTCTTGGCAATGCAAAATTCAAATTCAATGAAAGGTATGGAGGGTAGGCGACATAGCTCTCAAATGTTATGTGAGGATTTGGAATGATAGGAGGAGTGTTATACTCACTTGGATTTTAGATTTTACATTCAAATAATACCTTGGCCATGGTCTTTAGCTTATGAGTTATGAGTAATGGTAGATGAACTTAAAAAATTGACTTGATAATCTTAATCATTGAATAGGTGATAGGTCCAATAAATGTTAGGACCTACAGTAAAATCAATGGTTGAACTAGATTTTAAGTCTTAAGTCCACGTAGCATTGCTCTTAGCTTATTCACTTCCGATAAAGTTTCTTTTGTCAGATACTCGATATATGGTTGTCTCCAATTCACTACATCGATAAATGCACGTTCTGCTCTATCGAGCATCTATGTGCATTTTAGACAAGCCTCTTCTCGAGCTTTTGTAGTCCTAGTCATATTAGGCCAATAGTCACCTTGTCTTTGCAATCTTTTGTAGCGATTGCATCTATGTGCATTTACTGCTGTTGTTGTCCCACAGACCTTATCATGAACTTCGTGAAGTGTTCAATCCCAAGACACCCATTTAACTAGTGTTGCTGATACCAAATTACGAAAACCACCTGCTTTTGAAACGTTGGGCATGTTACACTTATTGGGTTCCTCTTTTGATGTATTCAGCCTCATGTTTGCATCCATTGAAAAATTGAGCAATGCTACATAGTTCAAATTTGTATCCCAAATATGCATCCCAAATTAACGGGAACCATTTGATGAGTGGGTCCCATCAACTTTTTTCATTGGGATCCACTCATCCAATGGTTATCATTAATTTAGGATGCACATTTGGGATACAAAACATTACTCTGAAAAATTATATGCAAAGTATCACAAAGTGTGTGGCTCTTCGTATTTAATGTTTTCTTTTTATTTTATTAATCAAATATTATGTATATTATATACGACTTTGTCTATAGAAATGTTGAATCTTCATGAATTATAAGCTTGAGCGGATCTGTAAACTATCTTACGGACAGTTATGATATTCTAAATTCCAGACATTGTGATTCTATCATTTTTAACATTTGCTAGCAAGTTAGTAATCTGGTAAATTTCTTGGTTTTTCCTGCCATTGTTTTTCATGTAGGTAGTAGAGATCCCAGATAGCTTTCCTTTTGAGATCCAGGATACCCCCGGAGAAAGTATTGTCATACTTAAAAGGGAATACCAAGGTGAACTCATCAAAATCGAAATTGACTTGCATAAAACAGGAAATGAAGAGATAGTCGATGAAAACGACAATATTAATGATGATGACGCTGATGGTGATGATAATGAGGAGGAGAAGGAAAGTCATGTGGAATCTAACATTGCATTGCTTGTGAGTGTTTCAAAAAGAAGTGGATTTTGTTTGCAGTTTGATGCCAGGGCTTTTCCAGATAGGATTGCAATTAATAGCTTGTCAATTAAGGAGCCGGGATGTTCTCCACTTGCATATGAAGGACCTGAATTCTCGTAAGCTCCTATCAATAATGTTTCTAAAGATTTACACATTTCCTTATCATTGTTTCATTTGTTTTCTGAGATGCGTTGAATTGTTCCCAGAGATTTGGATGAAAACTTGCAGAGGGCTTTCCACAAATACCTTGCGGTCAGGGGTCTCAAGCCCAACACGGCTAGCTTTTTGCTTGGTTACATGATCAGCAAAGACAGCAAAGAGTACTTACGGTGGCTGAGAAACATCAAGAAGTTTGTGGAAAACTAACATTTTCCAACAAAGTTTGGAACAACTTTTGCTGTTTGGTTAGAGGAGTGTAGGAAGCATAAGTTCGGCACCTGTCCTCTTTCTGATTGAAACTATCTACATTGATTTTTAGGGGGCAAGTATCGTGCCTACAAAAGGTAATTACACTCGTTAATTTTGTTTGCCATGCCATTCGTTAGTGATATGTTTTGGAGTTGAGTCTTGCTGAATTTGGTTGAAAAATAGAAGCTTGAATTGATTGCTTCTGCTGGAGGAAGTCGAGGTCTTTCATCGCCAAGAATTTATGTGAAAGATCTGGCGTCGACTGCAACTCAGTGCCATCATCGACATTTGAAGTTATTTTTGATAAAGACATTTGCCATTAGACGAAGACAATTGACATTTCCCATTCAACGAATACAGGTGAAGGAATTGGGGGGAATAAAAACACAACACAACATAGTATATAAGAGTTCTAGCAATCCAATCTTCCGTGTGCAAGGCAAAAGCCTCAAAAAATGGATTTTCAAAAATGGGTGACCAAAAGATCGAATCACTACCCGTATCTTGGTGGTCGTTATTTTTGGTGGTTTTTTTTTTTTTTTGGGTCGGCTCCTCTTGCTATTCTATTAATCAGAATTTCGAAAAAGGAAAGAAAAAAAAAGTACAAGGAAAGTGTCCAGCAAAACGAAACGTTTACATTGAAAATTTGATTTGCTATGTTGGAACTCTGCGGATGGGTGTAGCTTTCCATTGTGAACCTTCTAAATTATTGTTTTCTTTTTTTGTTTGTGTAAGTGAACCTTCTAAATTGTTATCAAGGGTGTCAAACATGTTGTAGTTATCTAACAAATCCGTACAAAGATCCTACTTCTCTGCCATAAACCCCGAGACACACACAAGCATACATCATTTACAACCAAACGTCATGCATTACAAATTTGGACATGAAACGGTCACCAACAGCCCGATTCTCAAGCAAATGAATCGGGATTGAAGTGGTTCCGAAAACCCTCTCTCTCTCTCGTACACATAGCAATAACATTGATACACACATGCAGAACCTACAGTGACAAAGGTGATATTATATTTTCCTAACTAAATCATTCTGCAACTCTTTGAACAACCCTCCATTGATTATGGATAAGGAAACTAAATGTGGACCTTTAAGTTTTGATCTTAATACCGGAGCCAAGATTCCGGCGGTTGGCCTGGGAACTTGGAAGGCGCCTCCGGGTGTAGTCGGTGAAGCTGTCATCACAGCCGTCAAGGTTCTGTTCTTCCATTGAAGCTTTTATTACTCTTTAGTATCCTATAATCCCAAAATTACAGAAAAATAGAAATAGTTTGGTAATTTTTTGGCTGATCAGATGTTCTTAGGACTCATGTTTACATTATGTAACTCTCTTCCTTCACGGAGACTTAGGACCAACCGACTGTGTAAAACATAGATCCCAAATGACACAACACAATATAAAATCGACCAACAGCTTTTAAAAGATCCGTCACTATTATCTTTCCTAGCTAATTCTAAAAGTTAAAAATTTGGTTATTTCTTGGCCAAATTGTGCAGGCTGGTTACAGGCATATTGACTGTGCTCGAGTGTATGCTAACGAAAAGGAGGTACTTTTTTCTTGTTTTTTTCGTTCAATTTCTTTCAAGTCTGGGCTTTTTGACAAAGATTTAATTGTTATATATTAAAGAATTCATGGAATATAAATTGAAATAAAATAAGTGACAAATGCCTAACAACCGATGAGGAAATAAGGAATGGCGACCTCTGTGAGCTATCTTCGGACCATGGAAGCAATAAAAGGAAGAGGATAATCAACCATTGTCCTTTTGTGATATTCTCATACAAGTACACAACACAAGGGCTTATGTTATCTTGAGATCTCAGAATTGGAGTCTGAAAGCTTTGAAGCATGACGACTGGGAAGAAGATGAGCAGCAGATCCACAATCCAATCAATAGTTTTTTCAACAAATTTCAATGCATTGCAACATCTTGGTTGAATTCAAAATGCTTATTAGTTGTTCATATATAAAAAAACTTGATTTGCTATGCTGGAACTCTGCAGATAGGGGTAGCTCTGAAGGAACTATTTTCAACTGGGATAGTGAAGCGTGATGAGCTTTTTATCACATCTAAGCTATGGTAACTTTAACATTATACATGTACTTCGACATTATTTCTGTTTTTGCTCTTAAAAGTTTCCAGGAAAGTCTCAAAAGTTTATGTAAATGTTGGATAAGAATCTTTTTTGCCAATTAGGCAATCTTAGACCAAGTTTAGTTTGCGTCTCAAAAAATAGTATCCGAAAATTATTTTTAAAAAGAGTTTTAGAAAATTGTTTTTGCCTTTTTTTTGTGTCATAAAATTTGTTTGGATATATGATTCCAAAAACAGTTCTACGAAATAAAAAATAGTAAAACTTGTTTGGATAATATCTCAAAAAAACAATAAAAGCATAAATGTGATGGTGGTGTGGACGTCGTGGTGGTGGTAGTGGTACAAGTATAATGGTGGTGTTTTCTAAATTCTAGAAGTATTATTTTTAAAAATACACAAAACAATCATAACTTGTTCTCTAAATCTATCCACGTTTTGTTCTCAGTTTTCAAAAAACAAAACAAAAAAAGGCTGATCAAACAATTTTTCTCTCCAAAATTATTTTCGAAAACAAAAAACCAATTTTTGAGAAACAAAACAAACAAGTCCAACTTCTTAACCTCCTACAACTTTACCTACACAGGAGCAGTGACCATGCGCCCGGGGACGTCTCAAAGGCCCTGACCAAGAGTTTAGAAGACCTGCAACTTGACTACATTGATCTCTATCTTGTATGTATGCTTTTTCACTTTTAATTTTGTATGAACACAACGTAATTTGCAGATAAGTTCGATAATCTTACAAATATTCAATATAACGGTGACACCACATGAATACTAATAGTTTGGCACGTGATATCACAACAACGAAGTAACAACTGTTGTTTTTGAATATGTGGTTGTGTTATAGATTCATTGGCCAATTCGGACAAAGCCCGGTTCAAAAGGATGGGACCCTGAACTCTTTGTCCCTCTATGTCTTCCAGAAACATGGGCTGCAATGGAGGGCTTGTATGCTTCTGGTCAGGCTCGAGCAATTGGTGTGAGCAATTTCTCCACAAAGAAGCTGCAAGACCTTCTCACATTTGCCAAAGTTTCTCCGGCAGTTAATCAGGTGGAGAGCCACCCTGTCTGGCAGCAACCTGCCCTTCACAACCTCTGCAAATCCATTGGTGTTCATCTATCGGTAATATTTGATTTTTTATTTTCAGAAAATAGAATTGTATTGTGAAAAACATATAGATATATAATATAGTTTAGTACCTGTCCTATGCTTGCTCTTAGTTAAAGATGTCAGGCAGGCACAACACAATGAATAATGTTACACAGATCAAATTTAAAGCTCAAATGACATGATAGTTGAGTTGGGCTTCTTTATTTGCTGTCATGTCATTTGGGCTCTAAATTTAGTCCTAAAATTTGTTCAGTGTAGCATTACTGCTCCACAATACATTGTCTAGGAAGTAAAATACCCACACAAATGAGACACTAGTTTATCCTCGTATAGAGGGGATAATCTTAATCCATTATCTATTAATCCACTGAACCCGTCCATAAATAAATGGGTTAAATACCTATATTAACTAATATAGGTTTTAAATGGATTAGATAATATAATTCATTTTAATTAAGCAGGTAATATGGATTATAAATGGGTACCCAGTAGATTGAATATTTATCTTTCTATTAAATAACACAAGTAACAAAATTAAATAAATATACTAATATACAAAAAAATACGACCCGTTTATTAAACGTGTCTGACGGGTCAACTCGTTTACCATCCAAACCCATTAAGATCTTGCTCAAACCTGCTTAATTCGTGTCAGTTAATCGTATCGTATTGAATTTTGATAGGCCTACACACACACCAGTACACAGACAAAAAAAACTCATGACCCTCAACTCGACCCGTGACCCATGGGTCGACCCATGTTTATTGTTTTGCTTGTATTTAAGAAATAAAATAATGTGGGCCCACGTTTTGTTACTCCTTTAAAAATTTGGAGGTTGCGAGGACACAGAAAATGAATTTGACCTTTGTAATCATCAAGCTTTATTTTTTATCTTCCACTTGATAAAAATGGTGGCCGGCCCTGATTCACTTTCCACCTATTTTTTTGACTTTTATACCATACAGAAGAAAATACCATTTTTCATTCATTCATTTTTCTTCATGCCAAACACACTGTTATAGAAACACTTTTCTATTTGGAGGAAAATATAATACAAACAACGCAATAGTAATGAAATCACTCACATCCCAAGGTAATAATTGAGCCTACCAAAATTGGTTGATTTTTGGGAAAACTTCAATCACACCCCCTGTAATTTGTCATATCTTCAAGGACACCCCCTCTAGTTTCTGAATCTTCAATGACACCCCTTATGAAATTAAAATTTTTAACTAGAATGCAAATTTACTAAATTGCCCATGATATATTTGAGGATAAACTTCAACCACACCCCCTCTAAGTATGTATATCTTCAATGAGACTCCCTCTAGATAAGCATATCTTCAATAAGACCCCCTATATTTTCTGATTTTTTTTAAGTATTAAAATTTCGAGTGAATTAAAATTCGATTCAAGTTAATTAAAATTTATTTTTTTACATATTAAAATTTAAGCTAATTAAAAATTATATTTTTTTACGTATTAAATTTTGGCTCATTAAAATTCTATTTGAGCCAATTAAAAATTATTTTTAATCGACTAAAGTCAAATTTTAATCAACTCGTATTGAATTTTAATCAGCTAAATTTTAATACATAAAAATATAAACTCAAATTTTAATAAATTGAATTTTAATTGACACGAATTTTAATAAGTAAAAAATATAAATTTTAATCGATTCGAAAGTAAATTTTAATTGGCTCTAACTCGGGTAAAGTTCAAATCGAC
>CM042196.1:22990802-23043062 GCA_023539305.1 Ilex asprella
GTGTTAGTGATGTTTAAATACAAACTAGAAGGGGTGTCATTGAAGATTTAGAAACTAGAGGGGGTGTCTTTGAAGATATGGTAAACTAGAGGAGGTGTGACTGAAGTTTTCCCTTGATTTTTTTTTTTGGGAGGGGGTGTTATGGCTAACGGCACTACGTTTATTTGATACTTGAAATAATTAGGGGTGTAATTCGGACAGATTGAGAGGTTAATCCTAGCTCAACACTAAATATATAATCTTCAATCTTAACTCTTAACCTTCATCATAACCCCACTTCAACCCGAGTACTGCGGATTAAAAATCAGGTTGGACTTGAGTTACTTAATCCGGGTTGATTTTTTGAAGTATAGATTTAATTTTTTCAAGTAATCTGAGATGAAGGACGAGATACAAATGAAGATAAAGGAAGTGAGAGAAGGAGGAGTGACAAATGAGAGATGGGGGCAGAGAGTTTGAGATGACTCAGATGAGTGATGATTGAGAGAGGAAGGAGTAACGAGTGAGAGAGAGATCTGAGAATGATTAAGGCACAGGGGTGAAAATTTAAAGTGAAGTGAAAGTCTGGACTCTAAAGAGTGAAGCTAAATATTAACTCTAGTTAAATATATTTATATATTTATGTACATTCAAGTTTAACCCAATTTTAATATTTGGATTGAACTCGACAACCAAATGCCTAAACTCGAGACTTGTCTAAATTTAATTCGAGTTAGAGTTTTTTTGCCTAGATCTAATCCAAGTATGAAAAATTTTAATCCAAATCCCTTTTTTTTTTAATTGAACTCGAGTTGAATTTGGATTGACCACCCAAATTATACCTCTAGTGAATATTGAAATTTCCATGAGAGAGTAAAGTAAAGAATTGTTTTTTTTTCCTTTCTTTTGGGTAGGCGTACTCTCCTCTAGGATCTCCAGGGTCTTGGGTAAAAGGTGAAATCTTAAAGGAACCAATACTGACCGAGACGGCTGAGAAGCTAAACAAGTCACCTGCACAGATAGCTCTCCGATGGGGCATTCAAAGTGGCCACAGTGTTCTTCCAAAGAGTGTAAATGAGTCCAGGATCAAGGAGAATCTCAATATATTTGACTGGTTTATCCCTCCAGACCTCTTCTCAAAGTTTGATGGTATCCACCAGGTAAAATTTCTGGATTTTCAAATCTATATTATCACTTTATTGTTGTTTTTGAAGTTTTTTTTTTCTAGTTTGTTGTTGTACCATCCACACGTAGTTTAAGTCTTCGCTTTTCAATGTAAAAACATGTTTAGAAAACACGACTTTACGCACCTTGCCTAATTCAGTTTACAAATCTTGCTGATACATGCAGCAAAGGCTCCTCCGAGGGGATTTTGCAGTCCATGAAAGTGGAAACCCCTATAAAAGTTTGGAAGAACTATGGGATGGCGAAATTTAAGATCACTGAAGGTCTAGTTCTAATTGCTTTTTATCAAACTACAAACTCATGATATGCCCACTATTGAAGTTTCATAATCTCTTCAAGGAAAGTGTTTATTTGTCTCGTGAAGATTAAGGGTGCCAATTAGTTTTTCAGTCAAGAACTGTGCCATTTGCTCTCTCTGTCTCTCTCTCTCTCAAAATGGAGTGTTTCAATTTTGAAAAGAAAATATGCAGAGCAGAAGAGGCAAATTAGGAGCAGCTATTTGCAGAGTACAATCACTCTCACTCCAAAATCAAAGCAAGATAAAGAGAATAAATACATTAGTGGACATATTGAATGGGCAAAATCTGCACTATTTCTTTTCTTGTTTCGTTTGTTGTAATAACTATTAGGTTGATTTGTTTTTTTATTTTTTCATGTTTCGTCTTTATTATTCCTTTGTTTTGCTTGCGGTTTTGTTTGTTCCGTCTGTACTTTTTTTTTTCTTGTTTCTCTTTCCTTGTTCCTTTTTTTTTTCTTATTTTGGTTTTACTTGTTTCTTTTTTTTACTTGTTTTTTTTTTAGTTACTAATTAGATGAGTATAACATTGGTAGATTTAATTGTTAATGGGGTGAGTATAGAATAAATGAGTTTAACAATTTAATAATAAGATATTAAATGAGATGGGTATAGAAGGAGTGAGAATAGTCTCACCCAATCAAAAACTAAGGGTTTGTTTGGTATGTGGGTTTGGAAACATGGATTGGAGAATAAACTTCCTTAAACCCATATTTGACAAGTATGAAGTATGGATAAGATTTGAAATTCAGCCCGGTCATGGTCGGGTCATGAAACCCTCATACTTTGGTTTCATGAAACCTAAGGGGGTGGGTTTCATATGTGGATTTGGGGGTTTAACATACAAATGACATTTATACCTCTATATATCTTATATACCTCATATATACAAATTAATTAAAGGGTAAAATAGTCATTTATATACAAATATATTATCATAATAATCATATATCCCTGCGCATATTAAACATGGGAATAGATAGTATTGAATGTTGAATCTCATCTTTGGATCAAACTCGGATTTAAACAATTCAATTCAAATCCCTCCCAAGAAAACACTAAACAAACCCAAAGTGGAAAGGCCGAGTTTACAACTTAACCCCTCTTCTAACATTTTTGGGTGAAGGTAGGATTCAACAGCTCATTCTTGTGGTGAAACTCATTGAGTCTTTAACTTTTTCAGTTTATTTTTTGTGTACGTTGCCTTCCACTTCTTCATTACTTTCCACTACTTTTTCTCAACCGAGAAGCATAGTACTTCATTCAATTTTTCACAGAAAGAAACTAAATCTTTTCAATTAGCTTACTTCGTGTTATTAAACTTAATTTGTTGACATAATTTACTTAATCTTTGAATCAATTATAAGACCTATCAAATATTATAATTTAATATTGATCCAATAATTCTACTAAAATTATAATATTATGTCAACAAATTAGATCAAATTTTTAAATTCAAGTAGTATTACTCATGCTAATAAGAAACAATCCACCATGTTATTGGGCAGAATCCGAATTATAATTCCAGTTTCTTTTTTCTTTTCTTTCCTTTTCTTTTCTTTTTTTTCCACTTGGGCTAAGTAGACATTTCAAATTGTATTGGACGTTTGGAAACCAAAGAATAATAATAGTTTATCAAGCAAATTCATTGCACCTAAGTAAAAAAGCGGCTTCCCCTGATATAATTGATGAATGCATTCCATACCATACTTGTACCTGCACTTAGAGTTGTTAATCGAATCGAATTTTATGAGCTTAAACCTGAACTTATCGAACTCTTTTTTTTTTTGAATGAGTTTAAAAAATTATTCAAACTCGATTTGTTTAGAAAATAACTAAAGCCCGAACCAAGTTCGAATTATTCAACTATTTTACATATAAACAAGTCGAACTTTACGAGTTTAAACCGAGAAAAAAGAACCTAAAAATTGTTCAAACTCAGTTCATTTAATATACGAGACGAGCTCAAGCGGAGTCCTAATAGTTCGTCTCAATTAACAACCTTACTTTAACTTAGAAAAGAAAAAGGATGCGAAATCATGCACAGAAGTAGATCACTAGCCAAAATGACCAAGGATGAAAATGAAGTTATATTTTGTGTTCTAGAACCTCAGTTGACTCTCTCTAAAACCTATACAAAAACCAAAGCTAACAAGTCATTTTGTTGAGAAAGTGACCAATGAAGTTATGAGGTGCTGCCTCAAACAATATATAAGCGGACTACATAAGTTAGATTGTCAACAGAAACTGGTCCGAAACAGTTGTTGGGGGGGTAACAAGAACGGACATTGGCATGAATAGGTAACAACAAAACTGTGATGGACAAGAGAGGCTGTCCTAAACTAAATCTTTTGCTATGTAACTATGACTTGGGAGCAAGGTTCTCGTGGCTGTAAACCACCCCTTTATCACCCTCAACCACCTGCCCACTACCTCGGAGAATCCTGCATTCACAACAACAACAAAAAAAAGCAATTGCAAGGGTAAAAAATAAAAAACTTATATCATTTGCCTAGCTAAACAAAAATCAAACCAAAATGAAATAAAATAATTATAAAATAATCTTTGGCACTATATACATGCAGGGATCGATGTATGATCTTTGCCAAAACATTTATCTCATGGCATTGAGCTAAAAGTTAGAAAGCATACTAATGAATAGAAAAGAGAATACAAAGAGGTCAATCAACAGAACTTTATAACCAGCAAAACACACTGTTCAACATATACAGATGAAGCCAACAACAGTAAATTTCTTGGGAAAATGCAGGCGCATACAAGCTTCCTAAATTTACAGGTGCATACAAGCTTCCTAAATTTGAACTTCTAGGGAAAATGCAGCTGCAAAACGCACCTTGGGTAAGGGTCACACACTAGGATGAAGGATGAAGGTTTGCTTCTAATCATACTAACAATGCCATTAGTCTCGTTGTAAACCAGTAAACCATTTTAACCAGAGCTCCATCTCTGTATCAGAAAAGTGTCCTGTTCACTGATGATTAATCACTAACTAGCAGCGGCATTTGCATCCCTCCCCTTCCTCTCCTTTTTTCTATCTCCCACCCCACCATATGGGAAGTTAGACAGAGAACTACGGAAAGGGAGATCGATACAAATTGATTTTTTAAACAGTCTTAAACGAGTGGTTGTTGGTTGGTGAAGGAGTGGTTAGGACACATAGCGGAATATCATTCTCATTGCCATGAAAAATATGTCCTCCCCGTAAGTATAACATATCAGCTATCCAGCTCTTAATTTTTAGGCAGTATTCTAACCAAACTCCTCCTATCCTTGTTCAAGCCAAAAACCTGAAAATTGTTTGCCTTAGTCAATAACAATACAATTAGTCATACATTAAGTTGAGTAGATTTTATTGAGGAAATGAAAAAAGGCAAACAAGCTTGAGCTTTAAAGGGGTAATTTATCAATCAGCTCAACTCATTCTAAAGGGATGACAAATCATCAATAATAGTGAATCCACTTTTTGTGGTCATTGATGAACATCCATAAATCTACTGTACGTCAATATGGAGTAAACTGTAAGCTCAAGAACAAGGTTTAGTGATAAAGAAAAAAAAAACTGTCATCGTGTTTTGCCCGTAGAAATCATATACATGCACACTTTTACATGTACTACACACTATTGAAGACAGAAAAGATGGACATTCAAGGAAGCACAGAATGATTTCTGCGAAAAATAAAAAACTCGCACCAACGGATCGACTTGACTTGCATGGAATAGATCAACTAACCTATGTTTATTATCACCTGTAAGAATTACCCTCTGAAATGCACTATATAACATACATCCCATACTTTCAAACTGTTAATTCTTCTGTTCATTTGCTACTTTGGTCCAATGGAGGCAATTTTTTTTTTTGACTACCCAAAATAAGCAATTGAGTTTTCATTATTTGGCACAATTTCACACAGGTTGCATTAATGTAAACCAAATCATAACCGCAGCAGCAGAATTGATAAGAAATCTCAAAACTTCTAAGAATGCAAATATGTAATAAAATCAGCAGTTGCTGAATGAAGATTCCTTTAGCTATTCTCCCTGATTGTAAAACAACAGAATAAGCAGTAATCTCATTAAATATGTCAGACATTTCAAGATGCCACATGAAACAAAGAATTCACAATAAAACAAAAATGTACATACCATCTTGTTGTTAACAGTCCTTCAACTCCTACAGGACCTCGAGCGTGAATCCGGCTAGTACTTATCCCAACCTATTAGGCATACATCAGTGGGAAATTAGAGAAAGAAAGTCAAGCATGCTGGTGTTCAATGCCAGAATTATTAGAAGATCTCATACCTCTGCCCCAAGTCCAAAACGTGCTCCATCACAAAATCGTGTGCTTGCATTGTGAAAAACTGCAGCACTGTCAAGGCCAATCGCAGAGTTTTGATGTTAAAACATACTTCAGTTATTTTGTGGGCATTCAACTACAAGATAAATGCTATTGAGATAAATATACCCCTGAAATATAGGGAACTGATTGTATTCATATTAACAGCAAGTCTTGTACCAGAAGCTGATTGGATTGCAGAATGTAATTACCTGTCAACTTGATGAAGAAAATCTTCAGCAACTGCACAGTCTTCCGCAACAATGCAATCCGTATGGGCACTGCAAAAGGATTCAATGTCACTCATCTTAGACGAAATTACACACAACACAAATATGATGGAGATATTTCAACATGCCTTCCATGTTTATGGATATGATCAATGGCTGCTTGCACATTATTGACAACTTCAACTGTGCAATCCATTGAACTGTATTCATGATGAAATGAATGAGCCTCTGCAATATCTATCAGAGAACTCGCTCTCGGTCCACCATACACATGTACGCCTGGAAAGATGAAAATTGTGTTATGACACTGCACGTTGATCGAATTATTTGATTTTTTCTATCTTACTTCGAAAAGAAAACCATAAGAATCTGTTCATCACTATTGCTTGATGTAACATACTTGAGCAATAATGCATGCAGAGGACACAATTTTGATTGTGTGCCATTCTTCAGCGTTGAGTGAACCAAAGTATAAGAAGTTGCAATTCCAGCTTTACAATAAATAGTCACTAGCATATATAATCTATCTAAATTAATACCAAGCGATGTTTACATATATCCCATGGAAAAATAATGATTGAACCAGTCATCCATTTAGCAACAATTATGAAGAAATCTATATCTATATCTATCTATCTATATCTATACTACTTCTAAATGTCAACAAAAGTGAAAAACTTTCGTTTGACCAAAATAACCTTAACAAAATATCTAATGTCTATCCTATCATTGTGTAATTACTATTTCTTGGAGCTATTTGTATGAAGAAGAACCCAAACAATCTTGCTCTTGATTGTTGCCGTGATAAGAGATTATGTCATTCCCAAATGACTATCCATGCTCCCAAGGCATTTCATTTCTCCTTTTCCCTTAGCTAAATATCATTTGCAGACTTATGTTTTAATCTGTATGCTTGTCATGATGATACTCCTTACTTTTGTAGTCATCTTCACGGTGATGTTTATGGCAATTTGTTGCGAAAATTATCCCAGGAATCGAATTTGGACCAATATTGACACTCTCACTCAAGTGGAAAAATAAAAGAACAATCACACAAGACAAAGCAATTTACGTGGTTTGGCAATTGCCTACGTCCATGACAACAACGATTGGTAGTTTTCACTATTTAGAGTAAACAGAGAGTACAAGAACAATTGTTCCAAACCTCACAAGTACTCACTCCAATAGTATCACTCTGATATCTCACTGGTATCACTCACAGATCTGAGGACACTCAAATTGATATCTGATATCACTCAGGAGAACTCACAACTCTCAAATGTTTGAGCTCTCAATTTTTTGATACTTGAAACTCTAACTGGCCTTCTCCTTTTATAGTGAACTTCGGAGAGAAAATAGACGAAGAATCAGATCTATGTAAATCTGATCAAATCTTCACATGCATCCACGGATGCATCAATTTTTTTTCTTGCGTAACCCACATGTAGTCTACTTGTGTCTTGACTTCCTTGCCAAAAGAGCATTGAATGTTCTGGCCGCATTTAAGACTTTGTGCCAGGCCACAAAGTCAACAATTCTCCACCTTGGACAAAAACCGTTCAAGCCATCTAAAAAATATTTTTTCGATTGTCGTCCCTGATGCGCCTAGAAAGGCGCTCAAACTTGTTGGATGTTGATCAAGTCCAAGAAATGCTCCAACTTAATTGCTGGAACCACTTTGGTCAACATATCAGCCGGATTATCTTTGGTGCTAACCTTCTGCAGAGAAATCTCTCCATCGTCAATAACCCCACGAACAAAGTGAAACCGAACATCAATATGCTTGATCCTTGTAATGAACTTAGTGTTTCACCAAATGATTAGTGCTTTGACTATCACAAAAGTTCCTAACATGTTTTTGTGATATTCCTAAATCACCAATCAAACCCCGGAGCCATAAAGTCTCATTGACGTCCTCAGTCACTGCCATGTACTTGGCCTCAGTCCTTGACAAAGCAACTGTTGGTTGTAGCATAGACCTCCAACTGATTGGATATTGGGCTGCTATGAAAACATAACCTGTTGTAGACCTTCACTTGTCTAGGTCACTAGCATTATCGAAATCCACATAACCACTAATATGAGACTCTGAACTACTGTCCCACTCATACACTAATCCTACATTCAGAGTACCATGGAGATACCGTAGTACCCATTTCACAGCCTGCCAATGTTTTTTACTAGGATCTGCCATGTACTTGCTCACCATATTGACCGCATGTTAAATATCTAGACGAGTGCATACCATAGCATAAATCAGGCTTCCAACTGCACTTGCTTATAGAATATGAGACATATACTCATGCTTCTCCCAATTATTTGATGACATAGTTGCTGAAAGTCTAAGGTGGGCAACAAAAGGAGTACTCACAGGCTTTGAGTTCTTCATACCAAAACGAGAAAGTACCAAGTACCTCTACTGTGACAAACACAATCTACCCTTCTTTCTATCTCTCAGAAATTCCATGCTAAGAATCTCCCTAGATGTACCCAGATCCTTCATCTTCTCAACCTCTTTGTTGAGTTGAGACTTTAACTTGTTGATTTCCACCTCTTAGTAGCAATGAACATGTTATCAACATATAAAAGCAAGTAAACAAAAGAGCCATCTGGTAGCTTATTGAAGTACGCACAATGGTCATACTCCCTTCTGGTGTAGCTTTGTTTCAATTTGAACGTGTCAAATCTTTTGTACCACTATCTTGGTGATTGCTTCAGCCCGTATAATGACTTCCTTAGTTTGCACACATGAATTTTTTTACCAACAACCTTGAAACCTTCAGGATAAGTCATAAAGATTTCTTCCTCCAAATCCCCATTGAGAAATGCAGCCTTGACATACAACTGCTCTTACTCAAGATCAAACTGAGGTACGATGGCCAATAACACAAGAATTGAAGTGTGATTCACCATTGGTGAAAATACCTTATTATAATACACCCCTTCTTTTTGTGCATAGCCCTTGGCTACCAACCATGCTTTGTATCTGATGGGGTCTGTTCTTAGAGAATCTTCTTTCTTTGCGTACACCCATTTGCACCCAATTGCTCGCTTTCCCTTTGGCAATTTGACGAATTCGCAAGGATGATTCTTGTGAAGAGAATTCATTTCTTCATTAATGGTAGTTTTTCATTCCTTGTAATTACTATTGTTTATTACCTCCTAGAATGTCAATGGCTCATCACCCACCATGGTAAGTGCATAAGATAGCATATCTTCAAAACCACAATGAACTAGTGCTTTAACTGTCCTTCTTGTCCTCCCAGCTCCTAAAGATGGTTGTGGTGGTTGTTCTTCTGATGTCTCTTTGTCTGAAATAATATCTTCTAGAGTACTAAGCTCCACCTCCACAGGATCACCCTTTTCCTCCTCTATCTGAATGTCCTTCTGCTTACTAGAAGTTAGCATAGCAGACTTATCAAATGTCACATCCCTACTAATCACAAACTTGTAGAATTCTGGGCACCATAATCTATAGCCCTTCACTTGTAGCCCTTTACTCCAGTTGTATATCCTAGAAAAATTTCCTTCTTAGCTCTTGGGTCAATCTTACTTTATTTGAGACAAAAATAAACTGGATACCAAAAAAATCTAAGAGAACTATAATCAATTGACTCGCTTGACCATACTTCATAAGGAGTTTTACACTCTATAGCTGTTGACGATGATCGATTGACGAGAAAACATGCCGCGTTAACAGCCTTAGCCCAGAATTCTCTATCCAATCCAGCATTGGATAACATACACCTTGCTCTCTCCAATAGAGTCCGGTTCATTCTCTCAGTAACTCCATTTGGTTGTGGCGTTCCCTTGACAGATAAATGCCTCGCAATACCTTCGTCTTCATAAAACTTTAAGAATGGCTGGTACATGTACTCAACACCTTTGTTGGTTCTCAACCGCTTGACCTTCCAACCAATTTGTTTCTCAACTATGGCTTTCCACTTCTTGAATGTTTCAAAGATTTCATCCTTAGTCTTCAGAAAGTATACCTATACTTTGCGGGAGAAGTCGTCAATAAAGGAAACAAAATATCTGGATCCCTCTTTTGAGATTACCTTTGAGGGACCCCAAACATCCGAATGGATATAGTCAAGAGTGTCTTTAGTGCACTGGATAGTTGTGCTAAACTTCACCTTGCACTGCTTGCCAAAGATATAATGTTCGCAAAAATTCAACTTGGTCGTCTTGACGCCACCAAGCATGTCTCGTTTACTTAATACTTCCAATCCTCTCTCACTTATATGGCCCAAATGCATATGCTATAGATGAGTAGAGATCGAATCACTATCTCTTGATATAGACACTACTGCATCATCTGTCACTATACTGCTTGATAAAAAATATAGATTTCTTATCTCGCTCCCTCTCATCACGACCAGAGCACTTCGAACAACTTTCATAACTCTACCTTGGGCCACAATCTTGGACCCATTGGAGTCCAATGCATCCAATGAGATAACGTTCTTCTTTAACTTTGGATCATGTCTAACTTCTATCAAAATTTTCACAATTACATCGTGCATCTTAATTCTGATAGTTCCTACCCCAATTGTTTTACTGGCTATGTTATTGTCCATCAAAATAGTGTCACCGTTCACTTCCTTGTAGGAAGAAAACTAGTTCCTTTTGGGACACATATGGTATGAACAACCAGAATCAAGAATCCATCCATCTGACGCACTTATATTGTGAGGCGAAATTGATAGAAAATTTTTGGCATTATCCAAATTGTCTTTAGTAACACTGACAGTATCAGAGACCTTATCTTTATTGTTTTGATCCTTAGCTTTATGCTTTGGACAATCAACTTTCCAATGCCCCCTTCTTATGACAATAGTGACATTGAGAATTCTTTCAATCTTTAACTTTGGAGTTAGATCGAAATCTGCTACTTTCTGGATTTCTATTCTCCGTCCTCCCTCTGACAAATAGACCTTCTGCCTGATAGTCATTACTAGGAGTCTTCTTTTTGAATTCATTAGAAAGAAGTGCTGAAGTAATATCATGGAACTCAATGGTATCCTTCCCAAAGAGCAATATGGTGACTATATGGTCGTACGAATTGGGTAGTGAGGACAACAGTATCATGGCTTTGTCTTAACGTCCATGTTTAGTAGTTTAGAGACAATTCTACTAAACTCGTTAAAATGCTCATACATGGATGTATCTTCCTTCATACGAAATGTATAGAGTTGTTGTTGTAGATACAATCGGTTGGTAAGAGACTTTGTCATAGAGGCTTTCCAATTTCAACCAAATCTTTACAGCCGATTTCTCTTGCATGAATGTTGTACATAATCTCTTTGACCAGACACAACTGAATTGCGTTGCATACCCTGAGAACGTATTCCTTCCATTTGTCGTCGTCGTCCACATTTTTAGGTTTACCTTCCAATGCTTTGTGTAGTCTCTGTTGGATTAGGGCATCTTTGACTTGGATTTGCCAAATCCCAAAATTATTCCTTCAATCAAATTTCTTCACCTCGAACTTAGAATTCGAGATCTTTGGAAGTCTTGTCGCCATGACTTTAAAACTTGATCTGGTGAGGTCCAAAAGAAACTGGTGCAAACAATTCTTGTGTCCAAGGTGAATTCTAATGCAACCACACATGCATGTCTGTTGATGTATCCGCTGTTATGCTATTATATTTGCATTAAAGAAACTGATATTGCAACCATGTGTTCCTTTGTTCACTAGTATTTTTTTTTTCTTCTCAATTTCGACTCTATGCATTTCTTGGTTTTTTTTTGTCAAATGGTTGTCATCACTCTTTCTTGACTTCAGCACATGGGAAACTATTTATTGACTCCAGTGCCTTTTTAGACATATTTATTCTACAGCTACATGAACTAAAAAAAGTATACTTTATAAAAAAAAAATTAAGAAAAAATACATGGGGCTTGCCTATATAGATTGGATAGCTCTCTCTACAAGCTAAACAACTTTTCTCTTACTGTCACTATGATGTTATATGTATGCTTCTCTTACTATTAATATGATTTTACCAAAGCATGGTGAAATTAAATATCTACAGATAGAAATCAAGAGGTGACTACAACAACTGGTAGATTTGAAAATGTTTGTATGAGGTAGTCCACCTGCAACGCATGTGTGCATTGACTAGTTTTATATAAATACAAGCTAAAATCCGCTTCCTTCAGTTTATTTGATACCATTACAAGCTAGAATTCCCTTTAGCTTATTGATATTTCTATCCTGGAGATGCATGATACTGACATTTCCTTTCTGTTATACTGCATTTAGCCAAAGAAATGCTAGTTTATGATACTGGATAATGATGTTGTAACGTGGCAATAATTGGATATTGCTAAAAAAGTTTTAAAAAGCTTGAGAAAGAAAGAATGTACACAGAGTGAGTCATACCTGCACGTTCAAGTGTTTTAACAAGTTCCAAGAGCCCACCATTAGTTGTCAAATCCTGGTGTACGAGTAGTGTTTCCTAAGAAGGACAAGGTGAACAACACTGTGAGATGACTATGCAAACGAGTTTATACCAGATGCACGTGCGAAAAGTACACTTGTGAGATATTAAGAACAAAAACATAACATGTACATCCAACTGACATAAGAGATCATATTGAATTTACCATAGCATTACACGCTGCAGGATAATCTGTCTTCGCATCCAATACAATGCGTCTTGCCATGTCCATATCAGCTGACTTATCAACATAAACATGGCAAATTCCATCTGGAATTCAGAAATTGCAAATTTATTGGAAGCCCTAGTTTCTTAGGTATTCTGGAAAATATGTTACTCTCAATAGAATATATCAAGAAATATCTCTTACCAGCATGACCAAGAACAGGAATTTTTGTAGAATTTCTTATTTCAGAAACAAGTTTATTGCTGCCTCTTGGGATCACAAGATCTATGACATCATCAAGCTACAGAAGTATACAATCAGTTAATAACCAACATCACATGAAGAGCATCAACTATGCAACGGCAATGCTTACCTTTAGCAAGTCAGGGATATCCTCTCTTGAAGTCACGAGTCCAATAAGTTTTTCACCGACAGTGTCTGGTATGGCTGCAGTAATTACCTGTGAAAACAATGAAAATTGCAAGGAAAGAATAATCCAAGTTAATGGGCAAACAAAATGGAAAAGAATTTCCTAATTAAGTGACATATGACAGCCTGGAAAGATGACATCAGACCCTGTGCAAGACTGCATTGGAGCATTTTGCTTCTTTTCCTCCCTTCAGAAGTAGGCCATTCCCACTCCGAATTGCCAATGAAGCTATCTATTGAGCAAAAGAGAACCAACGGTCAATTCTCCAAGAAAACATCACACATGGAACACATCAAGAATATCACCTAAATATGCCTGAATTTTAATTAGTTAACTCACAAGTTGTCAGACCATTACCTCTGTTTGATTACCAAAAATGAGACAGAATTACAGTGAAAAAGAAGGGGAAAGAATTAATAAGTTATTCCCATAAGTCACACAATCCACACATTTGCATTTCCAGCTTTTCATGCCAAGCACTTAACACTAACATGGTTTTAGCTTATTTCATAGAATAGAACTACGTGTACCTTTGCAGATATAATGAAGACTTGGAAATGCACTCAACTGAATGTAGGAGTATAGTCAGGCTAGTGAGACATGGCACATCTAACTGGCCAATCCAAGGTGATGCAACAAGTATTGGCAAGGTGGACAGTACCTTCTCTTGCCTTTGAAAGACAAAATATCTATTGAGAGGTTTACGGCCAACCTAAACGGTAATAAAACCTAAAATCAATTCATTCAGCTCAACCTTCCAAACATCTTTTCTTAATGACATCTAAGGCATCCACAAGGCTGCTAGTATACCAGAGGACTATATAAGCTAAGATAGTCTTTATTACCTGGACTAGTGCATCAGGTCGAGACTCAAAAATAATGAGCAGAACACCCAGAGGACGTGATGTCTTCTCCAAGATGAGTCCATCTGCAAGCTGGAAGCAAGCATAGTTAGGAGATGCGTCAAACTAATGGAATACCAAAGTGAAGAACACCAAGATATTAAAATCCCTACCTTTTTAGATAAAAGAAGAATTTTATTATAGAGTGAAAGAAGGAGAAAACAAATTACAATATTGAGAACAAGATATCCTCAAAAAAGAATAAACGCAAAAATAAATATCAAAGAACAATCACACTAAAATAACGCTGCCTTCCAATTCTGTTGGAGATTGAACAAAGGCAAACCTCCAAAGCTCCCTAAAGCTTTGGACCAAAGAGTGAACAAGTTTCGTAATTTGAGTGTTTATGATAGTGCATATAATTTAGAATTTCATCTTCACAGCACACAAGTAACAGAACTCTACTAAAAAACTGATTCACTGATAGATAACTGAAATGATATGGATATAGTTCATACCATTACCTTTTCAATAATTTTTATTTTTTTGATTTTTCAAGTTTCAAGAATAGATATCCAGATATACTCCTCTGGAAAAAAAGAAAAAGAAAGAGTTCAATGAAAGTCTCCTCACTTTTGTTCTCTTCGCGATGGAACCAATGGGTTCTTCCACGTCTGCAAGTGTACGCATAGATTTTGCAAGAGCAGAGATCTGCAAAATACAGGTTTGTAGTCAAGAATATTTACCAAAGTTCTGACATAGCAATAGGACAGTCTGGCCTTGGAAAGCATCAAAACTGCATCCCAGGAGAGAATTATGCTCCAAAAAAAATGAAAATAATTTCATCCACAGGTAAGTGAAAACTGGAGAATACAAAATAAAATAGTCCGGCAATAAATAAACAATCAATTTATCGCAAACTAACAACAAGGAACACAAATTACTAGTTTACTACTTGCCTTTCCAGGCTTTAAGGCCAGGCGAGATACTATTGACTCATTGTAACCAGCATCCTGAGCAGCGGCAACATCAGTTTCATTCGCAAGCATGATCAAACTTTCATTTGCCTCCAGTGCATCAGCAACATCCAACAAAATTTTTCTTCTATCTTGTGAAGGTAGGCCCTGGAATGGAAAGCAATCATATAGAGTATTGGCACTCTGCACTAAAAGTACAAATCGAAGAAAGAGTGTTGAATAGACTAAATGTGTTGCAAATTAGGTTGATACTTCCACCAGAAACCAGAGCGCATGTCACACCAAAGAACATGATAATAATGACCTGAAGTCTTCTGGAACATTCCCGTGCTGCAACTGCCATCTCCCGTGCACCAACTTCGGTAGGAGGAATCCATGAATGTGCATCCTCATGAAAGAGGGTCCCGATACATTCTCCATTTAGTACCTTTGTGATGTTATCTGTGGCAAATCCACTTGCAAGAAAATGGAACAAAATAAGAATGTAAAGTGAAACTAGCAAACCCGGCATTCCTCCTACTGCAAGTGATGAAATATCAATTTCACAAATATAAATTCAATTATTCTATGCATTATATTATTAACTTTTCAGTATGCAAGGTTAAGACCTTAACTATTGAAGGACCACATCACACTGAGAAAACAAAAAGATGATAACATTAACAAGAACAGGGTATGAACACTGTTTAGAGGAATGAGATGAGATAAAAGAATAAAAATTGCCTAAGCTTCATTGATTTCATGTTTGGTTCCCCATGCATGGAGAGGCCCACAAGGATCATATACTAGTTTTAAGTTGCAACCTACTTCCGATCTGGGACAAAGTCGAAAAATGGAAACGGCATCCTCGGTTCAGTTAAGTCTATATTACAATGACCATGCAGTAGAATAATACCTGGCAATGATAACGGGGGTACCAGCATAAGCTGCTTTAACAGCAGCTTTTACTTTTGCATCCATTCCCCCTCTTCCAACCCTTGACTTATCTCCAAATGTTATCACTCCCTGATGTTTATGTTTTACATATGTATGGATTAGTTTTGAGCATGGATCACTTGGAGGGCCACTATACAGGCCTTCTACGTCACTCAACAAGATAAGAAGGTCAGCTTTTAGTTCCACAGCTAGTAGCGCTGCCAAACTATCGTTGTCCCAAAATATACCAGAAGAATCCTGCAAACAGTGCTTATAATCAGATCTCATGGATGAATTACAAATGAGATTAAAATAAAAGTGATATGAAAACCAATTGCATGAAATAGAAAAAGCAATCAATTTTCTCATTTCCAGACAAGAGACAGCACAGGAGGCATTAAGTCAATGCTTCAACAATTTTAGTAATAGGAAGTGGCTATCTGCCAGCCTATTAAATATTAATCCTAAATGACTAGTGGAATTTCAATTGTATGCTACGTGAGGGAGTGTTGCATACTTGCATTGCATAAATGTGGTACATCTGTCATGGGCTTGAATAAACATTCTTGTAATGGTGTCCAAGCCTAAAAATTCAACAAAATAAAAACCAACAGCAACACTGTAACTACTTGTAGAAAGGAAAATACCTGGTATGGGCTGGAGCAGTGATGATTTTCCTTGTTTAATTTGAAATTCAAATCAGGCGACATTTTCTAAACTAAGCTTTGTATTAAGGCAGCTAATAATCCAATTGAAAAAGCTATACACTCGATGCTGATATACCTCACTTAATTTGCGTGCGCTTTTGTAATATTAGCCTACCACTAGTCTTATAAAGGAAAAATGAGAAACTATAAAATGTTATCCTATGGCCAGGTAAGGCTGAACAAACACCTTCAAGCAGAAGACCTGGAAGGCCTTCAGCATACGATACCTGGCGCAGTCATCTTTCTGGATGTCGTTTTTTTTTTTTTGGTAAGTTTCATCTTTCTGGATGTCAGTCCTTCCTAGCCCACACCATTGCCCCTTTGATTGCTCATACTTATATCATCATACAATAAGTGGTGTATATCATGTATCTGGTTATCTGAGATCTTTTTAAAGTTGGTGCATGATTAACAATTTAGCACGGTATGGATGGCACTGATTATTGTCTTTCTTAAGAATGTGACTCGACTCCATATTCAATAGTATTTTTGAATAACAGCGAGATCAACTTCAATCCTTGAAATTTCTACAAGTATTCATACTGCCAGGCCAACAGAGAAGCACAGAAACACAAGTTGCTGGTCTGGTGTACATGGTGGATGTGCAAAGAGTCTTATCACTTTTTCCAAGCGAATTTGAGGGAATTAATGTGAGAAAAAATATACAAAACCATTTTTTTTAATTTCTATCAATGGGAACTTTTTAGCCCCCCTTCTTGTTATGCACTTAGAGATCGAGAAAAAAAAAAAGAAGATATAACAACATCACACGCAATGCATTCCATTCAAATGAAGAGACAGAGATGAATGTAAAGGAGTTATGCACCTCATAGGGAGCATTCCTGGTGCTAATTGCATCATTTTCATTAAAAATAGGTATGCTTCTGAAAGATAACAATGTATTCACTGTTTCAGAAAGTTGCACTCTGAAATCCGCATTCTTAAAATCATTATCCGTTACTAAAAGTTGAGAAGAGGTCACGTCCAGCTGTAAAAAGAAATACTTGGAGTCAAAAAAACAAAATATTAACAAAAAAAGATAGACAGCAAAGTGCACAGGAAATGACTAGCTGCGCTGAGGCAAGAGATACATGATGTAAGAAATCCAACAAAATGCAAAACCCTTTTACTGGTTTTATATTTAGCCCAAAATGGAATAATGACAAATTAGCATACTCACCTGGCTAAATAAATTGTCATAAAGTGCCATTAGACCATTCTGCCCAACAGCTGCACATGCCTTTCCATCTAGTTCAACTTGTGGTTTTTGGAGATCAGCAAAACTGCAAAGAGAAAGGCCAAAATATCCAACTTCAAATATCCAAAAAGCAAATGTTTAAGGTTGAACCCAGAGTAGAAATTCATTCAATGTAAGGAGGTGATACAATAACATTTCTTAGCATGCAAAATTTCAGGGGAGAAGATACTCTATCGGTAACTTTGCTATTCTTCAAAGAATTCAAATACAATTTCTTATAAGAAATTAATCAGAAAAGAATAATATAGAATGTCAGAGCAAAAAAAAACCTGCTGTGAATCAGTTTCCTGTATTTTAGCCTTTGGCGGCCAGCTCCAACAGCACCTGAGGTCACTAAAATTATCTCAAAGCCTCGAGAGTTCAACGTTTCAAGCTGCAGGCAGATGATTCATTGCATAAAACCAACAGCTATAACATATGCCATGTGGACCACATAGGATTTATATCGGTTATGAGACTAGCATAAGCTTTAACTGAGAAATAAAATATTCTCTGTTTGACATGTGGCGAAATATGCAAGTCCGACAACCAATAATAAAGAATCAAAGGATATAGCAAAGGAATTCAAGGAGAAATTTCCAAATCATGAGCTGAAATAAGAGCAAAACATAACTGCTTCCTCCTCTTTGGACATTTATCTACTAAGTTGTTTGTTTTCTGTTTTTTTCTTTCTTTCCTATCATATTAATGGGAAAATATGGATGCTTTAATGGACAGCTTAAAGTACCTGCTCAAAAATAGCTCCAACTCTGCCAACTGCCAGTCTTCCATCATCTCTTGTGACCACAGCAGTTCCTACCTTCAGTGATTCAAATAAAGAATAGTGAATGATGAACTACTACGACTTCCTTAGATCATAAAGAGAACAGAGTGACTCCCTCCATGCAATAACAAGATGTTTAAGCTGGTGAACCCAATGGCATGCAAACCTAAAAATAGGCACGTATAACAGAGATATTTGGCTTGGCAAGGAATGAACACAGTATTGTGCAAACATAGAAAAGGGCCATAGGGTAGATATATCCGCCATGTGGATAAATAATATAAATTTAAGAAGGATTTCATTGCAATTCTCAGGTCAGAAGAAACGGTCATTCCTGCATGTTGCAATTATGATTCCATCTTAATCTACCTTTTTTCCAGCCTAGTAGAACACTCATATGCAAATTTCAAACTACATATACAAGGAGCCAGCTGTTTATTTGAATACTAATGCTTTAGATTGCCATATCTGTCTGTGCCTCAGAATCCCTCTGATCATAAGAGATCATAGGCCTTTGAAATTTCCAGAAGGGAGTGACATTGTCCACACTAACGTTTTCTAAAGCATATAATCCAATTCCACGTGGATTATGTTGAATATATATAATTATTTTAATTAGAGCGGCTGTATCTTTCACTCCAGAAACTAAAAGAGCTCGACCCTAAAAATAGATGGCATGTATAATTGCCAAAGCCAACACTAACCAATAATTGTTCTGATATAATGTTGTTAATATGTTTGCCAGAAGGTGCCTAAATTCCAGTAATTAGATGATGAAATTAGAATTCAGAGAAAAGGATGTGTTTTGTGTACATAAAAGTTGTACTTTACTGTTATATTGAAAAGGGACACGATATTCCAATATGGCAAAGCAACTCTCAAATCTCCGAACCCGCTGTGCAACATCAACAGTGATCATTTATCAAAATCAAGTGAGCCCCAAATATCATTGAAAATCAGCTCAATTGTAGGCCATACAAATCTTGACAAATCCAGTTATAATTTTTTTTAAAAAAGTTCACAGAATTTGTATAATAATAATAATAATATCTATATTTTAAGAACACACTGATAACAACAATGCCCACTTTCTAACTACCAAAACCAGGAAAGAATTAATTATCAGTGAACAACTTAAACCCAAAAATGAATAACCAATATTAGAACATGCTTCACATTCCACAATACCAAACAAAATAAGTGATTTAGTAAAAGCTTAACCTTAAGAACCTGCCATTACTGTTAGATTAGATAGTCCTCGTCAGGACGTGTATGGCGTATGTGCCAAAACTTAGATACATACAAACATCTCATATAAACGCATGCACATTGTGATTATCTGATAATGTAATCATTTCATGCCTGAATTAACGCTAGAAAAAATAAGATTGGGTTCCACCAAAACACACACCGAAGAGAGAGAGAGAGAGAGGGTAACAAAAACGAGTGATGCATACCTTGATAACAACACGCTTGACATTCTTGACAAAAGCTCGCGTAGGATCCATCCTTTCGATAAAGCCAGTCACTCGTCGTCTCGTCCCGAACCTGAACGTGGAGGGAAGAGAGATACAGAGGAGTTGGTATTCTAGTTGGAAGAGAATTACTGGAAGTGTTGCATAGGAAGTGAAGCTCCTATTTTATCTCTAATTATTGCTATAAAATTAATTATATCATATTTATCTTCATTTAATTTTTATTTTTTATACCCAGACTCTCAAATTTTTTTGAGAACCCTTTTATAAATATTATATTCGTCTTAATAAATTATACAAATTAATTAAATTTGATATGAATTTGGGCACATAATTAAAAATTATTTATATTTTTTTTGATGATGATTAATTTAAGTCTGAGCCCCTTTAAAACTCAAAATTCCTTGGGCTTTGTTTAGTTAGCGAGAGAATGGTGGAAAAAAGGGGAAAGAGAAAAAAAAAAATTAATTTGTCGTTTGTTTAGCAGGAAACGAATGTTTCTCGAGAAAAAAAATTTTTCTGCATGATCAAATTTTTCTGTATCTGATGATTTTTAATTTCCTACAAAATCTGCATGAAAATTTTTTTTTCCCGTGAAACTTGCCAATCTGTTTCACTGTTTACCACCTTGCCCCTATTTTAACACACCATAACTCCTCTCAGCCCTCATCTTCTCAACCACTTTTGAATAATTATACATAAGGGTAATTCAGACAATTAAATAAAATTTCTTGTAACTTTCTTGCTTTCCAAACTACAGAATGAATTTTTCTTAAAACTTTCTTACAAAATTTTCATCATAATCAAACACATACAAGAAAATATATTTTTTTCACTTTCCTTTCTTTCACTTCACTTTCTATCACTTTTACTTTCCATCATTTTTTTCTTTCTAACCAAACGAACCCTTGAGAACTCGCTTAAGACGACCTAAGCATCTCATTGAGATGGCGTTCTCCATATCTGGGCTGGACCACAACTCAACTCTATGAAAACCCATAATCGTTCAGCCCAGAATAAACCCTAGCTCGGTGTCAATCAACAAGCTCGGCGAAAAGGATCTGCTAAGGATTTTGGAGCTCAGCACCAAACAGATCTAAGGTAACGCCTATCACGCCACGTGGACAGGGTGATAATACCAGACAATTCTAACGAACGAATATTCATCGATAGTGGAGATAGTTCATGAATTATGTTCCAGGTGTAGTGGACGTAAAAAATGTCAGGGTGACAGGTTTAACTACAGAACAAATGAGGAGGAGACCACAAAATCAGTCAAAAAAATAACCACTACGAAACCCTAATGATAAGGAGTATAAATAACAAACGTCGCCATTGTATAACACACACACACACACATATATATATATATATTGTTACGACTCGAAAATTTTATTTTCTTTTAAAAAAAATATTCGGCGTGATAAAAATTTAATAAATTAATAAATTCACACCGAATTTACGATAACCTTTCTCATATTATTGTATTCTGCGTACGAGTACATAGTTTTTACATAATCATCTCAATATTCTGGATACAACATAAAAGGAAATAATAATAGTAGACTTTATCTGGAAATTCTTTCAGCTTATCCTCCTGCTCGGCTTCATATCTCTGAAAAATGTTAGATAGAGATGAGTTTTCCAGCTCAGTAGAATAACGTTTATCAATGACTACCAATGTTTTAAAATAATGCATAATATAATCGCAAGAATATGGTAAAGTAGTAATTCAAGTAAATAAATAAATTTCAGCACATATCGATCATATCAATCTGTCAATTTTCTGGTTCACACATGAACCGCCTCCGGAGAAAAACTTTGGGGTCTTGCACCTTAGGGAACTCAATGCCCTTTTTGCTTTTCTGGAAACACCAATACCGGAAATTATGTGGTGCCACATAGGTTACCACGCCAATCGATATTACTAACCAGTGAACCCAAGGACTAGTTGGAATCCTGTGAATCCTCTTAAGGATCACGCATCTACTAACCCTCTGTCCTCGATTATGTGCATTTATAATAATTTTACCAAAATTACAAGATAAAATCATATCCTAGTTAGACCCAACAACAAACTAGACATTAAATAATAATGATAATAAAACATTTATTATGCAACATGGTTTCACAAGATAATTAGGGTCTTGATATAAATAAAAAAAATTATAACATGTACATGATTACAATTTATTTATAAAATCTCAGTTTGACCCCAGGATTAAAACAATTTAATGACACAATATAAAAAATAGATTTAATTTGAAATCCCCAAACATCCATAAAATGCATCAATGATAGTAAAAGATAAAAAAATTCTACCTCTGTCTTGACCTCTACTCGATACCGTGTACTATAACAAAATAATCGAAATAATATTTTAGGATAACAATATAAAATAAGAGCTTAGTTAAGCTAAAATAATTTATGAAATAACTATCAAAAAATAATGATACTTAAATTTGATCCAAAAATATGAAATGAGGATCAATTTTAAGAAACTCGAACTAATAAAATTTATTAAGTAATAACTTAAAAATCTTACCCAAAATTTTGATCGTAACCCCGAACTCTTAAATCAATAAAATTTTAACCCCTTTTCTCTCTTTCTTTTCTCTTTCTTCCCCTCTCTCTCCCTTCCTCTCTTCCTCACTGCCGTGCATATTGGTTGGCATTGCTTGGCTTTTTATGGCCAACTTTTGCTTGGGAACCAAGGCTTTAGCAGTGTCTCTGGACAGTTGTCCATTTCTTGCTAATTTTTTTTTTTTGTGCACGTTTTCAATTCTAAGAAAAATCTAGAAAGGACACTGTCTTTTTTCATCAACACATATAGATATAAAGATATAAGGATATTATATGATTTTGATATTTGACCTAAGTTATAATTATTTGACTCATTTTTATGCGAAGAGTCTATATTTGAGGTCCATTTGTTCATAAAAATATTTTATCATATATAATATATATATGTATATATTTAAAATAAATCTCAATTATGTAGTATCATAATTGACGACCTAATTAGCGTGTTAGTGGTTATTTTCATTTTTTTTCTTCTTCATTTCTTTATGTACGTTTCCTCTAGCGCTTGTAAAAATCTAGAATGGTGTAAAGATCCAGCACAGTACAAATACCTCTATATACATAGATATGAATATATTTTTTTATTATAATCACGATATTTGACCTAAATTATAGTTATTCTACTCGTTTTCACTCAATTTTTTTTTAAAACGTAAATTTTAATCATATAGAATTATAATTGATGATCTAAATTAACGTGTCAATGATTAATTAATATACGAGTCGTCAGATATATATAAAAAGATAACAGGAGAAAACATCAAAAGCAACCTAAGAAAATTTTTGTAAAAAGCTCTGAGCCAAACCATCTGCAACGACAACCTTCTTTCCTAAGCAACTTAGCCCTCATGAAGGAAGTGTCTCCTTCAGATTTGATGTAGCGTTGATCTTTTGACTAAGGTGAATCACTCATTTTTTTTGTATTTGTATCAACTTCAACTTTAAACATACCCTTTGTCATAAGCACCCACAAAGTCCCTTTGGGCTTGATCCTATATTGTTTTGTAGTTAAGTAAGGAGATTTTCGAGCACCATCAGTATCTTTACTGAAATTTAAATTGAGTAAGACTTCGAATAAAGATTGAAGATACTCTATTTGATGGAAGAGTTATATTTATTTTAACAACAATGTTATGTTATCAGGTTGCTTACCAATTTTTTTATTCCAAATGATATGGTACAATTTTCATCATTGAATATTAATAAGACCCACTTATTTGATGAAAACTGTGTCACATCACTTTAAATGAAAATTTTGATAAAAAATCTTGATCAATGTTGTTGTTTTAATCTAAAAATTAATAATTTAACTCATATGAGCATTTCCAATTCTTATTATTTTGGGAAAAATTCGGTCACACCCCTCTTAGTTTACTAGATTTTCAAGGACACACCCTCCATTATAAAAAACATCAATAACACTCTTTTTAGTTTATATTCAAGCATCACTAACACTCCCTACCATTAAACTACCATTTCTAACCAAAAACATAAAAATAAAAATAAAAATCTAGAATACCAAAAATGCCCCTACATAAACCTCAAGTAATTTTTCTATATAAAATTTTATTAAAATTCATGCCGATTAAAATTTATTTTTCTACATATTAAAATTTGAACCAATTAAAATTTGATTGAAGCTGAATAAATTTTATTTTTTTTAACTTATTAAAATTCAAACCAATTAAAATTTATTTTTTACATATTAAAATTTGAGTCGATTTAAACTCTACCTGAGTTGTTAGCGTTGATTAAAATTCAATTTCGAGTTAACTAAAATTTATATTTTTTAATTATTAAAATTCATGTCAATTAAAATTCAATTTATTAAAATTTGAGTCAATTAAAATTTATATTTTTTATGTATTAAAATTTGGCTGATTAAAATTCAATATGCGTTGATTAAAATTTAATTTGAGTCGATTAAAAATAATTTTTAATTGGCTCAAATAGAATTTTAATTAACCCAAATTTAATACATAAAAAATATAATTTTTAATTGGCTCAAATTTTAATTAACTTGAATCAAATTTTAATTCACTAGAATTTTAACACTTTAAAAAAATTGAAAAACAGGGAGTCTCATTGAAGATATATTTATCTAGAGGGGGTCTCATTGAAGATATACATACTTAGAGGGGGTGTGGATGAAGTTTATTCTCAAATATATCATGAACAATTTAGTAAAATTACATTCTAATTAATATTTTTAATTTGACAAGGAGTGTCATTGAAAATTCAGAAACTAGAGGGAGTGTTTTTGAAGATATGTTAAACTATAGAAGGTGTGGTTGAATTTTTTTTTATTTTTTAAGCTTAAATTTAAATTTAAGTATATCAAATTAAGAGATACTTAAAATTTTATCAAAATTAAGAAAAATTCAAACTTTTACTTGAATTTTTAATGGCTAAATTTTATAATATTTTAAAAATTTAATGATCATATTTTATCTCCATTTAAACTTAAATTTATGTTCATTTAAATTTAAATTTGTCATCTTTTAAATTTAAATTTATTTATTAGATTACTTTATATTAAATTTAATGTTTTATTATGTTAACTCATATTTTAAAGTTTTGTGTCAAAATTAGAGACGATTTAACAAAGTTGTCAAACGACGTGACATACTATTGGGTCAACCTAGCAAATTAAATGAGATTTTTAAAATCTAATACCATAATTTCTCAAATATGAAGGGGTTCATCTTATTAAATGATGAATAAGAGGGGTTTAGACAGAGAGAGTTCGAGGTATCGGTGATTCGGACCCTGTCGATCATAAGCTTGTTAGGCGAATGAACCCGAGATGAGTTTGAGCCGAATTTAAAAAATTTGTTTTTTAATCGAACTTAAAAAATTATTCAAGTTCGTTTCCTTTAAAAAATGAGTCGAACTTGAACGAATAAAAAATAAGTCAAGCTCGAATATTTGCACATAAACAAATTAAATTTGTCGAGTTTGAGCCGAGCTTATAAGACTTGTTTTTTAAACGAATATACAAAATTTGTTCAAGTTCAAACTCGTTCAAAAAATGAATCGAACTTAAACCAAATTTGAATAGCTTAATTTGATTAACAGTTTAGTCGAACGTTGAAAGAAACCAAAAAAAAAAAAAAAGAAAGAATAAGAGGGTTTGACCTTTATGTTTAGACCCACTCAATGATTCCTATTAATTTGAGAGTCACTTTTGAGATATAAATTTGGGATACGCGAGCTTCCGTATCCTTCCCGCAAGCCTGGTTCATCGGACCTATATAATTTACGAAGAACCAATCAGCTGAAACTTTAGCTCTCTCACCCTCCATTTATTTCTCGCTCATCGATATTCATGGCGTGCCGGATAAATTCGCCACTCCTCCGATATCCGTACGATCCGCCTCTGTTCTCCGCTGTACATAGACAACACCTTCTCGTGACCAATCTTTTTCCCTCCTCTCTCCATTCCAAGAAGGTAACGCAGTCTTATTTCTATTCTCTCTGTTCATTGATCTATCTTTTTCTATCTAAAAGCTAATTTGCTACATTGATTTGCACAGATTTCACTCTCTACTGGTCGTCACTGTAGGTCTCTCTGTGTGAAATCTGAGGCGACGACAGAGAAGAAGCCAATTGCCGAGGATAGAATGCTGGTCAGTTCAATTTGATAGTCTCAGGGTTTAAAATGCTGGTTTTTTAATTTCATAAATTTGAAAGTATCAGGGTTTAAAATGTTGGTTTTTTAGTTTCTTAAATTTCTTGCATCTTCCAAAAGTTACCAAACTGAGAGTGAGATTTTAGATTCTAATAATTTCATTTGACTGGGATTTTCAGGTGTTTGTTCCCCCGCATCCTTTGATCAAGCACTGGGTTTCGGTACTTAGAAATGAGCAGACTCCTTCCATCATCTTTAGTAAGTTATATTTCTTGTTACAATATCTGATTTTTTATGTTAGTATATAATCTATTTTCTCCCCCAGTTAGTTTTGTATATTTAATATCTTAATCAAAGTTGCTTAATAATCAGTGGAAATGGGGATATTTGTGGTTTGTTGAAAAGGTTTGATTTAGGCTCCAAATTTCTGCCAAAAAAAAAGTGGGTTCCAATTTTGGTTTATTTATAACTGCAATGCTTGTGGTACTCTTACCAGTGAGGTTGTTTTTTGTCAAATGTAGTGATCTTGGTAACTAGTAATGGTAGAATACTAATAAAACTTGAGTGATCTTTCACGCAGAGTGATTTTCTTTCGATGTGGTTGTATCAGTTGGTTCCAATTTTCTTCTGCGATGTCATAAGTGGTAGTTCAAACCCATGGTCCTGGTACCATGTTGCTATCCTTGCTACCAGTTATTTGTAGCATTCCTTGCTACCAGCAATTCATCTGATTTTGTATAGCACCAAGTGAAAGCCAAATGGAGACTTTCATACAGTCAACCTTCTATTACCTGTGGTCCTGATACTTAGTTGCAATTCATGCTACCAGCAATGCATCTGATTTTGTATAGCACCAAGTGAAAGCTGAATAAAGCATCTTTCATACAATCGGCTTTCTACTAGTTTATAATATTCGGAGAACCAAAAAATAACCTCGGGTTTCTTGGGTTGGTATTACACCCTTAATTTACAAAACCTCGATACGATTGAAAACTTGAAACAATCATTATAACAACATTATATCTGCTATTTCTACCATTGCAGTTAAGAATGACCCTTTTGCAAAGGTCCTTCATGGTTATCACTCAGTGTTGGTCCCATCAAATTGGGTGCCAGCATGAATTGGCAAGTGGTTTTCCTTAGACTTAAACGTTGCTCACATGATTGCTAGCAACATGAATATTGATTAAAAATTATATATATGTGCTAGTATTGTTGCAGGTTTTATGTGTTTTACATGTTTTGGGAACTGCTGCTCTTGATGATTGAACCAAATGGCATAGTAAAGTAATGTTGAGTTTTCGAAGTAGTTGTCTATGGCTCCCATTCAGGCTCACGATGTTTTTTCCCTCTTATGAAGGCATTAACATTTATATTGTATCCCGTAGAGAATGCCATGGCTGAGCTGGGGAGGTTGCTTATGTACGAAGCGGCAAGGGATTGCCTGGTGAGTTATGAACTTATGCAAGTCTACTTTATAATTAGTTTTGGAAACTTTCATTAGTTGAATATGTCAGACATAGTAACATGGTGGTCCGAATAGAGACTTAAAAGTTTGTACTAGTCTTCTTGGATAATAAGAGAAACAAACAAGTTTTCATGCAAGATATAGAAAGAGGTTAACATAGGAAGGATGTAGAAAGACAGAAGACAAAATGTTGACCTTAAATTCTGCATAACACACCCTATCTGTAGGTTTGCATCATGGTTACCACAATTCACTAAACCCTTAACGACCCACAATTTGGGTACGTCGATCCCAAACGAGGTGGGTTCGCGATCTGGATCACCAAAATAGACGACCCCAAATTGTAATATTAGCTTTAACTCAATTCGCTTTAGAACATGTAGCACAAATATAAAATGCATATTAATTGATTACATGTATATAGATTTATAATTATATATTATTTTAGATAATAAAAAATCAAACATAATTATAAAATAAATGGTAACTAATTTAGTGTTTATGAATATTTTGTAATATATAATGTTGTATAGTAATGAAAATGATTTACATAAGAGTTTCAAAACGAATTGCGATCCAAAATATCGTACCAATTAAATCTACGTCCATCGTACTGCGTACCTAAGAAAGTGTCGTACTATGTACCTGTATCCATACCACGTACCAAAGCGACTCAGGATCCAAGTAACATTGGTTTGCATCTCTCTCACGGCCCACTCTTTTTTCTTATAGTAAATACAATGCTCTTATATACATTGAGGGCCGCGGCATGTCGAAGTAGAGGATTGCAGCAAATGGTTCAACTCACACATGATAAGTTGCATGGATCACTTTTTTAGGTGTAAAAAAAATAGAAGAAATCAATTCTTAGGTGAAAAGCCCAGGTTTTTAAAGATACACTGGATATATTTGTATTGCGGTTCCTGTTCGTGAATCGTGACACAGATCATACTTGTGTTAGTGTCATGAATAGGTATAATAGATTGATTTTATAAGTTCGAACATGACAGATTTAGTGAATGTGTTAATCTTGTCAACCTGTGTACAACGTGAACACTTTTAGCCTCAACCCAAACCTGGTATTTCCATGTGGGGTTTGCGTGCCACCCTACATATAAATGTACGCAATTAGCCTGTATGTATGTTTCGTGTTCCCTTTCCTATATGTTTGCCAACATTATTAACTTTGTGACTTTTTTTCCACTGGTGCCAGCCAACTATCTCAGGGGAGATTCAGTCACCTTTGGCCGTTACCACCGTAGAATTTATTGATCCGAGGGATCCTGTAGCGGTTAGTATATTATTTTGTGCATTTACTATTCATCAGGTTTCCTTTTTAGCTCAGTATCTTTTTTCGGTATGGATTGATATCTGATGGGTGTGCATATAGTCAAGGGTGTTTCTTTGGGAAACTTGTTGCAAGTTTTCTACGGCTTACCCATTTGTTTGTATTCTTAATTATACAAGTCATTGACTGCCAGTGTAAATTAACATCAGCTAATTTATGATAGTGATCTTGTTCTACATTATGTTATCATGGAAGAGTAGAGCTTTTATGTGTATCAATCAACTGATAGACTATTCGTTTAAGCTTGGCAGGTTGTTCCCATCTTGAGGGCTGGTATTGCTCTTGCAGAACATGCATCATCAATCTTGCCAGCAACAAAAACATATCATCTAGGTACGGAATCATCATTGATGAATTTGACTGGGAAAAGTTAGTCTGATGGGGGAAGCCTATGATCCTTATTTTTCTTTGCAAATAAAGGGATTAGCAGAGACGAAGAAACGCTTCAGCCGACTGTATACTTGAACAAGTAAGGTTTATCTGTGTAAATTGTGAGGCCTTTCTTTTATTTACCATGTTATGCGGATCATCCATTATTCCCTGGCATATGGTGCCATTTTATTTCATGATTTTTGAATCCAAAAATCATTGTTCTCAGAGTGATTTCTGTTTGGTCACTGTTTTTGCTTCCTGATCTGTATTAGTTGTCTCAGCCTGAGAACAAGTCTTCTGATAGGTTATGTTTCCTGTTTGCAGGTTACCTGATACATTTCCTGAAGGTTCTCGAGTATTTGTTGTTGATCCTATGCTGGCAACAGGTGCTAATACTCTTCCTTTGGCTGAACTACTTGGATAATATGTCTGTTTTATAGAGCCTTCGTTATGTCTTTTTCTTAATTTCATGAATTGAAGAAAATCTTGTGGTTATAATTACATGACTGCCACTACTTTTCCACCTCTACAAAATCTTACTGATATAAGGTCTTGAGGAAATTTGTTCCATTGGTGTCTGCATTACCGGTCATTACATGTAGTCTTCCCTTTTTGTCCTATCTATTCAGGAGTTTGAAGATTAAGATGCATTCCATTATGGCTGTTGTGATTTCTTTTCTTTAATTACATATAGTTTCAATTATGTCTTAAGTTTATTCCTGGCAACAATGCGACAAAATTTACTTCTCAAAATAAGAAATTAACATCAGCCAGTTGGTTTTAGTTTCCAATGCACATCAGTATTTATTTTCTTCCATTAGATTGATGCTTGGCAATAGAAGCTGTTTATGTCACTAAAATCTGGGTGAAATTCAGTGGTGGTTAGCTTTTACTGGATGATAGAAAGCTAGTACTTCGGAAATGGCTTGTTTGTGTATGATGACCATTCTTCCGATTTTTTAGTGGTGTAAAGACTAAAGAAACTTCATTAGAAAGAAGAGCTTCTGTGGGATGTACCATCAATAAAGAAATCATCTTGCCACAGTAGTTGAGGGTCTTGAATTGATTTGTGATTAAGCTCACTGTAGAGTACTTAATATGCTTTTCTCACAACTTATTTCAACTATTATCACACAAGAATAGTTGGTTTCATAAATTTCCTTTTCTTCAAAAAGCTAAGAGGTTCCACAGCAACCTGTTGCTTTCTTTCTTTTGTTAGCCAATAAGAGATTCTGGGCAACACAGTGATGCAATTTGGATCACAAAAAGGATAAGTATCTTGTTGAGTAATGAATTTGGAAGTTTTGATGGATCCTGTTGCACACAAACCCTAATTGAGGTGGCCACCATTTGACATTTTTTTTCACTCTTGACCTATCAGTCACAGAAGTTTAACCAGTGGACTAGAATTCCTTGATGATTCAGGATTCTCAAGTGTTTTCTCTTCTTGTTCACAGTTGACCTCTCTCCTTTCCATCTCCCCAGAAGGAAGGTAGAGAGCAAAACCAACCCAGAAAATCACTATTAATATGCCCCTATTAGTAAAGCATGTACTTCTTGCAAGGCTCACTGAGCTCCTTCATTTGGCAGATATGGCAAAAGTAGTCCGTTGAATGATTGCTAATAGAGGGCATCGTTAAAATATACAAATTTATAACCCCGATGGGTTTCGCAGTCGACCATTTGATAGCCTTGTTCCTGAATATACAGAATAAGGCTCCGATGCGCCCTAGATGTAAAGGGTTTTTTTTCTCTCTTTCACATTTCTCTTGAAGTGAATACCATATCTGCCATTTCTGTGTTGCATACACATGTCCATATGTTTGCTGGTTTCATGGTGGAATTTGTCTTTATATACCTTAATTTCTTAGAAGGAGAGTCAAGTTGATTTACTTTGTTAAATGGCTTTTATTTTCTGCAAATATATTTAGGTGGCACAGTAGTTGCAGCTCTTGATTTGATAAAGAAACGCGGGGTTGACAACAAGCAAATTAAAGTGGTAGGTTGATGACTTGACATTTTTATTGTATCTATGTTTAAAAGACTATATATTATTTCTCTGTCATCTGGAAATCTCTGGAACTTGTATCATGATGTTTAAAATGAGTTCCCTCATGGCAAGTTTTGCACAAATGAGACCTTCAACTTGGAGCTGCCTGTCCAACCTCACCTATATATGCGAGTGATATTTTTCATATGGTGTTTCTTAAGCATGATGGCTGTTTTTCCTTAGTTTTGTTCACAGTTATATGGTAGTTATACTGACAATACAAAACTGCATTGTCACAGGTGTCTGCTGTTGCAGCTCCTCCAGCCCTTCAAAAGCTTAGTGATAAGTTCCCTGGGTGATTATCAACTGAGATTGTCTATCGATATTGAATTATGTCTCAGCCTTGTATTCCTGATGTCTGAATGATTATGTCTCAGCTTTTTATTCCTGATGTCTTAATGATTTTTCAGGCTCCATGTATATGCTGGAATAATTGACCCCACTGTTAATGACAAGGGGTAATTACTTCTACCATGAGTACAACTTGTTCTTGCCCAACAGCAGTCACCTTTATTAGTGTTTCACTACCCGTGTTGTTTGAGTATTTTCAGGTTTATAATTCCTGGCTTCGGAGATGCAGGAGACCGAAGCTTTGGCACATGAAGCCACGGAAGCTTTACACCTAGGCCACTCATCTTGTTACCATTTTTCCAGTTCTGAAATTTGAGCCTATCTTCCTCGGGAAATGTTTACTGACATTTTGAGTTGATTTGCTTCTCATGTGTTTAGTAGTTCTCGAGCAACGTATTCCAGCAGTGGACTTCTAAGAAGAGAATGGATCAAACTGTCTGGATGTTGGGTGGCAATTTGTTATCTTGAAGAAATGTCAAAGAAGCAAGGAGGGTCAAAGAAGTTTTGGGAAATGGCAATACGGGTTATCTGACAAACTTGAACATTTGAGTAAGATATTCGAATTGGTAGTCACTCGCTGTAATAAGCCAGGATTTGACTTTTTATTAAATATGAAAGCAAGATTAGGAATGTTAAACTTGCACGGGTTGGTTCAGTGGTTAAATAAAGTGCGAAGCTATAAATTCATGCCTCGAGTTCAAGTCTTATTGTCTGTCTACTCTAAAATCCGGGTGCGTGTGACTGATACATGTATTTTATAGGTGCTTCCACGTCTAATCTAGATGTACTCTATAGACCAAACAAAGTGTGGTGGTTCAAGCTTGGCTTGATTTCTTAACGAGCTCTTAAATTGTGTTTAAACCTAACTTGTCTATTAGACTAGTTGATCCCGAGTCGAACCCAAGTAGTAGTTTCTTTACACAGATGTTTACAAAAAATTTTGGGCTCGTTTGATTGTCGTATTGTAAAATAAGGAATTGTGTTAACTAAATGAACTAAATTTGTATAAATGAATAAAATACAAGATTAAATGTTATGTGAAAATAATATCCATTGTAATCCAGTGTTTGGTAAGACATTGGATTAAGAGTGGAATAATAAATGAATAATTACATGTTGACCAAAAAAATTATCAATCTAATCTAGTTAGTCATGTTTTTGTTTATTAGTTGGATAAAATAGCAAAATATATCTTAATACGGTTGAACTATAATTAACTCAATAGTACAGGTAGAGCTTATTATTCATATATTTATTATATTTGTATAGGAAATAAGCCTAAATATAATAGGAAATATTTTTAGTAATTAAACATAATATAAAGTTAGATTAAAAAAATTTAATTTATTATGATTACTTAATTCATCCTTTAGTACTACAACTAAACCACCCAGTAGCGGCCAAATTCTTTTATGGAACGAGCTTTAAAATGTAATGCCATGCTTGAAAGGCATGAAACACAAGCTCTCATTCTCTCAACATATGATAGAACGTTCGCCAAAAAAAAAAAAAAAAATCAAAACTGAACAAATGCTTCGTCAGCTCTATACAAATGTGAAGCAAAAATTACACCAAAACAAGAGGTGCAAATTAGCCGCCCCCACCACATCCACCGCCTCCACCACAATCACCGCCTCCACCACAATAAGTGCCATCGTGACTATGACCATCACACGTGGTGCTACCGTCGGATGTAATTACAACCATAGAACTTCCATCAACGCCACCGTTTTTGCGAGGGCGAGTGGTAGTTGCACTTTCACTACCATCGGCCAGGTTAGTTTTATTCTCTCTGGATGAGCAGCAAACAAACAAGACGAGAAAAAAAAACCTTAAACCAAGGTGCACGGGAGATTTTCTGCAATAGATTGAGATAACGATCCTCACGATGAACGACCTAAACAACAGTTAAGAAAAGGTCAGGAAAGGGGTCGGATGAATACCCAGCTTATCCCCTCCGAAGCTTAAGTCAGTATAAGTTTGGAAGCTTGAGCACAGTGTATATCTTTTTGTGAGTTTAATTTGCGTACCTCTGTCCATATTTCTGAGGGATATTTATACCTGAAACAACAATGAATACGTGGACAGGGAGTCTCATCTCGTCATTTAATGACCTGCACTCCTACCCATGCGCGATGAGAGTTTTTTACTCAGATTCCAGTGTTATTAATGCTCGGGGATAGGAAAAGCTCTCGGGGCCATGCCGAGAACCTTAAGCTATTCCTGAGCACTCAAGTGCCTCTGATCGACGTTTGACACCTACTGTCGAATGCTCGGTGATCGGGGAACAGTACCTTGAGTTCTGTGCTCGACGTCATAGTCATCAATACCCGTACTCATAACTATCAGTTTGGGTCCTCGAGGATGCACGGACTCATTAATAGCCCGTCTCAGTCGTTCACATCGCCACAAATGTGATGTCAAGTCGCCTTAAATGCTGGTGTCAGTGCACGTACTCGACTCCTGCGGGCCATTACTTCTCGGACCCGATTCTTGGAGCTTTTTGAGTTTTATAACGACTTCCTTTTTACACGTGTCGATTCAAGGACTGTTGAGCCGCCTAAGGTCCCATCACAAGGGGCAAAACAAGTGCCTACAATATATCGACAATGTCCTTATCTCCTCCCATTATCCAACGCTTCGCCACCAATACTCCGATCTTGATGTTGTCTTCTTCTGCCTAATTCTTGTAGCCATGTCAAGAAAACTAGTCGCCTTACGAATTACGATCCCTATGAATTTGATAGTTGCCAAATGAGTGGTTAAAGATTTGAAATGGAAGAGAAAGAGAAGCCCCACCACAGGTATAATTTCTAAACACACGTATTGGATTTGGACCGACCTTAATCATTTTTGGAAAATTACGAGATTTTCTAACTGATAATGAAGAAGACAATGAATCCATGCCCTCGTAATGTGTACTTTCTCAATTTTATTGCATGATAAATTGACTGTTAGAACTATAAGAGATCAATACTGTATTATAATTGTATTGTGTCAAAATTTACAAGAGATCTATTGGTAATTTTACCTTATTCTTATATACGATTTATTTGATACGAGTATGAGTCTAGCATTGAAGAAAGTTTTTATGAGTTTTTTTACTCAAATTTAAGGGGGTGTTTGATAATACCACTTAAAACTTACAATCGAATACTTTAAACACTTAATAAATTAAACTCGTTTGATAACCTAAAACTCATAATACTTAATATTTTAAGCACTTTTTAAAAATAGGTTAAAATTTAAATATCAAACTACCTACTTATCACTTAATGCTCAAAATGTTAATCAGTAAGGATTTTATTAATTCCTCATAATGGACAGATACACCCTCAATGTATTTTACACTCTTAATTTTTCAATACCCACCACCACCACCATTGTGTTGTCGCCGCCGCCGCCACCACCACTGTGTCGCCGCCATTACCATTGTGCCATCGTCGCCACCATTATGACACCACCACCATTGTGTCACCGCCAACACTATCATTGTGTCACCACTGCTGTCGTCGTCACCACCATTATTGTGCCACTACCATTACCACCATTGTGACACTGCCTTCATTGTCACTACCACTGCCACTACCACCACCATCTCTGCCATTGTCATGATGGCCGTGGTAGGAATAATGTAGTTATTGAGAGATAGTAAAAAAGAAAGACAAAATTAGAATAATAATATTTTTGAGACTTTTGCTCCTTATATTTGTCAAACAATATTAATTTAATTCAATATTTAAATTTCAGTTGAAACCAAACATTATGCGAATTAAAAAATTCAACATTCAACACTTAAAATTCAACATTCAGTTTTCAATGTTCAGCCTTTAATTTTATCAAACATCACCTAAATTTGGGTTTGAAAAAGGGTAAGGATTAAGGATGCTCTTATGAATGTAAAACTTTGCCATGGACTATTAACACACACAAAAATTTGAGGCCTACCATCTAAATGGGGCCGAAAGTCTAGACTTTAGCAGCCTAGTGGTTGAGCCGACCCTAAAAACAAGACTTTTGGCCATCACACTATCAATTCCCATATTATTGTCAAAATAATTCATCTTGCGTGAAAAAAATTAATGAAAGGACTGTTACTTGAATTTATGATAAATTTTTTATCAGTAAGGAAAAAAAAATAGAGATGATCTTGTTGGGAAAAATAGGCTTTCCCACAAGTGTAAATCAATGGGAGAAATATAAATAAAGTAACAGAAAATAAATAAGCACACAAGATTTACGTGGTTCCCTCAATTTGAGGTACGTCCACGACGACCGGTAGGTCAGTTTCTTCCACTATCACCAAAATAGTTTACAAAGTGGTCAAAAGACATAAGTCTTACAAACACACCAAGGTGTAAATCACAAGAGGAAAATACCTCACAAAATAAGTAAGCCAAATCTCCAAGAACAAACCGCAAGAAACCCCAAAAGTCAAGTGAAGAAATGTTATCCACTTGAAGAACAAATTGCCGATTTTTGTGGTACCAAAAATGGAGAAGAAGACAACTGAATTTTTTTGAACCAAAGACTGCCAAAGATATGTCTTCTTACCGAGCCAACAGAGAATTGAGGAGCCAAAGAAAATGACAAAAAATATCACCAAACTTGCCTTTTTCTTGAAGACTCAAAACCAAGCCTTAGATATGCCAAGAGTCATGCACGGGTAAAGCCACTAAATTAAAAGCCACGTGTTGATCAAGGTGAATGCCAAAATTAGCAAAAACTATATTTAGGAAATAGATGGGTCCCACAAAGGAGGGAAACCCAACAATTCTCAATTCAAGAGTTATGTGAAGCCATTATATGGTGAGTTTTTCTTTTTTGAACTTTTCTTCGAACATTTAGGACTGCATAAAAAGTTAATTTCAACAATGCATTGAAAGTTTGAAACACATACAAGAATGAAAGGTGGACATTACCTATTACAATAAACACCATCCTACTTCCAATGCAGTTATTTTATGGGTAAAATGGAAGTCGGTACAAAGATTTGAACTTAATTGAGCTAAACTACAACATGAAAAGTTGACAAAAGTGCATTTTTTAAGAAAATGACCAAAAGTTCATTCATTAAAAGGAAAGAAGATCAAACCCCATTTGAATGCCAAACAACAATCTTGGCTCTAATAGAGAATCAAGCGACAAAAAAGGAAGCATTAAACTGAATGTCCCTTCGTCTTCTTCATTTTTGAGATTTGAATGGATTTATGAATAAAATCTAAAGATAATACTGGAAATTGTTGAAGATCAAAATGGGTTTTTTTAAAGAAAGGAGGAAGAACAAGAGATCCTATTTTTTTGTAACTGTTCGTGTAATTGTTCGGCATTTTGGTTTGGTATAATTGTTCTCCTTCACCCGAGTCCTTTTCTCCGGGCATTGAAGTTCGCCTTCAAGGTTTCAAACCCCGATTTTTAATGGTTAGTTTTCAATTTTTTTTTGTGATTTTTGTTCGGAAGAACCCAAATTAAAATTAAAAAAACACTAACAATTCCAAAATGAAAATAACAAAGTTGGAATTCTTTTATGTTGAATGAATATATAAAAAATTTAAATTTAAAAAAAACACAAATTTTAAACAGTTACACTAATTTTTTGTTTGTTGTAATAGTGTGAAGTAACTCTATTTGAGATTCAAGGCATTTCATTCGTATAACTGTTCGGTATTACAATCGGCATTTGGATTGCTTAACGGTACGAGTTTTGTTTTTTTTTAGTTTGATAAAATCCAAACCCATGTTTTAATAATCAAAATCTGAAATCTTTTATAATGAATGCATGTATGTGAAATAGAAAAATCTTAAAATTCAATTATTAAACAGTTACACAAATTTAACTGCTTATTTGTTGATGGTTAACTGTTTGGTAAAACTCTTTTGGTACTTATTTGCTGTAATTTTTTGGAAACTTTATTTGTGTAATTGTTTGTTTGCAAATGGTTAACTGTTTGGTGCAACTCTTTGGTAATTATTTGGCGTAGCTTTTTGGTAACGTATTATATAATTATTTGTTGTAACATTTTTATACGTAGAGAGAGAATAAAGAGAAAGAATAAGGAGAGAGAGAGAAATAGTGAGAGAAAATAGGGGGAGAGAGGAAAATGCATTAGGTGTGCCTTAGTTGGTCATGTTCCTTCGGTTAAGAGTGCATTAGTAGTTTACAACACATTGATCTTGGCTTATGGAAAGGTCCTCAGACACCATGTTGCAGCCATTTCTCTTAGAGTTATTATTTTATAATATATCCACTGTAAAGTAATTTTTGGTGACTTCTTTTTTTGTGCCAATGGTGACTTCTTTCTTTCCTTTTCTTTTGTGTGGCGCTGTGGTAGTGCTTATTAGTTCCGAGCTTTGTTATGCGGCAATGGTGATGGAGATTAGTTTGGCTTTGACCCTTTTTTTTGGGTTGGTGGTGGCAATTGTTAGTCTTTCATCACTGGGCTTTCTTTTATGAGCAATTCTATAAAATTCAAATGAAACCGAAAAAATTGCAATCTAAATAAATATTATCTCTTAGATGAGTGGATCCCATCATATTTTTCAATGAAACCTACTCATCTCACACTCATCCAAGGGATAATATGCATTTGAGTTTCACTTGAATTTTGTGGCATTTTTCTTCTTTTATTTTGTTTTGGATTAGTAGGATTTTTTCTCTCGTGTGAGGCTTTGAGTTCTCCATACCAAAACAAGAAAGTATCTTCTCCAAGTACTTCTACTGTGACAAACACAATCTACCCTTCTTCCTATCTCTCAGAATTTCCATGCTAAGAATCTTCCTAGATGCACCTAGATCCTTCATCTCAACCTCTTTGTTGAGTTGAGACTTCAACTTGTTGATTTTCACCTCTTAGCAGCAATGAACATGTTATCAACATATAAAAACAAACAAAAGAACCATCTGGTAGCTTATTGAAGTACACACAATGATCATACTCACTTCTGGTGTAACTTTGTTCAACATGAATGTGTCAAACCTTTTGTATCACTATCTTGGCCATTGTTTCGGTCTATACAATGACTTCCTTAGTTTGCACACGAGATACTTTACCAACAACCTTGAAACCATCAGGCTGAGTCATAAAGATTTCTTCCTCCAAATCTCCATTGAGAAATGTAGCCTTGACATACAACTGCTCTTACTCAAGATCAAACTGAGCTACGATCGCCAATGACACACGGATTGAAGTGTGATTCACCATTGGTGAAAATATCTCATTGTAATACACCCCTTCTTTTTGTGCATAACCCTTGGCTAACAACCATGCTTTGTATCTAATGCCATCTGTTCCTGGAGAATCTTCCTTCTTTGCGTACACCCAATTGCTCGCTTTCCCTTTGGTAATTTGATGAGTTACCAAGGATGATTCTTGTGAAGAGAATTCATTTCTTCATTCATGGCAGTTTTTCATTCCTTGTAATTACTATTGTTTATTGCCTCCTGCAATGTCAATGGCTCATCACCCACCATGGTAAGTGCATAAGATAGCAAATCTTCAAAACCATAACGAACTGGTGCTTTAACTGTCCTTATAGTCCTCCTAGCTGCTAAAGATGGTTGTAGTGGTTGTTCTTCTAATGTCCCTTTGTCGGAAACAATATCTTCTAGAGTACTAAGCTCCACCTCCATGGGATCACCTTTTTCCTCCTCTATCTGAATATCGTTATGTTTACTAAAAGTTAGCATAACAGACTCATCAAAGGTCACATCCCTGCTGATCACAAACTTGTGTAATTCAGGGTACCATAATATGTAGCCTTTCACTCCAGTTGCATATCCGAGAAAAATTTCCTTCTGAGCTCTTGGGTAAATCTTACTTTCTTTGACACAAAAATAAGTTGGATACCAAAAGACTCTAAGGGAACTATAATCAGCTAGCTCGCCTGACCATACTTCATAAGGAGTTTTACACTCTATAGTTGTTGACGATGATCAATTGACGAGAAAACATGTTGTGTTAACAGCCTCAGCCCATAATTCTCTATCCAATCCAGCTGTGGATAGCATACACCTTGCTCTCTCCAATAGAGTCCGGTTCATTCTCTCAGTGACTCCATTTTGTTGTAGTGTTCCCTTGACAGATAAATGCCTTGCAATACCTTCATCTTCACAAAACTTTAAGAATGGCTAGTACGTGTACTCACCACCATTGTGGGTTCTCAACCGCTTGACCTTCCTGCCGGTTTGTTTCTCAACCATGGCTTTCCACTTCTTGAATGTTTCAAAGACTTCATCCTTAGTCTTCAGAAAGTATACCCATACTTTGCAGGAGAATTCGTCAATAAAGGAAACAAAATATGTAGATTTCCCTTTTGAGACTACCTTTGAGGGACCCCAAACATCCGAATGGTTATAGTCAAGAGTGCCTTTCGTGCCCCGGATAGTTGTGCTAAACTTCACCTTGCACTGCTTGCCAAAGATACAATGTTCGCAAAAATACAACTTGGTCGTCTTGACGCCACCAAGCATGTCTCGTTTACTTAATACTTTCAATCCTCTCTCACTCATATGGCCCAAATGCATATGCTATAGATAAGTAGAGATCGAATCACCATATCTTGATGTAGACACTACTGCATCATCTGTCACTATACTGTCTGATAGAAAATATAGATTTTTTATCTTGCTCCCTTTCATCACGACCAGAGCACCTCAAATAACTTTCATAACTCCACCGTGGGCCACAATCTTGTACCCATCGGAGTCCAATGCACCCAATGAGATAAGGTTCTTCTTTAACTCTAGAATATGTCTGACTTCTATCAAAATTTTCACAATTCCATCATGCATCTTAATTCTAATAGTTCCTACCCCAATTGTTTTACTGGCCATGTTATTGCCCATCAAAATAGTGCCACCATTCACTTCCTTGTAGGAAGAAAACCAGTTCCTGTTGGGACACATATGGTATGAACAACCAGAATCAAGAATCCATCCATCTGACGCACTAATATTGTGAGGTAAAACTGATAAAACATTTTTGGCATTATCCGAATTGTCTTCAACAACATTGACAGTATCAGAGACCTTATCTTTATTGCTTTGATCCTTAGCTTTACGCTTCGGACAATCATCTTTCCAGTGCCCCTTCTTATGACAATAGTGATATTGAGAATTCTTCCAATCTTTAACTTTGGATTTAGATTGAATCTGCTACTTCCTGGATTTCTATTCTCCGTCCTCCCTCTGACAAATAGACCCTCTTCCTGATAGTCAGTACTAGGAGTCTTCTTTTTGAACTCATTAGAAAGAAGTGATGAAGTAATATCATCGAACTGAATGTTATCCTTCCCAAAGAGCAATATGCTGACTATATGGTCGTACGAATTGGGTAGCGAGGAAATAGTATCATGGCTTTGTCTTCATCTTCCAACTTAATGTCCATGTTTAGTAGTTCAGGGACAATTCTACTAAACTCATTAAAATTCTCATACATGGATGTACCTTACTTCATATGAAATGTATAAAGTTGTTGCTTTAGGTACAATCGGTTGGTAAGAGACTTTGTCATGTAGAGGCTTTCCAATTTCAACCAAATCTTTACAGCCGATTTCTCTTGCATGATGTTGTACATAATCTCTTTGATCAGACACAATTGAGTCGCCTTGCATGCCTGGAGATCGAATTCCTTCCATTCGTCGCCGTCCACATCTTTAGGTTTACCTCCCAATGCTTTGTGTAGTCCCTGTTGGATTAGGGCACCTTTAACTTGGATTTGCTAAATCCCAAAATTGTTCCTTCCATCAAATTTCTCCACCTCAAACTTAGAATTCGAGATCTTTGGAAGTCTTGTCACCATGATTTTAAAACTTGATCTGGTGAGGTCCCAAAAAAAATTGGTGCAAACTGTTTCCAAGGTGAATTCTAATGCAACCACACAGGTATGTCTATTGATGTATCCCTGTTATGCTATTATATTTGCATTAAAGAAATTGATATTGCGACCATGTGTTCCTTTGTTCACTAGTATTTTTTTTTCTTCTCAATTTCGAGTCTATGCATTTCTTGGATTTTTTTGTCAAATGGTTGTCATCACTCTTTCATGACTTCAACACATGTGAAACTATTTATTGACTCTAGTGCCTTTTTAGACATTTATTCTACAGCTACATGAACTTAAAAAAAGTACACTTTTTTTTAAATTAAGAAAAAATACAATGGGCTTGCCTATATAGATTGGATAGCTCTCTCTACAAGCTAAACGACTTTTCTCTTACTGTCACTATGTTGTTGTCTGTATGTTTCTCTTACTATTAATATGATTTTACCAAAGCATGGTGAAATTAAATATATACATATAGAAATCAAGAGGCAACTACAACAACTGGTAGATTTGAAAATGTTTGTATGAGATAGTCCACGTGGAACACATGTGTGCACCGACTAGTTTTATGTAAATACAAGCTAAAATCTACTTCCTTCAGTTTACTTGATACCATTACAAGCTAGAATTCCCTTTAGTTTATTGATATTTCTATCCTAGAGATGCATGATACTGACATTTCCTTTCTGTTATACTGCATTTAGCCAAAGAAATGCTAGTTTATGATATTGGATAATGATGTTGTAACGTGGCAATAATTGGATATTGCTAAAAAAATTTTAAAAAGCTTGAGAAAGAAAGAATGTACACAGAGTGAGTCATACCTTTACGTTCAAGTGTTTTAACAAGTTCCAAGAGCCCACCCTTAGTTGACAAATCTTGGTGTACGAGTAGTGTTTCCAAAGAAGGACAAGGTGAACAACACTGTGAGATGACTATGCAAACGAGTTTATGCCAGATGCACGTGCGAAAAGTACACTTGTGAGATATTAAGAACAAAAACATAACATGTACATCCAACTGACATAAGAGATCATATTGAATTTACCATAGCATTACACGCTGCAGGATAATCTGTCTTCGCATCCAATACAATGCGTCTTGCCATGTCCATATCAGCTGACTTATCAACATAAACATGGAAAATTCCATTTGGAATTCAGAAATTGCAAATTTATTGGAAGCCCTAGTTTCTTAGGTATTCTGGAAAATATGTTACTCTCAATAGAATATATCAAGAAATATCTCTTACCAGCATGACCAAGAACAGGAATTTTTGTAGAATTTCTTATTTCAGAAACAAGTTTATTGCTGCCTCTTGGGATCACAAGATCTATGACATCATCTTAGAACCAGAGGACCCCAAAGAGGCAGCAAATCTTAGAACCAGATCAGTCAAGTTTTCTATTTTGCAGGAAAATCTTTACAAGCGAGGTTTTTCAACGCCTCTCCGTAAATGTGTGGAGAATAAAGACGCCAATTACATACTTAGAGAAATTCATGAGGGAGTGTGCGACAATCACATTGGAGCACTGGCATTGGCAGGAAAAACATTAAGGCAGGGATATTATTGGCCCACAATACTCAAGGATGCCATGGAGTTAGTCAAGAAATGCACAGTCTGCCAAATAAACGCCAATCTCTCCCATTGCCCACCAGAGCTCCTGACCTCGGGGGTTAGTCCTTGGCCCTTTCAATAGTGGGGTTTGGACATACTTGGGCCCCTTCCAATTGGTGTGGGACAATGCAAATTCTCCATCATTGGAGTGGACTACTTCACTAAATGGGCAGAGGTGGAGCCTTTGGCTACGATCACAGAGCAAAAAATCCAGAACTTCACATGGAAGTCAATAATTTGTATATTTGGAATCCCCAGGGCAATAGTTTCTGACAATGGGAAACAATTCGACAACTCCAAGTTCAAGAGATTCTGCGCTGAGCTAGGAATAAAGAACTACTTTTCAGCCCCAGCTCATCCACAATCTAATGGGCAAGAAGAGGTAACCATCAGGACCATCAAGGCTGCGCTGAAAACCAAGCTAGAAGCTCTGAAAGGAAAATGGGTGGAGCATATTCCAGAGGTGTTATGGGCTTATAGAACGACTGCAAGGTCAGCAACCCAGGAAACACCGTTCGCCTTGGCTTATGGAACAGAAGCAGTGTCCCCAGTAGATATCGGGATCCCATCTCCAAGGACCGAGCTCGAGGATCCGGAGCACAACGATGAGTCACTCCTATTGAACCTCGACTTCTTGGATGAAAAGAGAGACAGAGCTCTGCATCGCATCTAGGATTACCAGAGGAAAACCGCAAGGTATTACAACAAAAGAGTCAAACACAGAAGCTTTATGGTGGGAGATTTGGTGCTTAGAAAACTTCTATCTGCCAGAAAGGACCCTCTCATGGAAAGCTAGGTTCAAATTGGGAGGGTCACTTCATTGTATCCAAGGTGATAAGACCTGAAAATTATGAGCTGCAGACCGAAGAAGGAAAAGTCCTACCTCATTCCTGGAACGCAGAACATCTCAAATTTTTTTTTCAGTAAGTACTCTTTGTAATAGATTCATTTATAATAAAGTGGTAAATTCTTGATTCAGATAAGTATGAGACAAGTATGATTCTCTGAAGTAGCTAAAGAGCCAAAAGATGAGCTATACAGCTCACAATGAGCTCTTAAGCTCATTAGTTCACAAAAAGAACCAAGCAGCTTAGCTAGAACGCACAAGTTCATAAAAAAGAGCCAAACAACTCAGCCAGAACGCACAAGTTCATAAAAAGAGCCAAGAAGTTTGGCAAGAACGTATGAGTTCGCAGAACGAACCCATGAGCTCATAATAAACTCTTTTATAAATAAAAGAAGAGCTCCATAGCTCAGAAAGAGCCCGGTAGCTCATGATAAACTCTCGTTTGTTAGTTAAAAAAGGGCTCCATAGCTCATAAAGAGCCTAGAAGCTCACGATAAGCTCTTCAGTTTATAAATCAAAGAGAGAGCTCTACAGCTCTGAAAGAGACCAGAAGCTCACGATAAACTCTTCAGTTTATATATCAAAGAAAGAGCTCTACGACTTAGAAAGAGCCCAGAAGCTCACGATGAACTCTCCAGTTTATAAATCAGAAGGAGAGCCAAGTAGCCCACGATAAGCTCTCCAGTTTATAAAAATAACGAAAAGCTCCATGAACTATTCACGATAAAATACAGAGGAAAACTCCGTAGTTAACCATGAACTGCGCAGCTCGTAGAAAAAGCTCAGCCACTCAAGACGGACCATAGAAAGAAGGTAGATTATGCATACCCCAATAAGCCCCAAAAGGAGAAAGGAGCCCACCGGGCTTTGGGAACCAAGATTAGCTATCCAACTCATGAGAGTCACAGGAGTATTTCGATAGTGTGCCATGTAATATCCAGCAACAAAGAAGAAAAAGTTGTTCAAATTATATCAAAGGGTTAAAATAACTATCAAAAACAAAGTTACTTCAAGAAGGCATCTGAAGCTCCCAAACAGAACTGCTAGTTCTCCTTTAAGCGTTTCTTCAACTCAACCATTTCTTCCTTAAAATGGGTATTCCCTTCCCTCAATTCCTTCCTCTTCTTCTCTGCCTTCGAAAGTGCATTGAGAAGCTTGGCCCCAACAGAAGAAAGAAAAATTACGCTAAGAGAGGAATCAGGGGATGAAGGAGATTCGCACAGCTTGCACCTTTTAGAAGACGGTCCCACCTCCTCGTCCCCCTCAGACTCTGAGGGAGAAAGATATGGCGAGCTGCAGTAGAAGTGGAAATCAATAGATGCTGTCATTGCGCTGAACAAGAAAAGATTACCAGATGTCATCAATTCTGAGAAGAACATAGGGGCAGATTGCTTCAGTTGCTCAATCCTAATGGCCTCTGACAAATCTGGGTCAGACGCAACTGCACAATAAAGCAAAGGTCAGAACAGAATGCTAGAGAAAGGGAATGGTCAAGAAAACTGTCAAGTCCCTTACTTATGTGATCAAATTTCTTCCATGAACACGGGACCCTGTTCTCTCGTCGGCGGTCCTCAACAGACCTCCAAGAATTCCCGGAAGCAAAGAAAAAACAATTGAGCCATCCTGGGGATGGGGAAGCAATGTCAAGCACCAGCCGACGTTCGGAGAAGTACCTCCATCTGAAACATCTAAAGTAAGGAACATCGTCGTTTTCAAGACAATAAAAGTAAAGAAACTCAGCAGTTGTGAAAAATTGGTCATTGCCCTGGAGGCGCCAGAAGAAAAAGAAGCTGATAAGCACAGCCCACTCTCGAGGAGATAAACGATAAGGGGCAGACCATAATACGCCAGGATACACCCGACCGAGGGATGAATAGGGAGACGAAGGCCCATCTCGAAAGCATCCTCAAAGAAACAGATCTCACCCCGAGAAAGATAGTTAGGAGGTTCGTTTGGAGTGGGAACTCGGAGAGGTAATTCCAATTCTTGAAAGAACCATTTCTTGATCCCCTGCAAATCCGAGGAGGTCAGGGAAGAAGGAACTAAGAAACGAGATTGGAATTTTCAGTCTATTCCGAAAAAAGAGCGGTCTTCAAAGAGAGACGGAGCAGGATCAGCCATTAGAAGCCCCAGGCAAAGAGCCAAAGAAAGGAGAAAGTTTCAAGAAAATCTTCGGGAATTATAGGTAGGAAAGAGAAGGTACCAAATTTAAAGCCTTGGTTATTTTTTAGACTTCCCAAGTTTATGAGGACAAGTATGATTTAGGAGAGTAGGGGAGTGATAAAGGTTATTTCGTCAATAACACGTGGGAAATCTCCTAACAATTAAAGTTCACAAAGACTGAGGAAGCGGTCTAGAACAAAAGGGAGGGCAAACAGCAGTGCTCACTCATTATCATCTTCCTCAACCTCATTCTCATGATTAGCAAGAGAGTCCAGAACACCTCGACCTCGAGTCATACCCCTAAGGAGATTCATCCGCAACTAGCAGGACTGAGGTCAGATCAAGGTCACCAGACTCAGAGCCCATAGGTTATATTCGCCCAAAGGGAACAGGTATCAGCAACAGGCTTGTGATGAGCCTCAACATCTCCTCACCAATGAGAAATGTTAATCAACCGCCCAATGCTCCCTCGAGGACACCAAAAACACAACTATCAGCACTAAAAGAGCTCGGATAAACCTCTTGCCTTCAAAAGGGATCAAGATCCCTATTCTCCTTATCCACCTCGACCATGTTTAACACTCACACAAGTCCAGTACAATAAGTTGCAGCTCCAAATTTATGGAGTAAACTAAAAATCCGTGGCCACAGGTGCAGCAGCGTGAATCCCTCTATAGGTGTCCTCCAGATCCCTGATACTCAGCTCAGCTCATATTTCAGGAGGAACACGTTAGACCTCTCTAAGGCGAGGTCAGCTCAGACCTTCCATGGCATGACCCCCACAGGAAAACCCTAAGCTAAAGTTCACAAAGCTCTTCAAATTCGAGAAGACTGCTCCCAAGAAACTTAAAAGTTCCCTCCAAGAAGAGGGAAAAGAGCTAAGCACATACAGAGCTCAAAGAAATAAGCTCAACAAAAAGAGCTGTCAGAGTCAGAGGAGAAAATTATGTAGAGTCTATACGTTGGAGTCACATAGAGCATACAAGGAGGAAAATTCACGTTAAGGGTCAGACGAAAAAGATACATCAAGGTCACGATAAATATCCCCAAGAACAGTCAAGTACTTTCAACACAGCAAAGTATGTTCAGCATTTGCCTGAACAACTCAAAGCAAACTACTCTTTCAACACGATAATTTTTGTTTCAAGGAGAGCTCAGCACCCCTCAAAGCAAGGGGGCAAGGGGAATACATAAAGCTCTGATACCAAAAGGGAATACATAAAGATATAAGACAGTCAAAGGGAGTATATCAAACAGATTTTAAATTTAAAAAAAATATATTACTTCCCCACAAACAACTCAAGAGTTCGAAAATCAAAGTATATTTCAAGAACAGAAATTGCAAAAAGTACATTTCAACAATAAAAAATTACAACTGAAGTTCCTAAGTCTCTGGAGGAGGAGTGGTCAGAAGATCTTGCAAATCGGTGGACACAGCTTCAGTAGAAGGTGTAGAGTCCAGCAGCTTAGTAGGTAAGGTCCCAGAAGTTGGAGGAGCTGGATTCTCAGGGATGTTGGCCCCAGGAACCTCTACTCCATCTGTTTGAGAATCTCGGGCAAGAGCCTCTTTCACGAGGTCAACGAAGAAGGAAGCAATTCGGGAAATAGCTGGTTGAACAGGCACATCCTGGCTTGTGTCTTAAGTGGGAAGAGCTGAGGAGTCTTCCTCACCATCAGAGCCGGATTCTTCCAATTCCTCTTCAGTTGGGACATGAAAATTGAAGTCTAGGTCCGAGAAGGTCTTGGAAGCTTTGCGCTTAAAAGTAAGCCACCCAGAAGTCCATTGGGTGGTGGCATCGTCCTCCAACTCAGCAATCATATCGTTCTTCTCCTTGAGCTCCTCATGAAGGGCCCCATTCACCTCGTAGATGGCTTTATGATCTTGCTTCAAGGTGTCAAGAGAGCAACGGACATCGAAGGCATCCTGATTAGCCTTGGACCAGAGCTCAGTCTTATGTTTCAGCTCGTCCCCCATAATCCTTAGCTCGTCTCGCGCCTTCTTCTCTTTCTCTTCAGCCTTGAACTTAGTTGCTTTGGAGCCATGAAGATCAGAGGCTAGCTTCTCTGCCTAGTCCTGAAGACCTTACACCTGAGCTCTGAGATCCTCATTCTCAAAAGAGAGCTCGGTGACTTTGATCTCATAAGCCTTTAGAGCCTTGACAGAATCTTCAGTAGACCGGATCCTACCCAGCAAACCCTTTACATGAAGAGCTAGCTAAGAAAAGAGAATAAAAGCAAAAAAGATAAGCATTAAGGAATAGTAGAAGCCAAATAGGAACATTAAAGCACAAAGACTTACGGTAGTAGCTCCCTGAAGAGTTGAGGTAATGGCTTCTTCAAGAGGCATAGAGCAAGCCCTCTTAACATCAGAATCAGAGAGAATGGATGCCATAGCCTCAACAGCAAGCTCAGCCTTCTCAAAGAAGGAATCTCCTCGCCCCTCCACCTTAACACTCTTACCCTTGTCAGCCCCAGACTTCGTCTGGGATGGCTCAATGATTTTTCCAGAGGGGCTGAACAGAACAGTCTCAGACTGAACCTGAGAAAGGAACCCCCAGGCCCTCTCAACCTCAGACGTAGTGGGAGAAGCTTCGACTGGCTCATCAGACTTAAGGGGGTGAGCTGAGGTTGCTGAGAAGAAGAAACCCCTGCATCTGACGGGATGCTCAAGGGTGGGACCCGGTTGTCAATAGCAAAAGCCGGGGAGGAAGGGGACCCCTAATTTTTTAGCCTTAGCTCGGGTGGTAGGGCTGCTGCCAGAACCGGCTTCGGCCTTTCTCTTGCTGCCCTTTCCACCTTTCTGTAGCTTGGCAATCTTGATTTCAAGCTTCTCAGAAGACAACTTCATTGTGGAAGATCCTGGAAGGTCTGAACCATGACAATTAATCAGATCAGGGATAGAAGAAAGAGAGATACTAAAAACCCAAGAAACGAGAAGATCATCTAGTACTTCGTCAAGCCTGACAACAGAGATTGGAGATGGGGCTTCTATCGTTACCTCGGGAAGGCTAAGTCCCCTCGTAACTAGGACCTGAAATTGGATGAGCTCGAAATATCTTCTCGGAGCACACTCCAACAGTCTCAGCTTCACCCCTTCGTCCTCTGTGCTGAGCTCAAGTTTGGTATCTGAAGGTAGCAAAAGCAGAGTAAATTCAGAAACCTGTGATTCTCAGAGCAAAACCCGATTGATTCAGGCAATGACTCACCCAAGTTCTCTGGATAAGACCAAGCCCTAGGGATACCAAGGGTATCCGTCTTATCAGTAGGGTCATACTCCCAGTTTGTGCCCCCAACGAAGAAGTATTCTTTTCAATGCTTATGGGTGGTCGGAATATTAGAAATAAGCTGCTGGGCATTGACTCGCTTGGAAGCGTACAAGAAGCCCTCCGATGAAGTCAACTTGACATTAAAAAAGTCCAGGAATAAGGGGAGAGAAGGAACCCCGAGTTTTAGGTCCTTAAAGAGAACCATGAGACCCACTAAGACGCCCCAGAAGTTAGGAGTAAGCTGAAAGGGGCATACATTAAAATACTGTAGAACAACCTTGAGGAAAGGGTACAGAGGAAAGCGAAGGCCATTTTCAAAGGCAGCCTCGAAGAAGCAGACATTTTTATGAACTTCAGCGACGTAGGGTGTGAAATTGTCAGGGCACGAGGGTTGGACACCAGGAGGGAAACGATAATGAGTACTAAAAAACCTAAGGAATGAGGGGTCAACTTTACTAGATCCTATGAGCTCGGCTTGCTTAAGGCCGACTCCTAGATACGAAGAACCACCAGAGAGCCCCCCTGACCTTACCCTTGCCCTTTGTTAGGCTTGGGGGGCATGGAGGCGGATGATGAGGGGAGCTCTCCGGCATCAGCTTTAGGGTTAAGGGCATCAACGCCGGGGAAGTTATCAATCTCTTCACCCACTTCCCCTAATTTGACATCCTCCTCGGCAGACCTATTACTCAGATGAGAGACAGAGGAACGAGCAGCTCCAGAAGTGGCAGACATGAGGGGACAGAAAAGGGAAGATTGAAAGAACGTTAGAGAGGGGGAATGTTCACTAAACACTCCTTAACAACCTTAAGGTCAGCACAGAAGCCTCTAACACTAAGAATTCGCACAATCGCAATCCAATCAACGAAATGGGGGAGGGGGGACAAGCAACAATCTTGATTCTAGAAGTAAAAGAAACGAAAGGCCCAAAAATGTAGTAACCACCTCGAACTCGAGGGATCCAGAGCAAGGGAAGAAGTAGAAAAAGGAGCGAAGGATGTACCTAGTTAGAAGAGAGCAACGAGCAATAGCCCAGAGCCAAATCGAAGGAAGAAAGCACTACAAATCCTTAGACCAAACGCATAAAGCTTAATTTCGAGGGAGGAATCAGAAGGTCCCAAGCGAGGAAGTCCGAAATCGCGAAGAAAATCAAAGAACAAAGGAAGAAGACGAATAGAAGAAAGGCAGTTCTGATAGCCGTTTGAGCATTTAAAGCTTGAGGGATAGGAGTTGAAACGTGCGCGGGAATCGAGAAAGTCATGATTGCCAGGAACCGTAAGAAGACGTGATACACGTGCAAGCTAAGATCAGCCACGTGTTTGTCTAGCTCGGATAAAGATAGCTCAGTCCTTACCAAAGCCAGCTTAGGCTAAGGGCTGGGGGGGCAACTGATGATACCAAAAATAATTCTAAGTGTGAGCTCAGACCTCTAATATAGGTTAGGAGGTCAGACAGGGAAGAAGAGCTTGAAGAATAAGAGCTCAGTTTCATGCCAACAACAAACCGACTGGAATGACATAGGGACAGCTGGATAGACAACAAACATCCCCCAAAATATAGGGAATAAGAACGGAAAGCTAGAGTCAAGGCATAAAAATCTCAACTAACCAAGATCTTCTCCCGAAAATCAAGGAAAATCCCACGGATGCAAGACAAAGATTTCGGTGTAGACTCCTTAGAACTAGGAATCAGTCTATATATGCTGAACAGGGCCTCCATTGAAGGCAGAGACAAAAAAAAGGAAAAACAAGAGGAGAGACTTTAGAGAAAAACAAAACACCATTCTGTAGTTCGAAAAATCAATAAAGAAAAGGGAGCAAGAGCCTCCATTAGAGAGTGGATTAGCCAAGCTCCATAGCTGGCAAACCACTATACTTTTTCTGGGTAGTTATCTCCATACGAAGATAGACCATCACCTCGACCAACCACTCAACGAGCCATGCAGCTCTGAACCCACCATCAAACATTATAATCATTGACTTTGCTCCCCCACAAGAATTACACCATCAATTTATAACTGCAATGCTTGTGGTACTCTTACCAGTGGGATTGTTTTTTGTCAAATGTAGTGATCTTGGTAACTAGTAATGGTAGAATACTAATAAAACTTGAGTGATCTTTCACGCAGAGTGATTTTCTTTCAATGTGGTTGTATCAGTTGGTTCCATTTTTCTTCTGCGATGTCATAAGTGGTAGTTCAAACCCATGGTCCTGGTACCATGTTGCTATCCTTGCTACCAGTGATTTGTAGCATTCCTTGCTACCAGCAATTCATCTGATTTTGTATAGCACCAAATGAAAGCCAAATGGAGACTTTCATACAGTCAACCTTCTATTACCTGTGGTCCTGATACTTAGTTGCAATTCATGCTACCAGCAATGCATCTGATTTTGTATAGCACCAAGTGAAAGCTGGATAAAGCATCTTTCATACAATCGGCTTTCTACTAGTTTATAATATTCGGAGAACCAAAAAATAACCTTGGGTTTCTTGGGTTGGTATTACACCCTTAATTTACAAAACCTCGATACGATTGAAAACTTGAAACAATCATTCTAACAACATTATATCTGCTATTTCTACCATTGCAGTTAAGAATGACCCTTTTGCAAAGGTCCTTCATGGTTATCACTCAGTGTTGGTCCCATCAAATTGGGTGCCAGCATGAAATGGCAAGTGGTTTTCCTTAGACTTAAACGTTGCTCACATGATTGCTA
>CM042196.1:23043162-23064858 GCA_023539305.1 Ilex asprella
TTAAGAAAACTCAATGCTAATATATTCTTATAAATTAATAATTTTGTAATAGCTTGTACTAATTAAAAAAATAATATTTATAAATGATATTTGTAGATAATTTTTTGATAGAAAATATTTTGGCGATATGCTTTTTTATAAATTAAATTTTTAGTTTGCATTAGATTTAACTAGATTTTGATTACTTGTATATAAATTAATATTTTTTTAAGTCAATCTATAATATAAAATAGGGCATCTTCAACAAGTCGATCCTATGGTCTCAAATTCATTCATCCAATGGTCAAGAAATTATAAATTTTTTCCTTAATATTCTCCCCCCAAAAAAGTTAATTATTACAGCTAATCTTGGAAATATCTTACAGTCTCAAATTCATTCATCTAGTGGTCAAGAAATTAACATTTGTTTTCCTTAGTATTTCTCTTCCCAACAAGTCAACGATTATGACTGATCCTAGAATACAAGATTTTTTCTGACATAATAATTAAATTGGTCAAATTTGATGTTAATATCATCTGTGTAGTATAACATTTTGAATTTGTATAAGATACAATGATAGCATTTTAATTAAAAAAAACTCATCACTTTAAGATAAAAAAAATAAGAGGTTTTTATCTATTATACTTAAAAATAGACCCTAACACTATCAATCTGATGGTCATAATACATTAAATCTCTAAATTATGTCTCAATAGCATTGGTGAAAACAAAATTAATTAGGTCAAACAAGTTGGGTAGTAGAACAAAAAAATAAAGACAAAAAGTCCATACCAAATATCTTAAAATTAGGAAACTAAAATTGATTCATTAGAATATTAGTATGATTTTTTGAAGTTTCATTTGGTTAAAAAAATTATGGAATATATAGCAAAAAATGAATAAAATGTGGAATTTGTAAAAAGATTAAAAATTATAGAATATTACTTCTGTTTGTGTCAAATAAATTATATAATTGAATTTTAATATATAGATGTTATCATATTAATTTTTTTCAAACAAACCCCTTTTATGTTTAATGAATTTTTAAGTATCAATTCAATATAAAAAAATATAAATATATCACATTATTTTTATCTATTATACTTAAAGTGTGTCCACCCTAGATCATATTTTTGACTCCGCCACTGTTATTAGAGATCTTCACTCCTCACTTCTCTAAATTAATCGGTTGGTTTACGTTGCACTGTGCTTTCAGGCACGAGTTATCCCTAGTCAATTATCAAAATACGACACTTTTCAAACAAAAACACCAAAATATAATACTTTTAAACTTATTTACCGTACATGGTGTTTTGTTTGAAAAATGTTGTATTTTGGTATTTGATTCTACAATGTTAATAGATCACCTCGACAACGTTCGTTGTTGTTGAGAAAGATGAAGTTCGATGTTGCTGAGGAAGATGGAGTGCTCCAGTATAATATGGTCGTGCAAATCATCGGCTCATTCTTATCCAATTTTTTTCTTAACCCTAACCACATTGAGTTAATTAGATAACTAATATCAGGTTAAATTAAATTAGAACCATAGTTTGGTTATCTTAGACTTCTACTGTAGTTTACTTTCTTAATGATTTTACTAATGTGTAACCCATCCAATGGTTACTCGGAAAAGGAGGTTTTAACAAGATAGATCGGACAAAATTTTACCTCATTCGCAAATACTATCGTATACGTGGTGACCCTCTTCACCTTTAACCTAGGCAAAATGCTTCAATGGACTTATTGGAGTTTGGGCAATCCTATCCGTGTGTGGAAACACCCCTCTCCCCAATGAATTTCATGCGTCTCTCGCATGATAGCCATCAATGGCAATTTGTGGCATCACATCGATATCTATTACGCCATATAGTATTGTCATTAAGTCTATGGATAAACCCTTTCTTATCTTATCCTTTCTATTTTGGTCTGTTGGGAACAATGCCTTCCTTCCACTTCCGACAAGGCATGATGGTTCCTACCATTTTCCATCTGTCCGCTCTTTTGGGCCACCTACCTTTTGGCATTGAGGTTAATGCTCCCATTTCTTGCATTGACAAGGCGTATTAGATTCTGACTGATTCTCATAATAAGCCCATTCTGGCTTATTCTCAATTTATTTCGGCCTGTCCAATCAAGGTCATAAATAAAGAGCACATCTTTCCTATTCAGGCGGATTTAGAATGGGGCAGTTGGCAACTCCCCCTAGAATTTTAAAAAGAGAAATTTGAAGGCCAGTTATCTTATATGGATTTGTTTAGACTTAAGTCTGTCAAAAAAATTTATTTGTTATGAAGTACATTTTTGTCAATTTTACCATACTATCTCTTCCCTTTAGAAGTGAAATTAAATTAAAAATTAAAAAACTCATAAATCTTAGGAGTTTGACTGACATTAAAATCTTTTTTCTTTTATTTATATCTATATTCATATATAGGTTAAGAGTTTGATTAACATTAAAAATAAAAAATAGTAACATTCAAATACAAGAAAATAGTTATCATTTGGACACAAAAAATAATACATTTAAATACAAAAAAATAGTAACATTTAAACATAAAAAATTGAAACATTAAATATTAATATTTTTAAAAAATAACAACAGTAACATGTTCAACAAAAATATTAACATGTTCAAAAAAAATAATATTATGCTTAACAAAAACTGTAACATATTTAACAATAATTATTTCTCTCAAATTCAAACGCAAAAAATAGTACCATTCAAATACAAAAAAAAAAGTAATATTCAAAAAAAAAAAATTAATATTTAGTAAAATAATAGTACTAACATGCTCAACAAAAACAATGACATGCTCAAAATAATAGTAACATGAACAATAACATATTCAACAAAAACATTAACATGAACAGTAACATAATAAAAAAAATAATTACATGAATTTGAATATATAGGTTATGTATATATATTTGGTTACCACTTTTCTCACCATAGCACTGTCACCATCACACCATCGTCACCTCCAGAGCAACGTCAACCATCACGTTATCATCACCTCCACAACAATGCTCACCGCCATCACCACCACACACAAATATATTCAAGTTCCACTCCGATAGCTCATTTTTACTCCACACCACCGCCACCACTATACTTGCATCATTTCCATAACAACCCAACATATATATATATATAGAGAGAGAGAGAGAGATAACTTTGAATTTAATATATATATATATAGAGGGGGAGTGTAAACTCCCACATGTTTATATTCATATAGTGATATAATTGTGTGTTAATCGAATTTCAAATAAAAATATAGGTGATGAGGCATGCATAAATCCTATAGAGTTAAAAAGTAGAAAGAAATGTGAGGCTAGACATGGGGGTAAGTTAATGTTTTGTAGATGTTAAAGTTGAAAATAGTAAACAATTAGCAAAAAATTAGTTTTAACTTGTAAATAATTGAAAACATTGCCAATAGGACTTGTAGGTATCTAAATTATGTGGGAAACCTTGTTAAACATGTATGAGATGGTTTTGGAAGGATTAGAAATGGATTGAAAATGAAAAACAGAAAATATTGGCAAATCTGGACAGTGCCTACTGGTAGAAGTTTACCCGAACTACCGGTAGTCAACTATCCAGTGTACCCGAACTACCAGTAGTTGATTATCCAGCGTGTCCGATCTACTAGTAGTCGCTGTAAAAATCTGACATTTTAAGTCGTGAACAAGCCGGTCTTCCCTCCACTATAAATACCCAATATTGCCTTCTTAGCCTTCATTTCATCCATTTTAACCCTAGAAACACTTAGAGAGAAAGAGAGAAACACAAGATCAAAAGGAAATAATAAGAGATTTAGAGGTTGATTCAAGATCGAAGCCCTAATTCTTCAAGAACACAAGGTAGGGGATTTCTTCCTATTCTCTTTCATTGAGGCTAGGGATAATATATATACATGTTTTGACTCTCATTAGTATGTAATTGCTATGGGTTCTTCATTTCTTGGTTTCCTCGCAATTATTACCATGTTTTACAAAAAGTTAGGGTTTATACCCATTTTTCTTGATTCAAAAACCTAGATTTCAAGGGTAATGGAGTCTCCTCTTAAATTCTCCATTTATTGTTGATGTTGGAACCTTAGAACTTTGTGTTGACTGATAAAATAATATTTTGGTTGATCTCTTATAATTTTCTTAAGTGGTTATTGACGAGATATCGTAGAGTGGATAGATGTGTTGCTTGCTCCGTGTGGGTTGACATTTTTCTTACCACTCGTAGAGGGGTTAGTTCTTTGGTAAGACTAAACTACTATCGCTCATGGGGAACAGTGGAAAAGGGTTAGTATACTAATGCCCGGGTCGGATACGTCACTGTCATTGGTATGACATACGCCCTTCCTAAAAGATTGATATCTTTGATAAGATTTGTGTGGGTGTGTGTGTGCTAGATATTACTCAATTTGTTGATTCATGGGGCTTGCCTCACATCATATTTGAGATACATATACATATGGTTGTGGAATATTCCAGTTGTGGATTATTAGATTGTTGTGAAAAATTATTTCCTACAAGAACTTGTGGAAGTATGGGATTCCATAAGGTCTTATGGGAAAACGATTATAGTTTGAGAAAATGGATGTTTATTTGAAACTTGGTTTTTTACTGTTCATTTAAATTACTGTTGATATTCAAACTTGAGATCCATTCTGAAATGCTAATGTTTTACTTCAAAAGATTATATATGCTATTTGCGAAATGAGACCGACCCGTTTTACATATTTCTAAACCTTGTCTGAGTTTGGAAAAATTTTTCTACATAGCTTCGTGCTCACCCCTACAGTTAAACATTTTTCAGATTATACTCTTGAGGAGGAGTTGGGAGTCGAGGAGCTTGTACACTGTGAGACTCCGCTAGACGGGAATGTGGATCCCGAGGTGGACGCTTAGAACGACACATTCTTTTGTACTAGACTAGAATATTATTTTGAAATAATGTAAAGTCAAGTTTACTTTTGTTATATTCCGATGCGCTAAATTAGTAAATTTTGAAATGTAAAGGCCAAAATGGACCTATTCTTTTGGAAAAATATTGTAAATCCTATGGATGACTTACGAAGTCTTATTTATTGATGAATTATTTTAGTGCTCTCATTATATAAATGATTTTAGAATGTAATGCCGTCCAGAGTGGTTTTTGGGGCGTTATAGGGAGAACTTTGAATTTTAAATTTATGATGGAGATTTTATTGGGATATTTTAATTGACATTGAATTAAGGGATAACAATTTCCAAAATAAAAAATTAATTTAACTTCCTTTCAAGAAAGGGTATTTTTTAGATTAAAAAAAAGTGAACTTAAGTCATTACATATAATTTTAAACATGGAATTTGCCCCTTATAAGTTTACTTGCAGGACTTATCTCTAAATAAGTACATCTATCGGGAATTATTTCCAATTTTCACTTTTAAAAAATTTTGAGACCTAGGTGAATTTTTAAAAATTTTAAAATTTTTTTAATCTTACCCTCACTAAAATTTTCATGAAGTATAGGTGGGGTTTGGCTCCTCAGCAGTAAGTGGGTTACCGCATGATATGCGGTTAAGTGGAACGACATCGTTTGGATATTTTTTGCAAATTTTTTTAATCGTTTTTACAAAAAATAACATCGTTTGGCTAGTCCTTAAAATCAAAATCATAAATCTCTTTTCTTTCTCACGCTTCTTCTTTGTCAAACTGTAACCCAGTTTGCCTCATGCTTCTTCCGCCTTCTTCTCAACTCATTCTCCTTCTTCTTCTTCGTCAAATGCAGTGAACGTCAAAAGCCAGACTATATACCTTTTCATCAAATGACGGTACAATATCGAAACCAAATTTCATATGTTTATATTTCATTATGAAATTAATATAGCTAAACCAGATTTCATATGTGCATGTTTAATTATGAAATTAATAGAGATATTTTCTGATTATATAGTTTAGCATATGCATATGTGTAGTTTTTAGTATATGCATAAATGTTTTACTTCTTTGGGTCAAGACCTTGTTGAGTTAATAATATTAATATTTTCTGAAATTTTAAACAATTAATATGTTCTATTTTTGTGGTCAATATTGTTCCAGTTTGATTTTTTTTTTTTGAATGTCATACATTTATTATGTGTTTCATTTACCACATAATGTCATGTCAATTAAATTTCTTATTGTAGGATACTATGATTGATGATTTGGGAGTTAATGTGATTGAGAATAAACTTCATATTGATATGCAATTTGATGCTGAAAACGATGCTTATGTGTTTTAAAATAATTATGGAGGGTTTGTTGGATTTAGCGTGAGAAAAGATTTTCAGAATAAAAGTTTGAAAGATGGCATTGTCATTTACAGAAAATATATTTGCTGTAAATAAGGTCAAAGAGTTCGTAATAAAATAGAGTTGCAAATAAGGAAACCTCGAGTAGAGACAAGAACAAATTGTCAAGCTCATATGTGCATATATCTTAATAGAAAAATTGGCAGATTTGTTGTGGTGAAGTGGGACGACAACCACAACCATCCTTTGCACATTGCTGAATGTATGGGTATGATGTCATCCCAATGAAAGGTTACCAGAACACAAGACATTAATATTGATATGACAGCGGATTGTGGAATATCACTTAAGGCTTCCTATGGACTTTTGAGTACTCAGTCAGGGGAAAATGAAAGTCTAGGTTTTACTCGTCAAGACCAAAAGAATTACTTCTGTGAAAGGAGGCAATGAGACTTGAGGTATAGTGAGGCGGGTAGTTTGTTGAAGTATTTTCAAACGAAAGCAGTTAAAAATCTATCATTCTATTATGAAGTGCAATTGGATGCGGATGAACATATTACTAATATTTTTTGGGCCGACCCAAGGATGATTATTGATTATAACAACTTTTGGGATGTTGTCTCATTTGACACTACTTTCAGAACGAACAAGGAGTATCGACCCTTTGATTGTTTTACTGACTTTAACTATTTCAGAGAGACAGTCTTATTAGAAGTTGCATTATTGAATGATGAAACGACAACATCATTTCAATGAATGTTTGAGACATTCCTACAAGCTATGTCTAGAAAATATCCTATTACCATCTTCACCGACCAAGATCAAGCGATGGCCAAGGCTATTTCTCTAGTGATGTTAGAGACATACCATGGGTTATGTTGTTGGTACCTTTGCCAAAATGCTTTGAAACATTTAGGAAACATATATAAGGATGGTTCACATTTTTCTGCTTAATTTAAAGAGTGTGTATATGGATATGAAGAAGAACATGAATTATTTGAGACTTGTGAATCGTTGTTTGCGGAGTATAATTTGCTTGATAATATGTGGATAAAATCCACTTGGGCATTGCGAGAGAAATGAGGGCATGTGTATGTGAAGATGACTTTCACTGCATGAATGAGAAGCACCCAACTGAGTGAGAGCTTGAATGCAGCCTTACGGAAGTACTTCAAGTCAGACCATGACATTGTTCAGTTCTTTGTACATTTTAAAAGAGTTGTGAATGATAAGCGGTAGAAGGAGTCAGACTCAGAATATCAGTTAGGCAAAAATTACTCAAACTGAAGTTAAAAAGAGCTTGAATGTTAGTGCAAGCAAGACAATTGTACACTCTACTATATTTGAGATGTTTCAAGATGAGTATGATATCTTTTAGTGTGCTATTGTGACACCATGTGATGTGTTGGATGGGTGGCATCAACTTGTGGTTCGATTATTTGATGAACATAAAGAGTATTTGGTCTTGGTTAAGGCTAATAAGTAGATAGTTAATTGTAGTTGTCGAAAGTTTAAAATGGAGGGCATATTATGTGGTCATGCACTTAAAGTCTTGGACATGATGAATATTAAGCAAATTCCCTGGCAATACATACTTAAGGTATGGAGACGAGCTGCAAGACAGAGTTGTACTCAGGTCCCTAGTACCATGTCAAATGAAGAGAATCTCAGGTTAATAATGGTGTCACGTTATAGGCAGATTTGTCCTAAAATGGTACAACTAGATGCTTGATGGTCTGATCTTCAACCTACATATTAATAGATGTCACGTGGTGTTGAGAAATTGTTCAAACAAGTGGATATTATGTATACATCAATCGGTGATGGTGATGATGATTCAATCCATGAAGAAGGAATAAAAAATGTTGACACAAACATTCTTCAAGTTAAAAGTTTAAAAAGAAAAGAGGGAAGTTACAAGGGTTGGAGTCGACTAAAATCTTGGCATGAGAAAGCACCAAAGAGAAAAAAGGAGTTTCCTAACCATCACATATGTCTAATGTAACGTATAAATATAATTGTAAGTTTTTTTTAATTCACTTCATATTTTTATAAACATAAATGTACTTATCACAAGCTTCGACATATTTTTATAAACATAATTGTAAGTATTTTTGTATTCCAGGTACATGGTTTCAGTCACCCATGTACATCGACATATGGTCATTCAAATATATTGTCTTCTCAAGCTTTAAATAGTTTACAAAGTGTTATGTTACTTTATTACTAATTTTATTGTTTCACATATGTATCAAGTTTCTTTGTCTGACCCATTCGCATTAATATAGGATACTCCGACTGATTCAACACATATGCATTCTTTAAATGATGTTGAATCATTTTTCATGAATGTGGATACTAGTTGTAAGGATGCCTGGGGAATACTAGTTGCTTAGGGGATAACAGTTGGAGGGAAATTTTGTTGAAAACCATGTATTTTATTTTTTTAATGAACATGATCATGATATGTGATTGTGATTATGCACCATTTTTTTAATGAACGTGATCTTTTTTTATGAACGTGATTTTTTTTTATGAACATTATATTTTTTCCAAGTCACAACACTAAACAAAACCCACAATTTCATTCAAATTAAACCCACAAGTTCATTCACAACACAAGTTTCATTAATACACCATTGTTCTTACATCTCTACTTCACTAGAATCACAAACATAAGCATCACCACTAATAAAGTGGTTACAAACATATATGACTTCATTGCTCATTCTTTTTCCTCAACACGTTGAACTATATTACAAAGTTCATCAATCTTCAAATTCAATGTCATTACATCTCTTCAATTTATCATACATCTATCATTTCATTTGTAATTTCAGAAAAAGGCAGAGTAGTAGGAGTCATCCACTTAAAAAATTGACTTCCCTCGTCTAGACATTTATTGTATAGCTTCCCAGAATTTTTTGCAGATTCGGAAACTTTGATAGTCGTTCATTTCTTACAATTGGTGCATTGCATATTGCGATATCTTAATTTGTCATTTCTTGTTGCCGCGCTTGAAGATGCCATTCTTCAACACTACAAATATAAAAGGACAATGGTAATTAAAACTCAACATTATAAGTTACAGCCCATTCACTCTACATTCATTCATTTATGGTACAAACGGTAGTACTGGTATAGCAAAATGCATCAGTGCTCTAAACTACAGTGATGGTATAGCAAAATTTTCATTCTACGTTCATGCATTCATGTTCATTCATTCATGGTATAAACTGCAGTGCTGGTATAGCAAAATGCAGCAGCACATTCATTCATGTTCACTCTACATTCTTGATTGCAAAAACAATTGACATCTGAAAATATAGGCTTATACATTCTACACCAACGCAAATAACAAAGAAGCATTCAAAAATCTCAGATGTCAACAGAGAATCGAAAAATGCAGCTCAAAGAAGAGAGAATCCCTGCAAAATCAAAGATTCAATATCACTAATACCACAAAAAAATTAATGAACTTCAGCATAAACATAGACAAACAATATATTCATCTATGAATCCTATATCAGGTCTAAAGAATGTTATAATCAAAACAAAATCAGACATTCAATCCCAAGCTTCAAGTACCCATTTGAGAATTTTCCAACTATTCAATACCCATTTCAATTTTCTTATCATGCATCAAATCCCATCAAAGTTGACAATTTTGTTTCATTTAAACATATTCTACTCATAATGAACAAAATTTGGGTATTTTATGCCCAAAAGAAATCAAACATGTGATTATTGATGTTAGAGCTACGATTTTGGGGGGAAATCGTCATAGACTCGAGGTTGAAAATAGTCTTTTTGGTTACAATCTTGGTCGAACACTGCTCTTATTCAACGCAAAATCGATCTTCAAGGCTGGAACTTCGACGAAGAGTTGTCGATTTTTGGGGAACTACAATTGATGAAGGCATTCAAATCTGGAAGAAAACAACGTTGTATTGGGTAGGGTTTTGTGGTCTTGGACGACGTCGTTGAACTAAGTTGCTACCTTGTCTTTTTTTTTTTGCCAAAACGTTGCCGTTCCACTTAACTGCATATCATGCGGTTAGACTTCAACAGCAGAAAATTTGCACTCGTATAGGTGAGGTTAGTATTTTTCAAACCACTAAACATAACTTTTATAGCTCACTCATTTCATGCATTTTACTCGTTTGGACGTCTTTTTTGTTCGAACTTCAATCTTTGTAACTCTGTCTTTCTTCACACGCCTTCACTTCTTTCCTTCTTTTGATTTCTTGGAAGTTTTGATACATTCATCAACAAATTGACTTACTTTATTGTTAGTATTGGGGTATATAACACCAATTATCTCACCAAAACTACAACACAAAACAGTGGCTGATTTTGTTGTAGTGTATCACTTTAATTTTAACACAAAATAAAGCATGAATAGGACAAAATTTTTGTTGTAGTGCATCACACAAATTCCACTCTAAAAACTTGTCTATTACAATTAAAGATTCAATACAACAAGACCCAAATACAAGGAACTAGATATGAGTTTTAGCAATAAATACATACAAGTATTGTGAATTTTGAATTATATTTTGATTATGTGTAGTACATTATGTCATTTGTTATTAACTTAATGACAAATTATTAAATTTGAATTTAATTAAATAAATTTATTTTTTAATCAATTATGGATAAATTTCTTGTAAAAAAAATCAATCCTAGAACAACCGACTCCTAGTCAAGAAATATATATATATATTTTCATGTGAAGTCTTGTTTGTTGCTTTTTTTTGTACATCGTTCGTATATATTAGTTGTGCATCTAAATGACTTTTTTTTTATAGAATTATACATAAAAACAAATTTATTAAAAATATATATTTTTTATGAAAACAATGTTACATTTATAATTTAAATTTAATAATTTTAGATTACCCCCACTTAACCAAAATCCTGTCTCCCCTATATTGCGGTTCAATCAGTTTTTCTTTTGTTCCTCATCCTACAACATCACACCGTTGACCTGGCCGTATGGGCCTGATATGCTCTGGCATTGGACCGCTGTGGATACTCCATCGTTGGCTTAGAGCCTATTTTCGTAAATTGTGCATCCTTTTCCATGTGCTTGGTAGCCTTGGCATAAGTCAAGTAAATCAAAACTTCTAAGTCTTCGCCTCAAAAAGTCTCACAACCTATCGTTATCAGCTATTTTTTAGTAGAATAATACTACATGGACTTAAAAAATAAATTTAAAAACTAGACTTGATAGTCTAGTATTTGTATATTAAATGCACGACACATTCAATGTAAACCTTCACAAGTCTTCGTCGTAGAGAGAGAGAGAATGGTTCCGTTGCCGAAGAATGACATAGAGCACTTCACCCATCCAGGGCATCGACTAGTACAGCTTAAGGCAAACACAAAGTACCTCTGTGATGGTTGCAAGACCAATGGATCTGGGACAAGGTACCGATGCAATGGGTGTGATTTCGATCTCCATGAATACTGTGGTACATGCCCTAGAAGCCTCTCCTCCTTCATGGATCCACACCCACTCAGTCTAGTAGTCCGCAAGGCTCAAGCCACTCGCCGGAACGAGCGCGTCTGTAACCTCTGTGGTGACCATGTGGAAGGGCTGTTCTACAGGTGCAAGGATTGCGAATTCGATGTTCACCCACTTTGTACCCAGTTGCCTCAGTCCCTACGCCACGTGCTCCACCCGGCGCATCCGTTAACCCTCCAGTCATCATCATCATCATCTGGCTGGTGTGCCATTTGCCGAGGCTCATGCTGTTCTTGGCGTTACAGCTGCGGAGCTTGTGGTTTTGATATTCATCTGGAATGCGTTCTATTACCCTGTGATCCGCCAACCCAACGCTCAGTTCCGCCATTTGGTCAGCCACCTCCACCAGGGCCACCACCACAATACCCAATACCGCCGTTTAGTCAACCACCTCCACCAGGGCCGCCACCACAATATGGTGTTTATGGTCATGGGATGCCATCTGGGTACCAGCAGACTCAAGCAGTTGGTGCAACAACAAATGGGATAGCTGGCAAGATGTATTCACTTGTAGGAAAGCTAGCTATTGGGGTGTTCTCTAATGCCATCTTTGGAACGTCCAACATGGATTTCTCTTCTTTCATGTGAGCTAAACAGTACAGATCCAAATCCAATGCAGATTCAACAAGTTGTTGTCTAATCTCTACATGATCCATCAGGCTGATTCCAGTAAGATCTGTATTCTCTATATGATGTTTTTCACTTTCATTGTAAAAGCTTTATGTACTATTCAATAAAATTTTGTTTATTTATCAAAAAAAAAAAAAATTGGATCGGAATCTCAAGGTAATGTCTACCTTTCATTCTTGTTTGATTATTACTTGCTAGCATGGTTTAAGTTCATAGTATTGGTCATTGATTTAGAGAGATTTGAAACACATAGGTTGTAGCGTCGCGACGCAATATCGGCCGATTCGTTGACAATATCTCGGCGACTCGAGACTGACTTGAATACAACTCGGACAACTCGACTAAATCATGCGAGATTCAAGATTTATACGTATCGTGTCAGATACGACTTGATCGACTCGTATCGATATCAACCAATATTTTGAAACATTCTTACTAGCTGCTTAGATCTCAAATGAATCATTAATCTTCATAGTTTTTCTGTCAAGTGGATTGATGAAAATCGGCTGCCACGAAATGGGTGGTGGCTCTTTGTGAGCAACATCAGTCTTCTAGTTTATACAATTAAACAAGACTGAATTTATGTGTTTCCTTGTATTCAATGAATTAATTTTATGCAATCCTAAATGCTCGAAAAGATGTTTAAAAAAAAATAACTTAGTGTACGAGACTAGCAAAGTTCAAGTAGAGCCAAATTAACATGAGCTTGACAAAAAATTATTGTTTTTACTCTTCAAACTCGTGATGTCCATGGTACGTTAGAATAATATGATCGTTACTCATCGCAACACTTATTTGAGCCGTTATGATAGTTTGGTCACCATATGATAATCTCACATAACTCTTGAATTGAGATTCGATCTATTAGTTTTTCATTCATGATTTATCATAAATTCAAGTGAAAAATCCTTCTATTATTTTTTCAGGCAAGACGAATTAATTTGACAATAATATGGGAATGGAATCATTGGTGTGATGGCCAAAAGTCTTGTTTTGTGACCAACTTGGCCAATTTCTTGTCGGAAAGCAAGTTGACTATGTGTATTTGAAGTCAACGAAGACAGAGTCAAAGCTGCAATTATTTACTCACAACGGCAAAATCTGCAATTATTTTCTCACAACTGCAAAAATCAATCACAATGCCAAAAGAAACATTAGGTGATTTAATGATAGGAATAATGTGCGAGTAATGTTATTTGGATCTTAAATTTTGACCTTATTTGTTGAGTTGATTTATTATGACATTTGAATTAATTATAAGCTCTATCAAACATTAAAATTTGTTCGTCATATCAACAACTGATGTTAAATTTTTAGATTTAAATAACATTACTCATAATGTATATGAACATGACTTGTTGATCTAATTTGTTATAGCTATTGAATTGATTGTAAGTTCCAACAAATACTAGGGTCAACCCCAAGGGATTAGTCTACTGGTAGCTCAGCAACCTAATAAATCTCTTATAAGGGAGAAGTCAAGAGTTCGAATACCTTACGAAACATGGTCCCTTAGGATTACCGCCCATAGATTTACCCATTGTGTGGAGAGGCTACGTTACACAAAGTTTAGCATTAATCTAGCACGTGAACGTAGAATATCGCTATGATCTACTAAGACATATGATATTTCAAAAAATAAATAAATAAATATTGGGGTCCACTATCAATATAATAATTATGAATGATTAAGTTAACAAATGAAATCGATAAAGTATATCTTAATTGCATTACTCTAATGATACCGCAAAGTCGCTAATATTCTCTTAATTACTACTCCTATTATTATTTGTTTTCCTGCCAACGTAATAAGCTCCAAGTGAAAAACCAAAGCCTCGTTGCCTTGGTGATCTGTCAAATAAGACAACAAAATTTGTGCATAATGTGCTGGAGTTGGATAGGCTTTGCCATACAAAATAGTGTAATTATCATTGGTAGTTCTTGAATTTTGTTTTTAATTTTAATTTAATCCTGGATTTTTAGTTATCCCGGTTACATCCATTGTGACTCGTGAGTATAGTTTGCTTGCTGATCTTTCTTGCTTGGCATTCATCAAGAGAGAGAAAACCAGACCTGACCAAAGGTTGTAAAAGTGCTACTCCTTCCGGCCGTCGCAGAGACGGCGCCACTGTCGATGGTGGACTTTCTATGATGGTAATTGCATCAAGCACGGGTGCTACGTGTGGCGGTCAGGTCACAATTATGGTATCATGGTGATGGATGTGATTGTCAAGGTGGTGGAGGATGTGGGGCGGCGGATGTGGAGGGGGCCAGCTAAGTTTTGCCTGCCTCTTTGGCGTGGTTTATGCTAGAGTATTTTAATAAAATAAAAAGTTTGTATTTATTTTTCAAGCTATTTATATTCTACATTTTTGGACCATTATTTTGATTAGATAATATGACATTTTTATTAGGCCAAGAGTTACAAAGTCTTGAAATTAGCATGTGTGTAAGGAGAATGATAAGTGGGCTTATCGCCAATATATGGTGATAATTAGTGGTTCATAAATTACATTTCTTTGTGACAATTATAGGTCTGATTAAATTGAATTTTAAGTAATAAAGTTGATACTTAATGGGTGACTAACGATAACACTTATATGTTTATATTGTCTTTCTCCAAAAGTGCTTTGCAATATGATTTTATGGGTGAAGAAAGATGTGTGTGAAGCTTCCATTTCCTTGGTTGTGTAGATTAGGGTGAAGCTACGGAAAAATATTTAGCTAGGTTGTTGTATTTTGGAGGCAGCGTGATGTGACTTACTACACCAGACATTTTATTCGTAGGAGCGCAAAACGTCTTAAATAGAGCGACTTAACCCGCACCTCAACCCAAGTTTAATACTTGGTTGGGTATGAAATCTACCATTTTCTCAAATTAAATGATAATCGAGATAAGTGCAACAATCCTCTCAATTTCATGTTTACTGAATTTGATAGATTGATATTTATTTTTAATTATATTTGGATCTAATTCCAACAATTTTAAAACAATTTCATCACATATGAAAGATGCGAAATAATAATTATAGGGATTACAGATTGAGATTTGATGATGATGGATTCAAATCTGGGCCCCCTCTTGAGTCCAAAGCCTCCGATGGGTTCATCAAAGACAAATCAAGTGGCCTTTCTAGATGACATCTTCCATATTCAGGTTGGACCATAGCCCCGTCAATGAAAAGCCCAGGATCACCCAACCCAGACCAGTGCCCAGCTCGACCCCCCACGAGCTCGATGATAAGCATTTGCTCAAGAGGTTGAGCTTGGTACCAAACGGATTTGATATAACCCTGATCGCACCAGGTGGACAGGACATGGGGACAATAACTGACAATTCTAATGAACAAATATTCCCTGATAGAAGGAATATCACATACATTCCATCTCAAGGATAGTGGACACAAAAAAAGTCAGGTTGTCAGGCCCCGCTATAGAACAAATGAAGAGGGGACCACCAAATCAGCCAGAAAATAAAGAATTATAAAAACCCTAGTACCAATGGGTATAAATAGAAGATGAAGTCACTATCAAGAGAGAGGACACCATAGACAACCTAAGAAATTCTTTGTAAAAGGCTTCTAACCAAGCCTTTTGTAATCACTACCTTCTTTAGGCAATACAGTCTTTAAGGAGCAAGAGTCTTAGTCTTTCGGCTGAGGTGAACCACTCATATTACTTTCTTCATCATCGTTTACACACTAAACACACACCCACCCACAAACACACACGAAGCCCATCTGGGCCACGTCCCATTTTGTTCTGCAATCGGGTAGAAAGATTTCGAGCACCATCAAAATTGTATTTCAACTAATAAATATTTTGATTCTTGGCAACTCTAGGTGTTAATTACGTAATGGTGATTGCTTTTACAATATGAAGTAATATCTACATCGCTAGATTATGCTGCCCCAGAGAATTGTTTGTTTATTTACTTGTGCGTAAGCTAAGATTGTTGATAATGCAGAAATTGGTTTTATACACCACTTGTAAACTTCAGGGGTTCCTGTGGTGACCGCCCCTTTAGAGACTCCATAAGCGACCACACCTCCTACCCCTCATTCTTCAAGTCCTCTTGCAGGGACTCCTACAGGGACATGCTCCCAGATTGTCTCCATGCTGGATGATGTGTGGATTATTAGAAAACGACTTGGGAGATTCATGTTCTCTGTAGAGATTGGACAGGCTGGTGCTTGGGGCACCGAATGCATCATCGATACTGTCTTGGAAGGCTTGACACAGGTAAGGATATGTTCTCTTCCTCGCCTTTGTGCTTTCTTTAGGGCACTAAGATTTCTTTTTTTTTAGGTTTCAATCGAGTTTGTGTGCCTTTTTTCAAGGGCCATTCAATTTAACAACCTGAGCTCAACCGTTAGGTAGGAGAGACTTGCTCGTGAAACTGTGATAGGGGAGTTACATGTAGCTTAAGAAATGATTTCTAAACTCGAGGCTGATGGTGAGGATTTCCAGGCTGAGCTTGTGGCTACCCATGAGAGGGTCACGCTCAGTGAGGCTGCTTGCACGAGAGTTAAAGCAGAGCTTATGGCAACCAGCGAGAAGGCCGCTAAGCTGGACGCTGACGGTGAGATTGCCCGCTTGAGAGTGGAAGCAGAGTTGAAGGCAACTTATGAGATAGTTTCCCTTGCTGAGAAAAATCCACGATTGGCTCATGAGATGGCCACCAAGGCTGAGGTTATTCAGAAAATGGCCTTGTCGATGCTTTTATCGATGGCTATGAAGAGCTCTGGGAAAAGATTTTTGTTGTCTTCCCTGATATTGAATTTTCAAGTTTTGTCCCATATAAGGCGCCATCGAATGATGGTGATGATGGTGACTTTGATGGTGCAGATGACGAGGTTGAAAAGGGCGACGACAATGAGAGTGGTCAGAGTGCCAAGGACTCTGGATTTTTTTTTGTTGGTAGTTCTGGCATGCTCTTTGGTGGGCTCTTCATTATTGAGAAGAGAAAACTTGATGAGCAGAGGCCTCCCAAGAAAGCGGTCATGGTGACCATATCATCGGACTCTTCGATATGGAGGACCTCCTCGTTAAAATAAGTGAAGCAACTTCACAGACTCTCTTCTCATTCATGTTTTACACTGAACATGTGGGTGGCAGGCTTCTGATGGCAATGTCCGCCAATGAAATGTGTCGCAAATGACCTACATAGTTCGACCAATGAGCATATGGAGGTCAGTGTGAGCTGGGTAAACCACTGTCGGGCAAATCCTTTCAGGGTAGTTGGGAAGGCTCTGCACAAAAGGGTGTCCATGGGCCGGGTTACCCACGGGTCCCATTACCCAGCCTGAAAAAAATAAGCCCGATACCCGATAGGCCCGATAATTGGCCAGCCGGCCTGAGCCCGAGCCCGATATCCTTTAAGAAAGGGCTTAGGTTTACCCCTAAACCCATTACCCAGCCCGAAGACTGAAGCCCGGCCCAATAACCTCCCACATACTTGTCCCGAAGCCCGCCTGAAGCCCGGCCGAGCCCAATAACCCGCCCATGGACACCCCTAATTTGGTAGGTGAGTCAAATATAAAATTAGGTGAGTCAATATAAATATAGGCATTGAAAGTTTGGTGAGCCATTGAAAGTTAGGTGATGTGTCGACTCAATGTGTGTGTATTTTTTTGTGTTCTGACCACAAATTTTATTTTCAAATTTGAACTATTGACTGCAAACCACAACATCAAATTTGAACAACTGACTACTGAGCACCACTGCACCACATCCACATCAAAAAAATTTAAACGGCTATTGTCTCAGTTGTGTATTGTCTTTTCCAACTGCAAGTGTAAGTCTGTCACTATGATTGCCAGCGGCTGAAGCCTAGGACAGTCATAAGTATAACTCATAACTCCTGATATAATCAACGGTCACAAAAAAATGGTTATTTTTTAATGTATTATTTAATAATACATTTGCTCTTAAATCTTAACTCACAACTCCACAAGTCACAAGACTCACAATTCTCATTTGCTCTCAACTCAGTAGCTGAAATTCAGATCTGCTCTCAACTCACAAAATTATCAAGTATTCTGAACTCTGAAGTTTCAAGACCAAAACTCTCATTTGCTCATAACTCACAAGTCACAATTGTCAAGTGGTCTCATTTGGTGAGATTTTTTTTTACATAATTTAAGTATCTATTTTATTTTTATAGTTTAATTTACGTAATGACTTCATGTCATTCACAAAATATTTTTGATAACGATAATGATAATGAGAACATCAATGAGGGTGAAGGGGATGATCTATTTTCAGCTCCTGAGATGGATTCTACTGAGAATATACCATCTAATAAAAGAAAAAATTTCAAGGTTTGGGATCACTTTGAGAAAATCCAAATTAGGAATTCTAATGGGGTCATTACATCAGAAAATCCTATATGAAATTATTGTAAAAAAATTTGCTAGAGGCTTTAAAAATGGAACTAGTCACTTAACTAGACACCTAAGTACATGCTTATTAAGTGGTCAAACTGATATTAGACAAACAATATTATGACAATCTGTTAGCACCGGTACACTAAGCACTTTTAGTTATCAACCTGAATCTGCTAGGAAAGCAATTGTTAGATGGATTGTTATAAAAAATCTTCCATTTGTTCTTGTAGACGATGCTGAATTTGAAAGAATGTTACAAAGTGATTTTAATCATTCTTTTCGAAAATTTTCTCATCAAACATGTCAAAGAAATGTTATTAAATATTATGCACAAGAAAAAAATAATTTAATTGCTTATTTTAATAATCTTAAAAGTAAAATTTGTTTGATTTATGATATTTGGACTTCTTGCCAACAATTAGGATATTTATGTATAACTGCTCATTTTATTGATGATAATTGGGTTATGCAAAAAAGAATTATTACTTTTACAAGGATTGAAAATAATCATAGTGCACAAGTTATTTTTGAAGTTATTTATAATCAGTTACAAATTTATCGTATTCAAGACAAGATTTTTAATATTACTTTAAATAATGCAACAAATAATAGTGGGGTTATAAGTCATTTAAAACGTTATTTAACTTTACCATTTATAGGTAATTTTTTCATATAAGATATATGTGTCATACTATAAATCTCGCAGTACAAAGTGGTCTCCATGATATTAGATATATAATTGATAAAATTAGGCATATTATTTATCATATAATAGGTTTTGAAAATAGACTTAGGACATTTGAAATTATGTGTAAAAATAATAATTTAAAATGCAAAAAAAAATACCATATGATGTACAACATAGGTGGAACTCCACCTATAAAATGCTAGATGTGGCAGTTAAATATAAAGCTGCCTTAATTGACTATGTTAGTATAGATATCATCGGTTCATTATCGCGTCCCACCGAAGAGGAATGAGAAGTTATTGATAAAATGAAAGATTTTTTAAATTTTTTTTATGAGTCAACCATGGCTTTATCTGGTAATTATTATCCAACTATTACACTTGCCTATGTTCATATAGTTAGTATCAATAATCTTTTTGAATAATATAGTAATGAACCCAAATTTTCTACTATTTTACATAATATGCAATCTAAATTTAATAAATATTTTTCATCATCTCTTATACTTATTGGTTTTGGTATGTTAATTGACCCTCGATTTAAAGAATTTGGTCTTATAAGTGTTTTTATGTCTTTTTATGGTAACTTAAATGATGAACACATGAACCACATGAATAAAATAAAATAAAAATTTAAATTTTTTTTAATGAATATAGTGTAACATTTAGGAATAGTGGTACACTTAATCCCCCTTCAACTTCTAATGATATTGTTGGTAATAGTAAAGGTAAAACATCTATGTTAGCTTCAATTTTGAACAGAAGAGGTATGTCAACATCTAGGGGGTCAATTGAACTTCAGCAATATTACAATGCTCCAATGGTAAGTGTTAAAAATCCTGATTTTGATATTTTGGTCTGGTGGAAAGGATATGAAAGTAGGTTTTCAATTCTTTCCACCATGGCTCGTGATATACTAACAGTTCCTATGTCGACTGTAGCATCCGAATCTGTTTTTAGTATAGGTGGACGTGTCATTGATGAGCATTGGAGTTGCTTGGATGAAAAGAAAGTAGAATCCCTTATGTGTCTTCAAGATTGGTATGCTGCTGATGCGAGAGATCAAATTATGAAAATAAATCCTCTAATGCCAGAATTTGAAGTGTTAGAAATTTAGATATTAAGATTGATTTATTTTTTTTTCATGTATTAAATATTCTGGTTTTCCATGTACAAAAACCTTTAACTGGTAGAATTGTGCAAATGATAGATAGGTGGGTAGGTGTCAACCTAGTTGGGATGTACTCATTCTATAGTGATGCAATTTATCTTCTATTCATAAATAAAATTATTCATTATTTAATTTATATCCATTTTGATTTTGACTATACTTTTAATTCAAAAATATAATTTACAAAAAACAACACTATTATTTAAGCCCACCTAACATTCATTATTTAATTTTTCTATAGTTAATTTCATTTAATTCATTCAATTAACATTGAATTCATTAAAACAACACCAAATTAACATACAATTCATTAAATTAACGCAAAATTAACACTCAATTTCATCTAATTAACATTTAATATTTTATAATAAACATTTAATTCACTAAATTAATGTAACGCCCCAGTTTCCCGGACCCGTTACTTAATTAAATCGATGGATCACAAATAAACCACAAATAAATCTTCGAGTAGATGACCAGAGCTATAATTGCCTCAATAAATTTTAACCACAATTTTCATCTCCAAATAATAAAAATAATCTTTTCAATATACAAAGTTAAAAATTATATCAAAATTCGTCCGTCTTCGATTCCTCAAATATCAACTCTGGTCCTTCCCTCCGAGATAATCCTGAAAAATATTAAAGGCGGGGAAGTATACAATACGACAGGAAACAATATGCTCAACGAGGAAAAGCAACACGAATGATCAAATATCAAATAAGTTAATCGATAGACAATCATAGATAAAAGAATCAGGAACCCAATTCGATAAATCAAATAGCTCAATATCTATCAAACATAGCCTCATACTTGGGTCCTCTTGGTAACATGACAAGTGACACTTGGGCATTTAAAATCCATACTCATATCAAACCATTACACCCATCCGGGCTGTAATCACAATCGCACCCCCGCAGGGCCATAATCACATTTTACCAATCATGCCCCAAAGTGCACTTCGTACATGTACCAATCAACCCCAAAATAGTTAGCCCAACGTTTACGTACAGGAGGTCAACCGATAATATTG
>CM042196.1:23064958-23111123 GCA_023539305.1 Ilex asprella
TATAATTGAGGAATGCAGTGGTGGAAAGTGATAACCAAGAGGTAATTCTTCTAAGCTCCACGAAGGGGGTTCCACCATTGGAGATTGAAGCTAGACTACTAAATGTACATTTTTTCTTTGTATCCTGAGCTTTTAATCAAGCAACTCATTGGGTAGACAAAGTCGAACTAACCTATTCTCTACCAAGAAACTGGGTTGGCTGCATAGTGCATACCACAGTTAAGAGAGATTTTGTTTTATGATTGTAACGACCAGTCTTTTAATTAATGAAAGTTTCGAAAGAGTTCAAAAAAAATATTTAATTAGGTACTTTCTAATCAAATGCCGATACATACAAGTTAGTTGTACCCGTGTTGCATACAATTCAATGGATTATCAAGATCTATGTAGCTTAGTTTCTTTACATATACGTAGCTACCAAACTATTTATACATTAAACAAAATTCTATATATGAATGAGCTCAAAAAAAAATGTAATGCTTAGACAGCATAAAGCACGAAAGTGCAGCTTGAATTGAATGTGACCAATTCTACATGTTACCCACTACATCCACCACCACCACCACATCCACCGCCACCACCACCATCATTACCGCCACATCCACCATCATGATGACCCTGACCCTGACCCTGACCTTGACCCTGACCACCACACGCTGCACCAGTGCCTGATGATCCAATTACTATCATAGAAAGTCCACCATCCGCTGTGCCTACGCCTCTGCGACGGCCGGCAGCAGGAGTCGCAGTTTTACTAACTTTGGGCGGTTCAGATTTGCTATCTCCGGACAAACAACAAGCACAACAGAGGATAATTAGGCCTAAAACCACAGCGAGTGGCAGAACAATTGCTAGCACAAGTATATGGGAAGAGACCATTTTTTGCGACCTTAGCTATGTTCTTCTGCGTTGTTCCTGTGATTGTGAAGAAAACTCTTCGCCGACGATGTGTTTGAGAATTCGATTGGAACAAAAAGAGTAGTTGAATAAGAAGCGACACCATGTATTTATAAACACACGTACGTATTGGAGCTTTCCTGATCCTTTTTTGAGTACGTAAGAGATATTCTAGTTAATAACGAAGACAATTCGCTAGCTATTAGAAACTATTAAGATCTCTAACTCATTGATCATTATTTATTCAAAAATTAATTCAAATTCGATCTAAAAATCTGACATAATTTAATCCAAATTTTCATCGCAAATAAAAGGGATTATTGAATGAGTGGGTCCCATCAATTTTTTGAAATGGGATCCACTGATCCAATGGTCCCCTTCATTTGGGATACAAATTTGGGTTACATATCATTACTCATTTATTAATATAATAATGTGACTTAAGTGAAACTATTTGATCAATACCAAATTTTAATATTTGATGAAACTCACAGTTATTCTAAATGTTATAGTGAATTATGTCAGTAAATTAGATCTCAATAGCATTGCTCTTATTTGAACTGGGTGTGTGCACCTCATCAATGTTACGTGGTGTCATTAATCAATACTAGAATATTAAGTGAATTTAATGGGTTCTTTTTAATAATTACCAATGATCACCTTATCTAGTACATGTTTTGCTATAGTAGGTTCGTTGATCTTATTTATTGTTTTATAATTTATTGGTGATACCACATGATATTGATGACGTTGTGCCCCGTTACACCCAATGTGAAGATTTTGAAACTTTATTTAGTAATCTAATTCAATATAGTTGTTAGATTGTAAGTGAACTTCATCTAACTTTAAAACTCTTAAATAATTTAATGACGGTATTAGGTGTTCAATTTAAGTCCATTGCTACTTGAAATAACACGAGAATTTAAAACTATTGGACTATCAATGGGTCTAGCGTTAAATAAAATTAATTATCAATTCATTTAATTACTACAATGTATTAGGTTGATAAATAAAGATTCTCAAATTAAATAAAAATAAAATTGTTATTCGAACACCAACAATTCAGTATTATTTCTCAAGTAAATAATAGAATCCGTGTGTTTGATTTAGGTATTATCAAAGAGGAATTGAATAAAATAATATATGGCCTCACCTTATCCCACTTATATTCATGTTTGAATACATATTTTGAACCCAATATTATCACTATAAATAGTTCAAGGCCTAGATAATAGTGCATTTAATACCATAAAAACTTTCTTAAATAAACGGACTTATTTTGTGGGTTAAAATACTCCGGTTGAGAAGTATTTGTGTAAAATATATTTTTATCCTTGACAAACTCAAATATAAATACCAAATATGGGTATGGATTGGACTAAGTTGGGGTTCTTTATAATTTTAATATATATTCAATACTCATCCAAACAAAGTGTTACATCGAACCCACAACTTTTTAATACTTGAAGCAAATAAAGAATAAAGGAAATAGATTTTAGATTTGTAATTTTTTCGGGTTGGATGGGTATGAGATGGAGGGTGAGGATCTCTGTTATTAAAAAATTAACAGCAAAAATGCCGACATTTTCTTAAATTGAATGACGTCGTTTTGCATCAAAACGACGTTATTTTAATCAACAATACTTCTACTAATTAAAATTAATAGAAAAATCAGACCCGTGAAGTGGATGAGTTTATTCAATCAGCTTGACTTCCCGCACTAAAGTCCATGGTACCTGTTGGATATGGAGTCGGGCATGGACCATATCAAGACGAACAAGATGGTTTGACACAATTGAATAATCATATTTTTTTTTTTTTTGGAATCAGATGTCGTTTTTTAATTTTTTGCTTAATTGAGTAAGTTGGATTGAAGCTTTTAATTCGGATTGATTAAAATCCAAAACCCAAATCAAATCCAGTCACAAGCCTATTGATCAAGGTTATGTCTTTCATAATACAACGTGTTCCAATGTGGTGATCATTTAGTAGCTCTAATGGTAGAAGGTTAAGATGATTTGAGTTTATGATATTTAATTAAAATTAAAAAAAAATTGACCTTAAATATTACTTGAATAGCTAAACCATGGATATAGGTGCTAGGTTCGGGTTACCCGACACCTTAATCCAGGATGATGAACAAACTGGAACTCGGCCCCAAGATTGACAGAATACTACAACCGATACCTCGATCAGACTACTTCCCGGACCAGCCATGGGCAACAGCAAATTATGTATGTCAATCACCACTTTGACGACCTGGGGAAGTCATTTCCGGGGAAAACTGATATGGGGTTTCTTACCACTTGACTTGCTTCTAGGCTTGTAGGTTCGAGTTTCCTTCTTTCATTAGTGACTCGTGGAGCTGATCTGAGAAATGCACTTCAGGTACACTCATCCACACCAAGGGCAGTTCGTTCAATCATATGCAGATTTCTTACAAACCATGCCATGTCAATCAAGTAATCCAGGTAGAGAAATGAGGCAGTTTACACACACTTTTCATATTACTAGAATGACCCAACAAGAACATAACTATTTTGAGCACCACCAGGAATACAGGTTTGAAGTTCTAAAACAACCCAAAAAGAATAGCAGAGTTTGAGAAAAAGGCAATAAAAAAAAGGCTCGAGTGTGTACATTGAAGTTTAAAGAATTCTCACAAGACATTACAGACTACTGAATATGTTTAAAGAATTCTCAACAAGACATTACGAAATCTTTTAGCAACTGCATATACAAATCCCCAAAAGATTTCTTAATATGGATTATAAATGCAGTGTTTGACTATAACAAGAGTTCAAGCCAATTTACAATGCACCATCGGTCTCCAAATATTAGCAGCCAGTCGAGAATTCAGTAGTTGAACAAAGAAATTGTTCTGTGGCGGCTGAATGGAAGGCCCAAATTCAGACTAATGCATTGCATTATCTTCACAACTGACAGGATGTCCCTAAACAGAGAAGGAAGTCTGTTACCATAACCAAAATTTGAAATAAGGATAACATATTATATGAAGAAAAAAAATGAATGTTCCCAACTTCCCTAGGTTTTGTATAATTTAACCAACATCTGCCTCGCTAGAAAAGTTAGAAAGATAATAAGAAAAGAATGGGCTAACCATCTAATTGATTAATCTACCCCCATCTACCATAAGACTGTTAGACAAGATTAAACATCAGAGGGACACACCAAAATCCAAAGACATCAACAAGCTATGTACATTTACAAAAAAAAAAGAAAAAAAAAAAAAAAGCTTTTCAACCAATTTTAAAATGTAACCTATTGAACAGGCTCCAACTAAATAAGGTAGAATTTTCTACAAACCTACTTTTGATTCTTAGTTCTAATTTGTTTTTTCTGAAACTTCCTGCTCAGGACAATGATTGGAAATCTAGGGTATTTACTCTTTTTTTTTTTTTTTGGTGGAGAGGTAGAGGGGAGAAAATGATTACTTTCCGCAGGGTTTCTGGCGACATCTTTTTTCTTTTTTATCTGTCCGTGCTTTATTTCCCTCTTATTTTTTTTTACTTATTGTTCTATTCTATGCAGAAGTGGAGGGCTTCTAATAAATCATCAGGCTTGCTGGGGCGTTCATCAGCCTAACTCTCTAAAGATATTTGTATTCAGTATAGAGTCTGCAAATATTAAGTTATTAACCCTAGGGAAAAAGTAACTAAGCTTCGATTTGGAGCAACTAGTAATTGGCTCACATCACTACCTCAAGGTTCCAAATAAAAAAGGCACACAAATGTAATAGCCACCTCCCCCAAGAAAGTGTCCCTGCTACTTCAAGCTTCACTAATGCAATGCCTAGAGCCTAACGTCGTCTGAAAACCAAACACCTAAGACCATAATAAACCAATAAAGATAGACTATCTCCTCCTTGGCATTTAAATTGAAATGCTGCCATGTTTAGCATGACATCCTACATATAAAATTTGTGGGGACACTGGCAGCTTAATAGTTAAATTTAATAATTCAAAAGATGAAAAATAATAAACACCCAAGCATGATAACAGTGCCATGTATTCGCAAAATCCAATTAACAAACTTGGAGAATATACATCTCGGCGAATGAAGGTTAAACAGATTGTTATGAGAAAGGATCAAGCAAAGTTACTGACTTACCGTAAACTTTAAAGAAGCTACAGGTCACTATAATTGCGCCAAACTGCACGAAATTCCTCACGGAATGTGTTCAGACGAGCTTTCAAGTTAGGTGTTCTAAAGCTTGCATGGATGATAGTAGCTGAGAGAGAGAGAGAGAGCAGGAAAATAATCAATTGTAAATAAATACCTAGACTTCAAATAGTAAATTACAGAATATAGAGTAGGCTTGTCAAAAATATGTTGAATTGCCAAGAAGCCCAAAAAAAATCAATCAAACATGCATACATAAATACCTAATCTTCAAATATCTAATTAAAGAATACAGAGTGGGTTTGCCAAAAAACGTGGAATTACCAAGAAGCCCAAAGGCAAATGCCCATAGAACAGTTAAAAGGCCGCAAGAAACAAACCAAAGGATGAAACTCACTGCATATAGAGTAATAAGAAAAAATTAATTAGTTGACAGCTCGAATTACTATATTTTAGTCATGAAGGAGAACTATAAAAGATTTCCTAATGACTTCAAAGTTTTCACGTACCAGTAGAGAATATGAAGACAAACACCCAACGAGGCCGTCCACATATATAAATTGCTCTTTTAGCTGATGGACGCCCTCGGATGACAGGCCTAAAAATTACCAGATAATTAGGTAAGCAGTTGCTACCAGATGTTTTTCAAATCCACAGATGCCAACAGACTTACGTAAGTGGAGGCCTTATTTTTGCAGCTAAATGTGGAGAAAACTGCCTCACAGTTCTTGTTACCTTTTCACTAAAAGTACCTGCAAAGCTGTAAGAAAAATCCTTAACAAAAAATATAAGAAAAATGACAGGAAAAATACCTAGGAGAAAAAGAAGAATTCATATTAAACCAACACCAATGGAAAATGGTTCTCTTTATTTTCCCTTTTGCGTGTCCATGTGTTATTGTTAGGGGTGACGATTCTTCATATGACCTGATTTCACTTCACAACATAACCCTCATTTCCCTTTCGACAGCCAAAGAAAATTGATGACTTTGCTTAGCTAAAAAAATATTTAAATAAATAGCTACTAACGCAAAGAACTGAATAGTCATATACTTAGAAGAGTTATTGCTTAAAGGAATGGAGAGGTCAATGTATAATTTGAAGCATTTTCTCATAAACACTTCATTTTTGTGGATCCATAGAAGAGTGTCATATTCTTCAAATCTTTAGATTTGAATCTATGGCACACAACTAGTCTATCACCAGAAGATGAAATAACCAAATGAAATTAATAACATTTACTTTTTCTTTATTTTCCTCTAGAAGTGGAGAAAGGAAGAGTTTGGGTGATAGAGAACGAAAAGGGATTGGATGAGTTTAAATTTAAGAATTGAATTTTAATATTTGTTTTAGTATTATTTTATTAGTTAAGGAATATTTGTTTGACTAGGAGTATTAATTAGAGTTTGATTAGGGAATTATTATAGAATTTTAGTAGGATAGGGATTTGAGAGTTTGATCATCAAACTCTTTTAGTATTTTAGTAGGAAAGTAGTTTTTATGTTAGTAGGGGACTTGGCCTATAAATAATGTTGTAATCCCAACTATTTTGAAGAGAGTGAGTAATATATTAAAAAGTGATTCTCAGTGGAGAATTTATATGTTTCTTCACCGATTCCTTGCGAGGATGAGATAAATCTCTTCCACCCCTCTTCTTTCTTCTTCTCTTTCTATTCTGTGATTTCTAGTCCTTCCCAATTTACATCAATTGGTATCAGAGCCCAATTTCGATTCGTTAAAAAAAAAATTATTGTTCATCACGGAGGTAATGTTCATTACGGAGTACTATTCATCCACACTGTTCATATCCCCTAGAAGTTCCAGAGACTTGCAGAATCACCCCATAAGTTCTATGTTTGCCCTAGAATTTTTTGAAATTACAGATTAACCCCAGAACTTTCAAAAAAAAAAATCTCTAAATTCTACTCCAATCAAGATGGTGACCAATGCCGAGTTAAGTGCTAGAGTTGAAGCATATGATTCGCGATTAGATTTGCTCCATGGATCAGTGGATTCGCTCCAAAGATCAGTGAATTCGCTCCAAGCATCAATGAAATATATACATGAAGTTATACACAAGTTGACTACAATGTTTAGAGTTAAGCTCCCAAATAAGGATCTTGCGAACAAAGTAAAGTTTGATTCATCTTCTTCATCCATTGATCATCAACAAATAAGTAAACAAATTTTGCCCTAACAAATTTTTTTACAACTGCAAGTACCAGTTCAATTGAATGATAAGCTAAAATTTGATGTAGTTGATGAGCCTAAAAATTCTTCTCATCATACATCAATTACTTTTGATAAGTTGAGCTCAAATGATCTTCTTATAGAAGGAGTTTCAAAGGGTGTCACTACAGATGGAGTTGTTATTTTGTCTCCACTAGATTATATGCATCCTTCCCCTATAATGGGTATGTGGATAAGGTTGTGATGCATGCAATGCATGATAGGGTTATTTTCTACTATGGGAATCCACAATGCTATTTTCTTGGAACACAAGCTTCTTCAGATTTTTTCGAGTACTTATGGCCTTCCAACTCTTTGAAGAAGAGTTATTTTCAGCCAAGGAGAATTGATAGAGAACGAAAAGAGATTTGATGAGTTTAAATTTAAGAATTGAATTTTAATATTTGTTTTAGTATTATTTTATTAGTTAAGGAATATTTGTTTGACTAGGAGTATTAATTAGAGTTTGATTAGAGAATTATTATAGAATTTTATTAGGATAGGGATTTGAAAGCTTGATCATCAAACTCTTTTAGTATTTTAGTAGGAAAGTAGTTTTTATGTTAGTAGGGGACTTGGCCTATAATTAATGGTGTAATCCCAACTATTTTGAGAAGAGTGAGCAATATATTAAAAAGTGGTTCTCTGTGGCGAATTTATGTGTTTCTTCACCGATTCCTTACGAGGATGATGTAAATCTCTTTCACCCCTCTTCTTTTTTCTTCTCTTTTTATTTTGTGAATTCTAGTCCTTCCTGATTTACATCTTTGTGTTTTTGACGGCAGCGACGATAGAGAGATGGTTTTAAGAGCGATTAAATGGGAATCCTTTGTTATGGGCAGTTACTTGAGGGAGAGCCCAAGAGATAAAATTCCCCTCTGAATTGATAGTGTTCCTGTTATAGATTGTCCAGAGAATTTTTCCCTTTAAGAGTAGCTTTGGAGTCCTTGCATCATGGCAACTAGCCAACCAGTTACTCCTGTGCATAAGTCCCTAACCCTCTATGGTAAAACAAAGAAAACTACGATTTTAAACATAATCTGAGTCGCCCCACTAATACGTAATCAAATATCAACCAAAAAAGGGAAATAAAAAAGGTTAATGATGCACGACCAAGGCTTGCTGTCCCTATTTACAAATTAAACAACCAAGTTATGGCAGTTTCTTTCTAGCCCTACAACTGCTAAAGTAAAAAAGCTTCTAACAACTAATAATTAATCGTTGCACGAAGAATTGTGCTGAATTCTTTCAACCCATGACAGCATGAGATATTTAAAGAACATGGTAGTCCATTACTGTGAATCATCCATAGCAAACTCTTCAAATCATACTTATCAAAAACCAAACTGCATACTTCCCAATATATAATGGCTCCTTTGCTCTAGTTGATAGATACCATGATTAAGCATTTCCAGACTAGTAAAAAAAAATGGGGAAAAGTATTACTTATGAAACACGGACACTCTCGAGAACGTGATGTATCCGTATTGAACACGTGTTGGACACCAACACTCTTCGAACACGTGTTCGATACTCTTTTATCCGTTTCCACAGTTAAATGATAAATTTTTAATTTTGGAAACGTACCGGACACTTCTTTGGTGACTTATCCGATACTTTTTTAAAACGTGTCTACTACTAAATAATAGACATTTGTTAAAATGTGATTAACAAAGTTTAAAAATTTGAAAACATAAAATTACTAATACTAGACATATTAAAGTTGTCCTTCAAATATAATAATAAAAATAAAAGATGCATAAAACTTTTAAAAAATAGGAATTGTCCATGTTTCCCGTGTCCGTGTCATATCCGTGTCCGTGTCCCTGTTTCTTAGAGTATTACACAGAGATACATTTCCACACTTGTAAAAACAATGGGGAAAAGTATAACACAGAGATACAACACACATCTTTTTCTCATACCTGTCATTCAGAAATGCAATGCTTAGAGCTGTCAATAGAGCAGCAACAATAGCAAGTGGCCTCCTCAAAAATGACAATCCTGCAATCAGCATAGCACAAGCAGTCATACATACGTCTACATAAGAACGTAGAATAGTAGAAATGATAAATAAAATAATTGTTTATGCTTACCCAGAATGAATACAATCATGATGAAATAATTCGTCCGATAGCTGCAACAAAGAAAGAAAAATTTCAAGCCAAGTAAACCAATAGAGCTGCTCTAACCAACAAACCCCAAACAGCTGGTGGGCTGATGAGAAAGCAGAAGATAAAAAAAAAAAATAGTATTGAGATCCGTACTTCAATAAGTTAAGCAAATTTCTTTTCACAAAACAATACAAGGGAAAATATAAGGTTTCCAATATTTTGCTCTTTCTCGTCTTTTTCCTCTAATTTCTAATCAAATAAACAGAGCATACCAATTCAACAACCCATAAACAAACCGATCAGTTCGAAAATCAAATTAGCATAAATCAGTCGATATAGCCCCCATCGACCACACTCTTCCCACACACACGCACACACACACACACAGAAGTATATATACATCTATTGAATTGGAGAATCGTACTAGTATATAGACACACACAAAAGTATATATACAGCAATTGAATTGGAGAATCGTACTAGTATAGATTGCACTTGAGACGGCTGCTCCATTTGGAGTAGGATCTTGGGACGGTGAATCTGGAGAAGAACTCGGAGAGTGGCCGAGGAGGCGATGACCAATCGACCTCGCGGAGGGCTTCGATCAGATCTTCTGCAGTTACGTTGCCCCAATCCATGATCACCTGTGTGCTAAACCCTAGAAAATATGGTGTGCGATAACAAATGAACAAACGAAATTTAAGCCAAAAAAAAAAAGAATTAAACGATAACGACGGTGTGATTGAGTAATTATGAGTTTGGGTGGTGCGATATAGCAAGGATGATCAGTTGATAAATTGAGAGGTCGGCCTGGGATTCTGAGGGTGATAAACTTAGAGGCGAAGGTAAAATATAAGAGCCGTGTCGGAAAAGGGTTATTGTCTGAGCCCGGGTTCGAACCGGGGACCTCTAGTGTGTGAGACTAGCGTGATAACCGACTACACCACCCAGACTGCTTTTGACGAGTGGGCTAACTTTTATTATTATAAAGACTAATAATAAATTGTATCAGTCCCAAACAGTTGTAACCTTATTCTGTTTGGATTGCTTTATTTAGAAAAATGTTGTTTTGGCCTTATTTACTCACGTGATGAATAGTAGCCATTTGAATGATAACAGGTCCTGATGGTACTCAAAATCTATTTATCCGATTGCATAATAGAATGAAATGTGGCCCATATGGACTTTTGTGTGAGTTTGTGAGTAAGGGTGTGTTTAGCGTGTGGAGGATGATGCAAGCAGTAATATGAGTGGTTCATTTTAGTCAAATGATTAACGTTATATTTGGTACATGGTGTTAGGCCTTAGGAATGAAATGGACATTCATGGAAATGTTTTATTCTAATGTTTGGTTTGCAGGATTTAAAATTCATTCTCACTCCAGAGGAATACCTAATACCATATGGATCCTTTAATTTTCAATATCTTGGGAGTTGTAAAATGCTCTCAAATTGTTGTAGGGATTGATAACAAGAAACTAGTTAAGGGCTCAAAATTTTTGTTTATCTGAATCTACAATCCACCTATTGAGGAGAAGTCACTTTAAGATAGCCACATAAATCACTGAAGGGTGTCGCAGAAGTCACTTAAAGTTGCCGCAAAAGTCACTTAAGGTTACCACAAAGTCATTTTGAGGTTGACACAAAGTCACTTAAGGCTGCCACTGAAGTTACCTAATGTTATAGCAAAAATCACTTAAGGTTGACACATAAATAACTTGAGGTTGACACAAAAGTTACTTGAGGCTCCCACAAAGGTCACTTTAAGACTGACGCAGAAGTCATTTGAAGTTGTTGTATAAGTTACTTGAGGCTAACACATAAGTCACTTGAGACTAACACAAAAGTCACTTGAGGCTGACACAAAAGCCACCTGTGGCTGGCACATGAGTCACTTTAATGTTGCCACAAAAATCATCTAAGATTGACACTCACCGAAGGCTGTCGCAGAAGTCACCTAAAGTTGAAACATAAGTTACTTTGAGGCTGACAAAAAAGTCACTTGAGGCTGTCACAAAAGTCATTTGAGGCTACTACAAAAGTCACTTGAGGTTGACGCAGAAGTCACTTAAATCTGACACAGAAGTCATTTGAAAGCTGTCATAGAAATCAATTTAAGGCTGACATAGAAGTCACTTTAAGGCTGATACAAAAGTTACTTTAAGCTATCACAAAAGTCACTTTAAGCTGTCCCAAAAGTCACTTGAAGCTATTACATAAGTCACTTAAGGCTGCCACAGAAGTCACTTGATGCTGACACAGAAGTCACTTGAGATTAACACAAAAGTCACTTCAAGACTGACACAGAAGTCGCATAAGGTTGTCACGGAAATCACTTAAGTCTGTCACAAAAGTCATTTAAGGCTGACACAGAAGTTACCTAAGGCTATCATAGAAGTCACATAAGACTATTGTAGAAGTCACCTTAAGACTGTCGTAGAAGTCACATAAGGCTGATACAGAAGTCACATATGATTGTTACAAAAGTTACCTAAAATTGTTGCAGAAATCACTTTAAGTATGACACAAAAGTCACCTAAAGCTGTTACAGAAATCACCAAAGGCGGTCACAGAAATCACCTAATGTTGTTGCAGAAGTCATTTTAAAAATGACACAGAAGTCACTTAAGGCTGTCGTAGAAGTCACTTTAAGGTTGACAAGAAAATCACTTTAAGTCTGACACAAAAGTTTTCAACTCTTGATACAGAAGTGCCCAACTCTTGACATAGAAGTCACCCAAAGTTGAAACAAAAATCAACAACCCTTGACATGAAAGTCACCAACTCTTGACACATAAGTCACTCAAAGTTGACACAACAGTTATCAACTTTTGACACATAAGTCATCAACCCTTGACACAGAAATTATCTAAAGTTGACACAAAAGTCAACATTTCTTAACACAAAAGTCATCAACTCAAGACACATAAGTCACCTAAAGTTAACACAAAAGTCACCGACTCTTGACACAGAAGTCACTCAAAGTTGACACAAAAGTCAACAACTCTTGATGCAAAAGTCACCCAAAGTTAGCACAAAAGCAACCTAAAGTTAGCATAGAAACTACCAGCTATTGGAAATAGAAGTCACTTCTGACACAAAAATCACTCAAAATTAACACAGAAACCCCCTAAAGTTGACACATGAAACACCAAAAATTGGCACAGAAGCCACCAATTCTTGCCAAAGTAACAACTCAATCTCACCACGCTAAAGCTGGTCTTTTGAACTGTTGGTCTTGTAGTCTACTATCGCCAAATGCTATAAATTGCTTTCAAGCTGTTGCAAGGACTGGTCACAAGCTTGAGAACTGTCACTTCTTCAATTCTACAGTCCATTCCATCAAAGAAGGGATATCAACTGGTTGTAGAGATATAAAGTTTTTTGATACTTTGAAACTCTTGCAAGGATTGATCATGGCTTGAAAATTGTTGGGTCCTCGAATTCTTCAATGCACTACGTCAAGAGATCCACTTATTACAAGAAAGGAATCTAGTGATATAGGTTACTTTCAGACTTCTGCAAGGATTGATCATGACTTGAAAACTGCTAGGTCTTTTGATTCTTCAATGCACCACTTCACGAGGTCCACTTACTGCAAAAAAGAAATATGGTGATGTAGGATACTTTCAAACTGTCGCAATGATTGATCATGACTTGAAAACTGTTGGGTTTTTTAATTCGTTAATGCACTACTTCACGAGGTCTGCTTGCTACAAGAAAAGAATCTAGTGGTGTAGGTTACTTTCAATATGCTTGAGGCTTAATCATGGGCTCGAAAACTACTAGATCCATAAAATTTTTGGGAAGAAGTAAATTCTTGGGAAAACCACTTGAATTAAAATTTTCAGGACAAAACTAATCCAAGATAAATTTATTGGGAAAAAGTTGTAAAAGATGAAAAAGAAAAAGCCACAAAAAGTAAATAAAATAAAATTGTTAAGACAGAGTGACCTGGTGAAACATCTTTACATACATTCATAAATGTATTAAAAAAATGAAATGGTGAACAGAAAAAAAATCAGATCCATAAAAGAAAAATAAATATAGAAAATAAAAAAAAAGGTATCATGCATGACAATCAACAAAAAGAACAAACTAAGCACATATTAATAATAAAAAAACAAGAACTAGAAAAGAGAAAGAAAAAAGGGGTTGAATGGTGGCAACAGTAAAAAATAGTGACGAAGGATTCACCTTCTAGGCCAACCCATGAACCTATATCACATAACTTACATGTGAGGTTGCTTGGATTAAAAAAAAAAAATGACAACCAAGAAGAATAAATTAAACTAACCATTGATGAAACACTCTTAATCCCATGTACCAAACGCAGCGTAAGTTGCTTGAAATTAGTTTTCACATTAGCCACAAAATTATTTGTAATTAATGATTCAAACTTTGTTGGCTTACTAATTAAAAAAAAGCATAAAATAAAACTAACATGAAAGAAAAAGTTTTACCAGAAACTAATACGTGACATGGGCAACGAGTTGCACACAAACCAGCTGGAAAGCCATCTTGCACAGCACCAATGGATTGGTGGTGTCCACCCATGTCAAATATAAATGCACTTTTAAGTCTATTTATTGAGTTAAGAAATGACTTAATTGCTCTAAGTATACATCGACAAATTTATTTTTTATATAAAAAATACAAAAAAGACATCAATTACATGAAGTTGGTATGAAAAAAATAAACAATACAATTATGAAATATAATCTAATTATCTTATTGGGCTAATGGGTGGACTAACGGGCTTGTTAACAAGCCGGTCCATCGGATCCTAACCCCTAAAAAACATGATCCAGACCTTACCCGTTGGGCTAACAGGCTACCCAAGCCTCTATCACATGTACAGGGCGGGCTGCCCATTAGGTAGTTGGGCTTCCGAACCGTGGGCGGTCCATTGGACTTTTGGGTGACGTTTAGCCTAAGAGGTCAAACACTAGTTGTATTGACATAAAAATCATGTGTTATTCTTACATGACTCCCGCCGCGGAGGGAGGGTGTTTTTAGCTTTACTAGTAGGGGTACTTGAACATGAGAAATAACGTTGATTGCCTGAATCTTCTAACTTTCATATAATCATGGTGCTACGATTCTGTCAAGTGATGGAATAATGAAAAAGGGTATTGTTGTGATACCTGTGGAACCATCTTCGACATCCATGTCAGTGAATGATTTTTGGTCAATAGAATAACAAAAAGTGTGTGAATACAAAGAGGATTAGAGGCTTAATCGACCATATTCCTCTTTTGTTTCTTATTATATGTCTTTTACCTTTCATTTAATGAGGTGTATTTATATATTAAGGGTGCGTTTGGAACGAATTATGAACTCCAAGAAGTACTTTTTTAATAAATGTTTATCAAAAGTGTTTATAACAAAAAATATTTTTATTAAATAAGTATTGTTTGGATATTCAAAATTTAAAGTACTTAAATTAATGTATTTTATAAAAAGTACGTTTGGATGTCAAGCACTTATTTGTGTCACAATTGTTAATAACATTAAATGCACATATACAAACATACACTACACATATAATGATACAAAAAAAAAAAATCATACACAAAAATATCATATTAATAAAGGTATCATATGAAATAAAGGTATCATATGAAAAAATTACATAGTCCAACTATCCCAATGACATAGTAAAGTCGCAAAACACATGTTACTAATAAATACAATAAAAAATATGCTTGATTGTCGCTTAGAATTACTAAAGTAATACGTTCTCTCTTCCTATACGTTAGATTTGTATCTAACAAATCAATATCCTCTTCAAAAGCTTGGTTTACATTACCTTCCTCCTCTAACTCCACGTCTTCATTAGCATATCCTGTGGTTGTACAACCTGAGTGGCAATAGAAAATATTAGCAATTCACATAAGGTCTAAAGGAGAAGACCAGGGGGGAAGGGGTACAATTATAAATTTTGGAACAAAATGCTGATCAAGGATATTGAAAATGCATTTGCAATGGTACTGTAGCTCCTTCACATTAAGAGATACATTATCTTTTTTACTGTAGTTTGGCTGGGCATTAAAAGAATGTGCTATCAACTTAAGAGCGGGAGTGCCAACAGGCCCAGTGACTCATCTCCAATTGTTATACAACAAATTTACAAAGGATTGCATATGGGTCCAATCTTTTCAGGTTCAACTGATCACAAGTATGATAAAAGAAAAATTATAAAAAGATGTCCAAATGTGTATAGAACTGGAGTGCACACATACGTAAATATTTGAAACCAAATCTGGCAAGAACGACTGCTTAAGGTATGCCACCCACAAGTGATTCCCCTTAACTGGCCACAAATGAACCAAACACCATGAAGTAATTGTGTGTACAGAAGAAAGTAACCAAATAAGGTGGCCTCCAAATAATGTTGGTGCAACCCAGACCTTACACCGTTTCCTTTAAAAGATTGGCGAGATCTGACTACATTTAAATCAACAATTTCTCAGTCATAGAAGCTCCAACAGACTTTTAAAGTTACAAACCATCATAATTTTTAAAATTTTGTATACCTACTATGAATGATTATAATAAATAACTCAAACCAAGATGTACCACTTAAATTCCCACATAAAAGTTAAAGTTCCATTACCATTGCCTTATCATCCCCATTTCTTAAGTCACTGTTTACAGTGCACTGTCTAATATGAGCATCCACATCACAAACTAGTTAAAGCATCTCCATCATCCACTAAACTCTATTAGGTAATATAAGAGGAGAGAACAGGAATGAGAATGGTAGGCCATTCAATCAGTCATCAAAAGTCAAAAGTAACAGAAAATTGTAAACAGAACAAATAAACCAAAACCCATAGAAGCAAATGCCAAAGACTTTTATATATGAAAATCCAAACTAAAACATGTTATTGTTAAATATCCAATGTGAAATACCACCACCACCACCATAAAAAACAGCTTAAATATGAAAGGAAACTCCTTAATAGTTAATACTAGATTTTATTCCTATGACAAACTAAAATGGGAGGAACCCAGTAAATTAGGAGGAGGCAAGAAAATGGCATCCGACATCCTCTTCGAGCTGAATTGCTCATATTTTCACAGAACACTTAGGTACATAAATGTAAGCCCAATGTCTAAAAAAATGTTAACATGATTCCCTGTCCAAATGCAATCTAGATTAACAGAAAGATGGCCAAGACAATGCAGTCAGCACAGTTCTTGACAAACACATGGATAGGTATTTTAGCCATGTTTGAGAAGCCATTGACATCAAGCAATGTGGGTAAGCTCAACCAGCTTGTCATACCCAAACAAGAAAGGCAATGGACCAACACACAAGCACAAATCAAATCTAAATTTTCTAAGAGACATTTTATCAAACAGATTATAGGAATGAGCAATCCATTAACTAGGGTTCCCAAAAGAGTAAACAAAGAGATGAATATATAGAGAGAGACATATCTATCAAATATATTCCACATAATATACAAATCTGAGAAAATTCAACGAAATAGAAGTTGAAAGATGAAAAATAGACAGTTCATACCTGTTCGAGATGGACTGAGTTCTCCAATAACTCCAGAAGAATGAAAGACAAAAGAGAGAACACTGCTGTCACAGTTATCGGTGATCACCTAACTCTCCGGCATCGTCGTGGATGGTTGCCAAAGTGGGAGAAGTCCTCCAGGCATTCACAGCAGAGGGTATGGAGAGAGTTACGATGGCAAGGAAGAAAAAAAATAAAAATAAAAGCAATTGGGAGAAGTAATTTTGGATAAATAAAAGCTTTATTTTTAAATTTTTATTTTTTGGACTTATTTAAGTGGTAAAATAATTTTAACTTTTTTAAAATTACTTTTAATAAGTAATCTCAAACACTATTTTTTTTTAAAAACACTTATAATAAGTCAAAAGTCCAATTTTTTTTTAAGTCAATCCAAACTCACCCTAACTTAAGTGAGAAAGTAATTTTAAGAAATTATAATTATTAACAAACATACAAGTTAAGTGTTACTTAAGTGATGTTGATGGCGTTGACATGCTTCTGTGTTAGAGGTGTGTCAATCATTCATCAAAACATGTTAGGTGTGTCAATCATTTTTTTAAGAAGTTGTGTCTAGTGTGTGTTAAAAAAAAAAAAATAGATTCCAAATGACTATTTTGTAGTGGAATAGTACCTCATTCTCGACTTGATATGTCATTCTGCGATGAGGCCGAGGATTGTGGTCCGACATGTTTGTACCTTGTCGATCAATGTGGATGCAACATAACCCCATGTTAAATTACTCTTGTAAAACTAATAATTTCCTGATTACAAAATATGAATTATTGATTTAAAATTTTCGAAAAAAAGGAAAAGATAGCCCATTAAAAAAGCCTCTCTGCGTCACCCACCACGCACACGGCACACAATAGCAATATGCAATATGCAACAAGCAACACCAAACACGCACACGCTCACATCATAGCTTCCAAGAAATAAACATCATTATCAGCCACAATTACTATCTCCAACATCAATAATTAAACTAAATTAACCTAAACAACGTCATCAGATTAACACATAAAACCTTCCACTAATATTAATTATTACCATCACCCCTCCATCCCGGTTCCGTACACCTCCTCCAAATCACTTTTTATTCCTAAAAAATTACTCAATCATTATTCTCATCTTTACATGAATTGAGTCGTTTTTAGGGTTTGTAGATTCGAATTCTTAGGGTTTTTGATTCGGATTAGGGGGACTGTTTTGATCTGTTATGGCTCAATCGATGAACCGAGGAAGGTTTGTGGTTGGGGATTATGTAGTTGGGAAGCAAATTGGGGCAGGTTCGTTCTCGACGGTTTGGCACGCCAGGCACAGAGTCCATGGCACTGGAGTGGCCATCAAAGAGATTGACATGTCACGAATGAGCAGGAAATTGCAGGAGAGTCTCATGTCGGAGATTGATATATTGAAGCAGATTAGTCATCCTAACGTCATTCGATTGCACGAGATGATCGAGGTCCGTGCCTTCCAATTTTTTTTTTTTTTTAAAGTCATAGATACAATTTTTGTGTGTGTGTAACAGTTTTAGTTTCTGTTTGGTTACTTAGGAAGTTCAGGGGAAAAAAAACGAAGTGGAACTTATGAATTTATTTATTTCATGTTTTATGGATTCCCGGAAAGCAAAACACTTTCCTATGTTGTTCTTTGAAGGTTTTATAATGTGGAAATAAAAAAAGGTGAGGTGAAAAAAATTCAAATTAATAGCTTGTTTGGTTGCTGAAAAAAGAGGGATCAATATGAAACTCTGATTCTATAGGTGCTATGAATGAAGTAGAAAAACATCTAATCATCTATTGGATTGTTAAGACATTCAGGAAAAGAAAAGGAAAAAAATAAAGAAAGAAGAATTGTGCCGGCTAGGCTGAAAACTTTGTTTCAACTTACTTTAAGCAACTTGGTTGTGATGAAGCTTGTAAGCTGCATTTTTGAATCAATGATGTTTGTTCTATAAATGAGGATACTTTCTTGGAGTGTGCAATCGGTTACATTAGGCCTTTGGCATTATGGTTATGTTGTTGTTCTTTAGTATGAAAGTTTACCTTTAATTGAGTCAATGTGCCTAACATTAGGAAACTGGAAAGATATACATTGTGTTGGAGTACTGCAAAGGGGGTGATCTTTCCATGTTTATTCAACAACGCCAAGGAAGGATCCCAGAAGCCACTGCAAAGCACTTTATGCAGCAGCTTGGTATCTGAAGTCTTATTTTTTTGATTTGCTTTTATTATTGACTTTTTCCACAAGTGCCATGATTGTCACAAAGTTTTCACTTTACAGCGGCTGGTCTCCAAGTCCTTCGTGAGAATAATGTCATACATCGAGATCTAAAACCACAGGTTTGCCCAAATCTTCTGTGTCTCATACTTCACCTTTTGACTTAGATTGGTAACTCTTGTGAATTTATCCATTTTCTTCTCGGGTATTGGTTCTCTAGGCAATGATTAATAATGCCCTTTGTCGTTGTGATTTGTGAGCTAGAAATTTGCTCTCATGTTCATTGGTCAAATTGAGGCATTTAGTCATCATTTTTTGTTAATATACAGGAGCAGTAATCATTAACACATTCTGTGCCCATTTGAGTTTCCTTAGCTATATTACTGCACAGGTTGTCTTCCCTCATTTTTCCGTTTTCATCATAATGAGTTGATGCCAGCCTCTTTTTTGTCTTTATATAAGTTGGCAACCAGCCATCAATTGTATATAATGGTGAAATTACTTCTAAGAAAATTGTGGCATTGGTGCATGCATGTGGTTGATTCAGTAGGGGTATGCCCCTTGTGCACCAGCTATACTTTTGATTAATCAAAAAATCACCTTTCAAGAATTGGAGCATGGGAGCATGCAAAGCCTTTGTTTACAACATTCTACAATTTGATTATGGTTGGCAGTTCCATACGTTGTGAAGGCTTCTTGATGAAGGTCGTATTAGCTCTGATACCAAATTGATGTAAATTAGGATGAGAAAATTAGGGATAAAAAGAGAAGAAAAAGGAATGAGTAGAGAAGAAGAAATGAATGAGAAAAGAGAAAGAATTTGAGAAGGAAGCAATATCAGTATTCAAAAATAATCAAAGTCTAATCTAAAACCCTTACATGCATCCCTTTATATAGGAAAACTAAAACTCTAAAACAAATAAATAATGACAAATAAACCCTCAAAAGTTCAAAAAAATACTTAAAAGATAAATATTAAAAATATCTAAATAACTATCATAATTAATCTATAATATCTATCCAATTCCTATACGATCCTTATCATTCTCCTCCGGTTGAGAAAAACTCTCCTCAGGAGAGTCTTCAAAGTAGAAGTACCCTAAAAGAGTAGAATAAATATGACAAAACGCCTCATATAGAATGAAAGCAATCAACATCTTTTCATCGATCAGGATAAATGCAAGAATCTCCATCTGTAGTAATGTAAATTCAGTCACATAGCACATCATTTATTTGTCCCGAAATACGAAATAGAAGTAGAAAGATAAGAACTGGAGCTAGTGCTGAAGAATAAGCAATTCCACCTGTAGAAACACTAGCTAACAAAATAGGAGGCGTTGGAGTACCTCGATTAAGTAGCATGTCTTTCAAATAAAAATCTGGAGTAATACTAACATTGAATGAAAAATTAAGCAAATAAGCATTAGATCTAAACTCAAGAACAACAAAATAATTTTCATTAGGTTTCAACAAAAATTATTCAATGGGATAAGATATCGATGACAAAGGAGTAACAATAACGCCTTGGTGAAAATAATTAAGTACCAAATCAAGTGAAATCTTGATAGTTGGAATAAAGTCAACTATTTTAGAGGGGAAAGACTTGAGAACAAAGTTAGATTGACTTGAAATAGGAGACAAAACAATGACCAAAAAATTCTGATACCAAATTGATGTAGTTCGTATTAGCTCTGATACCAAATTGATGTAGATCGTATTAGCTCTGATATTAAATTGATGTAGATCGTATTTGCTCTGATACTAAATTGGTATAGATCGTATTAGTTTTGATACCAAATTGATGTAGACTAGGAAGAAAAAATTAGAGATGAGAAAAGAAGAAGAAAGAAATGAAGAAAGAAGAAGAAAAGGGATGAAAAAAGAGAAAGAATTTGTGAAGGAAGCAATATCAGTATTCAATAATAATTAAAGTCTAATCTAAAACCCTTACGTGCATCCCTTTATATAGGAAAACTAAAACTCTAAAACAAATAAATAATGACAAATAAATCCTCAAAAGTTAAAAGAAAATACTTAAAAATAAATGTTAAAAGTATCTAAATAACTATCATAATTAATCTATAATATATTTCCAATTCCTATACAATTCCCATCACTTCTACTTTGCTAAGATACTAATAAATTTTTTTGGGGCAGCCTTTAACTTTTTGGCTTGGTCCCGTCCTATCTTGGTGCTTATGAAAGCGTGTTTTTTCAAACATGTCTCCCTTCATTAGGAATTGGAGTGAGGCTCATAGTATGCTAGAATAGGTATTTTGTGTTACTAGTTGTTGCACATGTGCTTTGCACATGGATTAATATGAATATGAAATGGTGTATATTATTGCTACAAAATTATCAAATATAATCACCCAATCACAATCAATGGTAAAATTCATATTAAAGGTGGTCCATATTACTGACACTTATTACCATTGTCCTACTTTCAAATAAATTCATCATAGTGATTCACAAGAAAAATCATAAGATCCCCACCTTATGTATTCTCCGTGATTTTGCATCTAAAGTCCTTTTTTTGTAAATCTAAAAAATATTGAATTGATTGGATTAAAAAAAAAAAACTAAATGTTACTGGAATTGTCAAGAATGTAGCATTGACACTTAGTCCCACAATTGAAACAATTTCAAGCACTTGACAAAGAAGAGCTAACATTTATCTAATTTTACAATTAGGGAGTTGAATTCTCATCGTATAAAAGCACAACAACGGTCAAGATTGATCCAATCTTCATTTACTTTGATCTAATAGTACAAAATTCATCCCAAAATTTTTCTATCCCTTTAAAAAAAAAATAACTTCTCTGCATGATCCCAATGCCAGCCAACCCAATCAATACACTCCCCAGAGTCAGACAATCCTATCAATCCACCCTATTTCTCTCTTCATTTTAATATTAAATTGCGTAATTAAAAAATTAAATTATTATTTAAAATAATTACAAGATCAATTCAATTTTTTGATATTGTATAGTGTATTTAGATGCAGGATTATTGGTAGTCTATCTAATATTATAGCTAGCAATTTGAATTACCCATTTATAAAAAGCACAACAACAGTTGAGATAAATTCAATCTTCATCTAAATTAATCAAACGGTACAAAATTCATTAAAAAAAAATTTTTTCGCCCAAAAACATCGTCTTCTCTATGCACCCACTTGAGATAGATGTAAGTGGAAGGGAATACTCAAACTAAGAATAGAGTCCCATATATATAGCCAAATAATGTTACAGAGTGACCTAAACATCCTTATAGTTTAGGCAAAATATAAAATCATAATAAGAGTAAAAAGAAAAAAAGAACTCTAACAAAATTAGGCTAACTAGGTTGCTATAACTCTAACACTCCCCCTCAAGCTAGGCGTAAAACTATCAACTAAGCTAAGCATGACAACGGAGTCCCGGAGAATGGACAGAGTGACAGGTTTGGTGAAAACATCTGTAACCTGATCACTAGTCCCCACAAACAATGAAGTGATAATACCGCTGCTAACCTTCTCTCGAAAAAAGTGAATATCGATCTCTATATGTTTCGTTCTCTTGTGTAATACAGAGTCAGAAGCAAGCTGAATGGCAGACCGATTATTACAGTATAATGTAGATGAAGAAGTCACTGGAAATCTCAACTCGCCAAGAATCGATCGTAGCTAGATAATTTCACACGTGCCAAGTGCCAGTGCCCAATACTCTGCCTCTGCTGACGAGCGGGAGACAACTGCCTGTTTCTTGTTCTTCCAAGAGATAAGATGAGTCCCTCAAAAAACACAGAAGCCCGTAGTAGATCGACCATTACATGCTCCCCCATAATCTGAATTTGAATCTGAATAACACGCTAGAGAACCAGTCTGAGATCCTGATGCATAGAACAACCCAAGTCCATGACAAGACTTGAGGTACCGAAGAATATGATAAACTGCATCAAGATGAGGCTGACGTGACCTGTGCATAAACTGACTAACTCGACTAACAACGAATGAAATGTCTGGCCTAGTATTGGCTAGATAGATAAGTCTACCTACCAACCTCTGATAGACAGTTGGATCTCTTAACTCCTCACCTTCAGCAGTAAGCTTTAGGTTTGAAATCATGGGTGATATTGTCGGTTTGTATCCCAGCATCCCAGTGTTTGAGAGAAAGTTCAGAACATACTTTCTCTGAGAAAGAATAACACCCCTGCTACTACGGGCAACCTTAATCCCAAGAAAGGATCGTAGAAATTCAAGATCCTTCACATCGAAGGCCTTTCCAAGGTCTATCTTGACCTGTGCAGTCCCAAAAATATTATCCCTAGTAATAATAATATCATCAACATATACCAAAAGAATAACACACTGTCCAGAAGTATTCCGTCGAATAAAACAGGTATGATCAGAATGACATCTGGTGAACTCCAAACGTACGATTACATCACTAAAGCGAGAGAACCAGACTCGTGGTGACTGTTTCAGTCCATAAAGGGACTTACGCAATCGACATACCTTTCCAGCATACTCCCCCTTACCACGAAAGTCCGGTGGTGCATCCATATAAATAATCTCATCCAGATAACCGTGAAGAAACGCATTCTTTACATCTAACTGATGAAGAGGTCAAAAGTACTCCGCAGCCAGAGAAATAATCAGCCGAACAGTAATCAATTTTGTCACATGGGCAAATGTAGCACCAAAATCATGACCTGGTATTTGAGTAAAGTCCTTCGCCACAAGCCTAGTCTTGTGACAATCAATAGTACCATCCACTAGAAATTTCAGGATGTAAACCCAACGACAGCCAATAGGCTTCACTCCTGAAGGTAAAGAGATAAGATCTCATGTATGATTACACTGAAAAGTGTCCATCTCTGTCTGCATGGCAAGAACCCACTAGGGCTCCCACATAGCCTCTGAAACAGAACGAGGAACTGGCGTATCTGATAAGACCATACTATAAGCTCAAAATATAAGAGATAGATCACCATAAAAAATATAAGCAGAGATCGGATATAAAATTCTAGCAGTCCAACCATAACGATCAACTGGACGGCGATCACGGCGCGAATAAAGACGCCTTAAATCATCATCCTCTACGGACAATGTCTTAGCGGGTAAAGTAATTGACTCAATACCTGCAATCTCATCAGTACTAACAATAGGTGCATTAATATGCTCAACGAACTGATAAGTATTACTTGCATCGCCTGAGGTAGAAGGGACATTAGCAGGGAAATGAGAGCGAGTGCGACGAACATAAACTTGCAAAGGAAGAGAGACTAGTGATTCTGTATGGACAGGAATGAGTGGTTCTGGAGAAGGAGGGATTGAGGACTCGGTAGTGATGTGACCAATGGCTCTGGTTCTTGTGGTAATGAAAAATCAAAGGGAATAATATCAACTGGAAGAGCAGACATAGGACTTGAAGAAAAATAAAGAATATGCTCAAGAAATGTAACATCTAGACTGTGATACATACGTCACCTGACAGGATCATAACACCAATACCCCTTAGACTGATGACAATAGCCCACAAAGACATAACAAATTGTTTTATCATCAAGCTTATAACGAGTAGGAGACCGATCTTGAACAAAACATGTGCAGTTAAAAATACGAGGGGGGACCGAAAAAATTATCCGCTCAGGGAATAAGACCTGTAACAGAGCCCTATGTTGAAGAACATGACTCGGTGTACAATTGCACAGAAAAGTAAAAGTCAAAACAGCAAAATACCAATAAGATTTTGGTACCTCCATACCTCTAAGCATGCAACATACTATCCCTATCAGACTCTTATTTTTCCTTTCAGCGACTCTATTTTGTTCAGGAGTATATGGACAAGTTAGTTGCTGAAAGATACCCTGAGAAGAAAGGTGGGATACTAATGCATCAGACACATTCTTTGGCATTATCTGATCGAAGAATACGAATAATGACATCAAATTGTGTTTTAATCATCTGAAGAAACTGAGTGATTATAGGGAGTACATCAAAATTCTTATGCAAAAGGTAGACCTAAGTACAACGAGTATGGTCATTTATAAATGTCACATAGTATTAGACACTTGACGGAACAGTCACAGGAGAAGGTCCCCAAATATCTGAGTGTATTAGGTCAAATGGCTTGGGTGATTGGTGCATGCGAGAAATATAACTGGTCCTAACATGTTTCGATAAAGAACATATAACACAGTCAAGTTTACTACCAACACAAGTATTGCTCAAAGCAGGAAATAACATACATAAATATTTAAAATTTGTATGTCCAAAACGGTCATGCCACAACTGAACAGTTTGTGACAAAAAATCATAACAAGTACTAGGTAAAATCCTAGCATGCAAGTTAGGAATAGATAAAGACAAAGCAGATGATGTAAGTGGAAGAATTTGGAATTGGAGGTGAATCGCCTACATAATACAATCCATCTTTCTCATGTCCCCTGATAATAATCCTCCTGGTACTCAGGTCCTGCAAATAACACGAATCAGATAAGAACACAACCGTACAGTAAAAATCTCTAGCTAACTAATGTACGGATAATAAATTCATGGCCAACTTCGACGCATGAAAAACTGAATGTAATATAAAGTCATCTGAGAGGCGGACTGTACCCTTACTAACAATAAGGACATGTGTCCCATTAGCTAGCTGAACTTGTGTATGTAACTGCTCGTCAAAAGTAGTGAAGTGATGGGTCTCACCTGTCATATGACCATTCGTACTCAAGTCTAGCATCCAAAGAGGAGACGGATTGGCGCAAGCATGAAAGACACGAGGTATACCTGTAGTGGTGGCAGTAGCAGAGGTCGGACCCTGAGAAGTTAGGGCGGACATAAGAATATCTAATCGGGAAGTGATAGCATCCATATCATTCTACCAAGGAGGAACAATAGGAGCAGCAGCAGGAACAATAGTTGGAGCAGCGACAGTAGGTGGTGGTATCTCAGCAATAGCAGTAGTAAGGCCGCGTGGTGGCAGCTTAAGCTCCGGATGGAGCTTCCAACAAGTAGCCCTAAGATGTCTTGGTCGGTCACAATAATCACACTGACGAGAATTTCCCTGTTTGCACTGATCTGGGGCACCTTGACGGCGTTGGTCCGAGCGTTGTCTCCCTCTGGCTGAGGATCCTGAACGAGACCCGGTAGTAACTGCACAGGTCATCTGGTCGGCCGGAGGAGTTAAGGTCGTAGCTGGAAGTAATGCAATACGGATGCGACACTCATGTTGCTCAATCATTCATACACCTCATAAAGAGACGGAAGTTTCATCATCTACAAGATTTGTAAACGAAGGTCCTCAAATTCATCACGAAGTTCCATAAGGAACTTATGAATCCTATCATCCTCCTCCTCTCGAGTATGCAAGAATGCTGCTCCCTCGGGCTCTATCTTCGGAATAGCTACAAGAGGACGTAGAGTCTCATGCTCAAGCCAACATTGGGTCAAATACCTATAATAATATTGAATGGTCAGATCTCCCTGCCGAGCATATGAGAGCTCTTGAGAAAGCTCATAAACACGAACTCCCCGTCCTGATTGTGAATACATCTCTGATAATGTGCTCCATAGCTTCGGAATAGAACTATAAAACTGATGAATCCTGCAAAGAGATGGCTCCATCGAGCCAAATAACCATCCAAGAATGGCGCAGTTCTCTGAGAATCACGCAGAGTATCTAGGGTCATCATCAGCCGGCTTTGGGTGAGATCCCGTCAGCCAATCAAGCTTTCCTACACGGCCTAAGAAAAGCTGGAAGGAGCGAGACCACTCAGCGAAGTTACGACCATTCAACAACTGTGCTGTAACTTTCTGAGAGATCGTGCCCGGCAGTGCTGGTAATACGACTGTGCCAGTGGGTACTGTATATTGGTTAAACATAAAAATGGGAGAACCAGACTGTCTATTCCTAGTGGAAGTACTAATAGTAGATGTCTCAAGTCCCTTAGTAGTAGCCATATCAATAATACGTGGGCACCCGCGATAGAAAAAACACCTCTAATAGAGAGATAAAATAAGAGAGAACAATGGACCTCAAGTTGAACAATAACGACAGATAAAGAAGGTCCAGAGATCTCCCAAATAATCAGGTCACGGTGCCCAAAAATTCAGGAAATATAAAATGATCTACTGCATTAAAAGTAAATCAACGAAGAAGAGGTTACGGTACCCAGAAATCCAGGAAATATAAAAGTGATTTACTGCATCAAAAGCAGATCAATGAAGAAGAGGATCCACGTCCTCCTGAAAAAGTCCCAAATAATGCACTGTTTTTGGCTGCTTTGGTTTATTGGACTGGGTTTCGTTTGGTCAGTGGTGACTATCGGTGAGTGGACTGAATCTGTTCTGTTGGGTCTTGACTGGTTGTGGGCAGTCGGTTGGCTTTAGTCGGTTGGGTCTTGGCTAGGTTGGTTTATTTGGGCAGTCGGTTGGGTCTTGGTGGGTGTTGTTTGTCGGTTGGTTTTGGGCTATTTGTTTGTTTGTATGTAGTTTGTGGAGGTTGTCGGTGCTTTGTTTGATTGGCTGGGTTGTCGGTCGGTTTTGGGCTTTGTTTGTTTGTGTGCAGTTTGTGGAGGTTGTCGGTGCTTTGTTTGATTGGCTGGGTTGGTTTATTTGGACAGTGGTTGTGGCTGTGGCTATGGTTTCGCAAGAGGTTGGGTCTCTCGCTGGAGTTCTGGAGTTCTGTCGCTTTGGATGCTGGTTCGCTGCTACTGCTGAAGGTGATGATGGGCTGGATTCCGATGTTTCTGGTTCTGTGGTGTTGTGTTTGCTGCTACTGCTGGTTCTGTGTTGCTGTGTTTTTGATGGGAAGGTGATGAAGGCTGCGTTAAGGTTAGGGTTAGGGTTAGGGTTAGGGTTAGGGTTTAGGGTTAGAGATGGAGTCTAGGGTTTTGACTATGATACCAACTTGAGATAGATGTAAGTGAAAGGGAATACTCAAACTAAGAGTAGAGCCCCATATATATAGCCAAATAATGTTACAGAGTGACCTAAACATCCTTATAGTTTAGGCAAAATAAAAAATCATAATAGGGGTAAAAAGAGAAATAGAACTCTAACAAAACTAGGCTAACTAGGCTGCTATAACTCCAACACACCCCAAATGTCAGAGACAACTTAACTAACATATTCCTCAATGACAAGCAGCCTCACATATCCACAATTATCTCTCTCGTCTTTTTGCCACCTCTCTCTTATTTTCTTTGTTCACTTTAATTTGAAATTGTATAGCTAAAAAAAAATTGCTATTTAAATATGAATGTTGTACAATGTTTGATTTTTGGTATTATAAAGTGTTTTCAGACATGAGGTTATTTTTAGTAAGTACAAAAGGAATATTAGTGAAGAATAATAGTTTTTTTTTGGTTCAATGGACGGTGCTGAAGAACAGTTTCAACAGATACTTCTCTTGGAAAAAAAATATCATTTCATGCATACTTCAAATAGGGTCAAGAAACAATTTTTTTTCTGTAAAAATGTCTGATGGGTTTCTGCACTTTGTAACCTAAAAAAAATGCGAGCATGTCAATTCACATTACATGAGATACACAAGAACGTGAGATTATCTCAAGTATAATAGCTTGTATGACAACACTGGCAAGACATTGTGCATTTGCAGTTCACAAAATGTAAATGGTGATTACATCTAGATGAAAAGATAAGGTAATCTAGATCAAAAAGAAGAAAAAAAATAATAAATCAAAGTCTACAAGTATGCCGTTAGAATTTCACAACCAAACTATCAACAGAACAACAAAACCTAATTAAAAAAATGTAATGTATTATCAGAAAAGAACGAAATATAAAATCAAGCAAATAACTAATTAAATACCACGACAATCACCTGAAATACTAGTCCCAAGCATTGATAACCAGTTCAATCTATATGCCCAAAATCAAAATAATTAAACATCCAATCAAAATAATTAAATCAAACGTAAAAACCTAATTAAGAAAATGTAATGTATTATCAGAAAAGAACGGAATATAAATTCAAGCGAATACCTAATGAAATGCCATGACAGTCACCTGAAATGCCAGTCCCAATCATCGATAACCAGTCCAATTTATATGCTGATAATCAATGAAACACCAAGCTATAAAAACACATAAGGACAAAAGTTACAAAAAAAATATTTAAAATAAAAATAATCAAAAAAGACGAGCGATCCTACTTTTTAAATTAATTTAGATATCGTCCCAATGACTATAAAACGAAAATTTAAATCAAATGACAAAATTGAAGTAAAAAAATGTAGTGCACTATCATAAGGCACTCAAAAATAAAACTAACAACTAATCAAATACCCTAACAGTGATTGGCGTTGGTCCAACCTCAATACCCATAAGCATTGAAGCATCACACTTCAAAACACAAACCCAAAAAGCTACAAAAACAACCAAACAAAAAATTTGTTAAATAGATGTAAATAGAATAATCAAACAAGACAAAAAAGAAAGGGCAATTTATAGGACAAAGAAATTTGTGAGTTTGGAGACGCCTTAGTGAGATGACGATGGAGGAGGGAGAGGTAAGAGGGAAACATGGAAAGTGGGATAGACGATGAGATTAACCAGCTTGGAAGAGTTATCCATTTAACAAATTAAGGTACGCAAAAAATTAAAGATATTTCATTAAATAAGGCTAGAATTGTGTCTAAATTTTGTTTTCAGGGTAAAATAGTCAAATAGATATTTTTCACTCTAGTTGACATTTTGTAGTAATATAGATAAATTTAAACAAGTTAACCATATTTTGGAACTTGAGGATTGTATAACTGTAGTCAACAATGTATGAGGATTGTATGGAGGGAAAATTATTTGTTGTAGTTCATTTCTTCAAAGAATGACATGGGACTTTTGGTGTGGAAGGACTTTGTTTGTAATTCGGCATTTTGTGTTTGTATTTCCATATGTAATGTATCTCATTTTTGGAACAGAATCTCCTCCTATCCACAAAAGAGGACAACTCTATTCTAAAGATTGCGGATTTTGGATTTGCAAGGTAAATTTATTTTTAGCATCATATAATACTTCCAGTCATGGCTTTCTTTTGACATTGTTTTGAAAGGCACATGTTTATCTTTTTCTTTGATTATACTTGTCTCTCTTTCTCTCTCTCTCTCACACACACACTCACACACACTCACATCCAAGCACGCACATCCAACATGTTGGTTCTTTGTATGTTATTACTTCTTCTCTTGCCAACCAGTTGCACTTTTGTGCTAGTAATTGTTTTAGATTTTGATATTCTACCTTTCACCAGCTATCTAGATGCATCTCTCATTTTTAAGGCTTTCAATCCTACTTATTTCAGTTATTTGTTTTCTATAATTGCTATAGAACTTCGCAAAATTTCAAATGCATAAGCATGGTTGTTTGAGAGTTGTCCATGGGTAAATTCATATTAGGTCTGCTCCTTTTTCTTGGCATAATGAGGTAGTGCCATGAGCTTTCAGCTTAAACTGGAACCTCATTTACCTTGAACCATACAGGAATAATTCAAACTGAGCCTGACCTGAAAGCATATAGCTACTTATTTTCTTTTGGATAAATTACGTGCTAGTAAATAATACAAGAATACTATCACTTTGATTCAAACGGTACATTGTTCTGGGCATACTTATCATAGTGGTAGCTGTGATCACAATTTTTTCTACCTTTTCTAATTACAATATTGCACCAACAATTGTCTTCCCACAAAATTGTCAATACCAAAGTTCCAAATCCCTCCTAAATAAACCTGTCTTGTAGATTTTCCCTCTCGCATCTGTAACATATATTCTAATTCATTTTTCTTTCTTCCTTTTGAAGAACCAAGTGGGCTAATATATTATTTTCCCACTTGAAACTGACACCCATATTCTTTCTAAAATAATTTTCATTTTCTTCGGCAGATCTCTTCAACCAAGAGGCCTTGCAGAAACCATATGCGGTTCACCGCTCTACATGGCTCCAGAAATAATGCAACTTCAGAAGTATGATGCGAAGGTGATATTTCTTTTGTACATAGGGCAAGCATTCTTCCAGCTTCACATAACCTTCCTCTATTAACCTTGGTTTAAAACGCAGGCAGATCTCTGGAGTGTTGGCGCCATTCTATTTCAGCTTGTAACTGGGAAAACCCCATTTACTGGACACAATCAAATACAGGTTTTCCATCTTTTCTGCTAAGACACCTAAGATAGTTCCATGTAGTGCTTGATTTTGTGCTGCATTTTGACTGCTTACCTAAAATGCCCAAGGTTTAGTAGGAACTTTTGATATCTGCTACGTTTCACCTCCTTCTTGCATTGATCATAGCTTTTCTTGTCGTATGTTTGATGCAGTTGCTCCAGAACATTGTGAAATCAACTGAATTGCATTTTCCTCTGGATAAAATTTTAAGTGCTGACTGCATAGATTTGTGCCGAAAATTGCTGCGTCGTAATCCAGGTATTCCTTGCAGTGTCTCTTGATATTTACAGAAAACAGGATCTTATAAGGGTAATAAGAGTTATTAGTTAATTAACGAGCATATCTTGCAAGTTGGATATTTTATTGTATTGCATAATTTGCATGAACATCGTAATAGTATTGGTTTTTTTCCTTCCAAAAACACAATATAATTCATATGCTAGAAGTTTATTTTGTTTGTCAAACTAAGTTGTATAAAATTGAATGGCATACTGACATTGCATCCAATGGCTGAAGCTGGCGATGGATCTTGTTGTGGTGGAGGGTGCTTCCCCCTAAGTTTCAAAAAATGACTTAAGATTGCATAAATTGCGTAGTATTCACTAGTACAATTACATAAAGTTGGTCCCCTCCTTCACCCCCCAACAACTAAAAAAAAAAAAACCAAAACAGCCTTAATTGCTCGATCTGTTTGTGACTATCGGGTTATTGTATTGCTTTAAACTTGACGTAGCTTAAATAGGAAATGCCCAAGAATTTCCGATTTTAAAATCATATTGAAAAAATAACCAATGAGGGCAAAAAACCAAATTTGCTGGAAAATTTAATTTATTTCATCTGACTCAATCATTACTTCAAGTAGATATGCGTTAGGTGCCATCAAGACAATGTTTGGCCAGCTAATCTATCTCGATGTCCTAGAATTTGCCTATGAAACCAGATTCCAAACCAACCTTTTGAGTACCGAAGGATATTACTCAACAAGGCTCCATACCATGACTCTAATAGTGTTTTTAAAACAACTGTTTAGGTTTCAAAAATAATTTTCAATGATTAAAATGAGAGTCATTTTATTTTTCATCTAATACCACCCTAAGCTCACTAGGTCTCTAAGTCACTTACCTCACGTAAACCATTGGATAGGAAGGGTAGACCTCTGAATGTAGCAATTTAGCTTTAATCTTCTTTTTTACATTCTAGGTTTCAGTTTTCAACCTTGTTAGCATCATAACCATCGAACCTGGCGACTAAATTAAGACTTTGTACAATAAGACATGAAATTTAGCCAACACACATCTAGAAATCTAACAATCTTTCCATTTGGCAATTCCTTGAGAAAACATACTCGTGTACAAAGAAAAGTATAACTCAATAAACTTCATAACAAACTCAAATTATAATTTGTTCTTCTCTACTATAGTACATCACCACAATGTAAAAACTACAAGGCACAATGACATAGACTTGAATCAATTCTTGAACCTTTACCTCATCAATCATTGTCACAAGTCCTGCACACTCACCACTTAAACGAAATATCTCGTTAAACGCATAGGGTATAGAAAGAACTATAAAACAACACAGGTATAAGATTGGTGAACATGACCTGCCTCTGAATTACACTTGGTGACAGTGTGGTCATGCCACTGGATATCCAACAGTGGGGTGAATCTACTTGCTAGATGTGGTGTTATATTGTGTTACCATTCCTTTTCTTTTTTGCATTATAACTGAATATGAAAGAGAGATGCTACATGTGATCTTAGCCAAAAGGCTGTGATATGAACATAGGAGTGGAACGAGAGTCATGAGATACTTCTATGTTTCAGTGGTTTCAGAAATATGCAATTCTGTAATTCCGAATTAAATCATGACCTCAATTCTATTTCTAATGTTTTCCTATATCCTTTCCAGTGGAGCGTTTGACATTTGAAGAGTTCTTTAACCACCCATTTCTTTCTCAAAGGCAACCAGATGAATTGTTGAGGTAAACCTGGTGTTAAATAAAAGTTTTCTTTGTGGCATATTATATAGATGGCCCTTTAATTTTGACACTCAATTTGACTCCCTCGACTTCAGTTATGTCTTAATTTTAATATTATATTTTTATGATCATAGCAATTAGCCCTTTCCATCCAATTCCTCTGCCAAATCAAATGAAAAAGCCCAAGACAATGGTTTCAGTTTTAGTTTTAATTTGTGATTTGAATGGAAAGGGTTGATTCATACGAGTTTAAAAGCACAAGGTTAAAATTAAGAATAGATGAAGTTGAGGGGGCAAATTGAATGAGTGGCATAGTTCAGTAGGCATGTAGATTTCTCATCTCTCGTCTGAAAAGATGGAATCCACTGTGGTATGCAGGAATAGGAGATCACCAAGAATAGTAGGTAATATTCCTCCTCCAGAATGCAATCCTGTGAGGAACACTGAAGAAAGTTCTCAGGAAGATTGTTTACCGTTCAGTTTAGATGATGATCCCAGTGGTCCTGATGGGAGTCCATCCTTTGTTAGGAGATCCCCTTTGAGATCTTTGTATGGATTCTCTTTAGAAACAAAAGTTGATAAGAGGGAAGTGTTTGACAGTTCAAATAAGACAGATCCCAATTCCAAGTTTAGCAGTGTCGCACATAAACGCGAAATTTCTGGTCTGAGGCTTGGCAGTCGGCGGCCCTCTGAAGGAAATCTGAAAGATTCTCTTAAATCAGTGGACCACAGACCAGTAAATATTCATTCAAAAGGTACTCTGTTCATACAATGTTCTAAGTTTTATTCTAATATAATATGGTCTTGATGCATACTCTTAACTTACTAAAAACAATTCCAATTTATCACCTTATTCGCTGGATTCTACAGTTGCGGACTCATTGGAATTGATTGATCAAGATTATGTTCTTGTATCTGGTCCCCCTATCGATGTGTCTTCTTCAGCGAGTGCTTCTAAGCTAAGCCATTTGTCTTCGAACTCTGGGAGTCCCCCACTAGAGTCTGGGAAGATCAAGGCCACACCTAGTGCACCAGTGCCAATCATTGGCGCTGCAACCAGTCAAATGGGTTGTGTTGGAAGCTTGGAAAGTCACAGCTCTGTTCCGTCTGGAACTTCACCGAGATCCATGGATACAGGGGACTGTTTGGACCAGCCATCAACTGACTGCTTTAGAAGGATTAAGTCATTGCGGCAATGTGCGTGTGCCATCACAGAACTAGTAAAGGAAAAGGTAACTCAAAGCATTGTCGCATATTCTCTCAAACTTGCTTCAATTCTGCTGAGAAGAGAAACAATGCACTCTGTGGAGTCACCAGAGGGGTGACACTGAAGTCTCTCCCTCCATCCCGGCAGCAATATTCCTTCATCATAACCTCCCCAGTATACGCAGTCAGGACAACCTTTTTTAATATATTTGGTTACTTGGTTGAAGCACAGATGGTTTAGACAATTCTGATGACTACTCCAGCTTAAAGTTTAATATATTTCTGAAACAGAGTGGAGATGCTAAAACTGTCCCATGTTATATGCTAAAGGTGTTGTCTGGGAACTTGTTTTATCTTTTTCAGAATACGCACTATGCATACAGTGAATAGTCCATAGCTTCATCTACCAGCATCAACCAACACGTGCAGTGGTGGAAAGGAAAGACAGGGATCGTTAGGTTAGAAAAGTGATAACTATAAATTCTTCCTTAGATTTGAACTAATGACCAGTCAATTAACAGCCGACCGCTCTACCACTGAGCTACTGAGGAACAATGGACGTAAGGAAATTGACTCTTGTTCTTTGGCCCAACTTATGACCGAACAAATACGAGTTCGTCACTCTTAGGCCTAAAATTGTGGATGTGTGATCAATGAATTACAGCTCAATGAAGTGTCATGTGCCAACTACTTGCTGCCTCTTTCGGGACTTCCCATTCCCATTTCCTCCCATTCATTATTATGTAGGACTTTGTATTTGATGGCATGCTGGTAGAGACATCTGAGTTTGTATGGTAGGTCTGAGGTTCAATCCTTACGGTTAACCAATTAAAAGAATTCTTCTAGGAATTAGGATCCGAATATGGTGAACTATTTTGGACATTCTTCAATTTGTCGTATGTGAATTCATTCATGCTCTATCTCACCATAGTAATGTTGGTATTTTGGCGTAGACTCTAACTAAATACTAATTCCAGACCCCTGCACATGTGCCACATTCACTGATAGTGATTTTGTCTCTTTTACTTGTGTCTTACCGTACCTCGAATTTTCTCTGCTCTGCTCATATAGGGTTTTTTTGTTGTTGGTTTGTGTTGTATTTGTCTGTTGATAGAATGAGGCAGAAAGGCAACTTGAAGCATTCTCCATTCAGCTTGTAATCCTTGCAATATGGAAGCAAGCACTGCATATTTGCCATACACAAGCCGCATCAGCTATTGAAGGAAGTCCAACCCAAGAAGTTGCTAGATTAAGGGAGATCACTCGGAAGGAGCATGGTAGTCTTGATATCCAAGAAGGTCTTGATACTACTAGTGCTATTCAAGGGCCACGGGATATATGCTCTCAGATTGAGAGGACATTCCTTCTTGAAGTTGCGAATGCTGAAGAATTTGCCAAGGTTTTAGAGCCTGGTATGGCTTTCAAGTGTTAATTTTACCCACTGAATTTTCTTGATAATATGATGATGACATTAACAAGAATTTGAAGTTGGGGCCTGTAGTTTTTCTGTGATTTATTTTTTCTCTTTATTCTTACCTATCCTTCGAACTCATTATTTAACACCTACTTTTGCTGGCTTGTCCTGTAAACCATTTTTTGATTTCTAACTGGACAACAAGAAAGAGCCCTTCCTTCTGCTTATGGTTTTATTCTCTTTTTAATATGAATTGTTACTCCATTCATTTTAGCACTTTTAATCAGACTTGGATTTCGGAGCTGCGTGATGGCCCCAGTGCCACTGATAACACACAGGAAAAGAACTGTATGCTAACAAGTAACAACTGTATTTTTTCTTGTTTTTTGGTTTTCCAAAGAAGAAAATTATTGTTGCTGGGATTGGGAATCTGTGAGCTATGCCAGCCAATGAGATCTTACTTTGAGCTGTTCTAAAAATACACAGCATAATTTTAGAAAATATGGAATTATGTCCCGCTTGTACCTATTGATATGATATTGACTTTTGGTGACTTCTTGATTTTATTTAATGATTTAATTCTATTGGGGATTAAGATATTCATAATATTTTTTGTCTTAATTCAGGAAATACAGAGATGCCAGATGCAATGGAGACAATATTTCAGGCTGCCCTTGCTCTGGGGAGACGTGGGGCTGTAAGTATATATTTAGCATGCCTTTTTCATGTTTCTCCCGTGGTAGTAAATCAGTGATCTAATTAGCTAGAAGACAATGTTTATGTGTTTACTTATACATTGTAATTATTAACTGGTATGAAGCTGCAATAAACTAAAGTACCCCCCTCCCCCCCCCCCAACACACACACACACACACAACAAACCGCACATTATGATTGGAAGGATAAAATAGAAAGGATTTATTGCGGCCCGACCAAGACATTCATAAAAGGCCCATACCTCAGTCCTTACTTCCTACATGGACGTCGGGTAGACATAACTGGGGTAGAATACCCATGGCTTAGAGAAACTTAAGGGAAGCAATTTATGCTTATCTCACATTGTGTGTTACAAATTATAATAATCCTTTGACATGTTTCAGACTCTTGTTTTATGGGCATCTGATCATCATATTAACCACATTTTGAAAATAAGTGGAACTACCTTCCAAAAAACAAAAGAAAGGAAAATAAGCAGAAATGACATTTGAAAACAGAATGCATGAAATACATGCTTTGATTTTCACGAGTAGGAAAGAAATTATGAAGACTCTATTCTTCTTTAGAGGTGAGGCTCCATTGGCTTGTCAGAAAATGACTAGAAGGAGATAAAGATGCCCACAATTCCTTGCTGTTAGCTCCAAAAAAAAGTAATATTCCTTGTCTTAGCATTTGAAGTTTTTTTCCTCAATTTTTTCTACATTTCTACACAGTAAAAATTTCAATAAAACTACTACCTGCATTGTGATTTTTTTATTGGGGTTTTTAACAAGAGGATACTATGTGTATATTTAGTGTGGGACTTACATAGATGCACAATCTTGGATATTCTAATTGAGAATCGTCATCTTGTGTATCTCTGGCAGGTTGATGAGTACATGGGTGATACCGAAAACGCAGCTGTTTTTTATTCAAAAGCAGTGCGCTTATTAGTCTTCCTTCTGGTGGAAGCACCATCTCTCATTCTTAATCCTCCCTTTTCCATCACAAATTCAGACCGTTACAGGCTTAGAACTTACATTGATGTGCTTAATAACCGGCAAACCATTTCAAGATCTCAGAGGATGGCTCTTCTTAAGGGTGAAGATCAACAATGCCCTCCTTGAATACAAGGGTAATGCTGTTACCATTTGCTGCTAGTATGCCATGTTTTACTCTCTAAAATTCTTTATTTGTACAGCTATTCTTTAGGTAACTGTGGAGCGCTAGAGGAGTTGACCCTGTGTGAGGGCAAGAGGTTGTTTAATGTACATTATTTCTGTAATCTTAATCTTTACTTAATTCCCACAGAAAAAGAAAAAGAAAAAGAAAAAACACTCAAGAATGGCGAACATTTATTTATTTTTTATTTCGTTTCATTTGGGTAATCGCGTTCTTACATTCCAGTAATGTTACAGATTACTCTGTTGCTGGATGCTTAAATCCACTTGAGGTACCATGTGGTTTGCATAAATAGCCATGGTGTGGTACACATTGGTGATAGAAGAATCCCGAGCAATTTATATCTTATTTTTGGACATCATGGGAGAAAAGGGCTGGAACAGTGGTGAGTTTGCACAGGGGTTTTAGAATCATGGTAATTGTCTTGGATTCAAGTTACAAAAACAATTTATTCGTATAGAGGGTAAGCTTTTGCACAGTAATAAAGGTCGGCATGGTTGGGTTGAATTGAAGATCTAAAAAAATATACATTCCTATCCAACTCAAACCCACGTATCATTAGATTGGTTAGGAATTAATGGTCATATTTTATTATTTTCAGTGTTTGGATAACAAACAAGCATTTCTATGAGACCCATGGAGAAGGGTGATAAAATATGGTCCCATTGATTATTTTTCTTTTAACGAATCCAATCCAAAATCATGTTTGATTTATAAATCAGCCTTTGATTAATTTCAAATTAAATTTTCTTACATGTAATTTTTAAAAATATTGTAATTTTATATCCTCTAGACGGTTGTTCATATGTTACGAGAATTATTAAGAATTAATTCAAACTCTCATTAATCAGTTATTGTATTATTAATTACGGATGTTCATATGTTACGAGGACTATTGAAAATTAACTCAAACTCTCTTTAATTAGATATTTTACTATTAGTTGTTAGTTTTTTTTTGGATCAGATATTAGTTGTTAGTTAATCTTAGTCCAAATAGCATAATGCTTTATTAGAGTTAGTTTATTTTTTAAGTTAGTTGTCTTGTTAGAGAAGATCTCTTGGTCTTCTTGAGGTATGTCGACACATCCCTATTTTGACAAAATAGATATGTTGAAAAATAATCAGGTTTGGAGGAGGAGACAAAATAGATGAGAGAGAGAGAGAGAGGGGGGGGGGGGGGGGGAAGAGAACAAAACAATTTTGTTTGGCAAAAAAAATTCTAGGCCCCCTTTGTGTTTCATTTAATCAATGTAAATGGGTTAAAATTAACTCTTAAATTGGGTTGGGATAAATTTTAAATTGAATTTTTCATATATTGTTTACTTACCAAACGTGAAATATATGAGTTTCATGTCTTTTTTTATCTTTTCCTACTAGAATTATTCCCTTTTAACTTGCAATCCAAACATGCCCTAATCTTATGTGGATTTTTTTGGTGATGAGAGTGGTATGCACCAAATTCCTATTATATCTGTGGACATTTGGTGGAAATGAGCTTGTTCTACCAAGTCCTTTATGGTCTGTTTGATATGTTTTTTTTAGAGGGGTTTGGATTGACTTGTCTAAACCTTTCTAAATCCAAAAATAAGATTAAAAAATGGGATTCAACATTTGATGTTGTTTATACTTATGTTTGGTATGCATAGGAATATATAAATATAATTATAATATATTTGTATATAAATAACTATTGTGCCGCTTAACTAATTTAATTCAAACACATGTTTATTTATGTACATTTTCTTGTGTCCTAATGGTTTAAATATATGATTAATTTTTTTTCCTAACTTATAAAAAAAAACCATGAATGCTAATAAAATATAACTATTATTTATAACTATAATAAAATGTAATTAATTTTGATGTGTGAATAGGGTAATATAGAGTATATAGGATATATGAGATATAAATATTATTTAGATGTTAAACTCGTTAACCCACATCTGAAACCTAACTCTCATAGGTTTCATGAAACTCATGAACTTGAGTTTTATGATCGGACCTAAACCGGATTAGGTTTCAAACCTTAGGCTAGATATGTATTTGTCAAATATAAATTTAAAGAGTTTATTCCCCGACCCATATTCTAAAACCTCCCATAAATTCACGTCAACCAGACCGTTAGAGTATTATCACCAAAAGACATCAGTGGTCCTTGGTGGGAGTCCCAATCAATGAATGCATCCTCGACTTTGACCTAATGGACTCTCAGGTATCTTGAGGACCATTCTTTAGAGTTTACTCTATCACTGCAGGATTTGACCACAAAATTGTTTATCCTTTCTTATATTTGAAAAATCTGAAAAATAATAATAAAGGAATTAGAATTTTGCAAGGTATAATGAGAGACAAAAATGCACTATTCAATTGGTTATAGAACGCTTCTTTCTTTCCACACAAGGTTTTGAAAGTGTTACGTTATAGGATAGGTCTACAGTCTACAGTACCCACAAAAAAAAATGAGTATCATACCCAAAAATAGATCTTAATCGTAGATTTTGTGTTAGTTTATTTGTGACTGTTGATCTCTAACAAGATTTTGTATTTTAGTTATCCAGAAGTACATTTTTTTATTTTAGTTACTTATTTTTTTTTTCAATACATACTCCAATAATTTTTTTATATTTTAACTATTTCTTTTAAATTTTATTTCTCATATCTCTTTGTTGGGACTATTAAAAGAAGAGAGAGAAAAAAATGAAGGGAAAGACAAAAATTAGACAAGAGATGTAAGAAATGACAAGAGAAAATAAAATATATTATAAATTATTTATATATAATGCTATAGTGAAACTCTATATTTTAGCTATTTTAGAGTTTTCGTCATTCTCTTAGAGATACTCTTAGATGTATAATATTAAAACAATAAATAGGAGTACAAATTTTGAATAATCAAAATAACCCTGTTTATAGATTGAAAGACAGAAATATATTGTATATTACCTCATACATTTAATTTTATCTCATATCGAAATCGTGTGCACTGTCCAAATGAAACCAAGTAGTATTTTAGAATAATTATAAAATTAAGTAATTATGACTTATTTAAACCAATTTTTGTTTTGGAGTGAGTAATCGAAGATAACAATGTTTAAAATTGATCTAAAAATATTTAACAATGATTAAATTTAAATAATTTTTGTCAAATTAAATCTATAAAATATTGGACCGTTGCGAGTTACACGCAATTTTTCGAAAGGTGCTAACTATAGTTGTCATAGACAAATGCCCATAATGCGTTTTACCTCAACCTGAATCTTAAATGCCCAAAGTGATGCGTTTTACCTCAACCTTAATCAATTCGTGTATTGATGGTTATGAGTTAGTGATGATAGGCCTAACACACACGAGAGACACCGACACTTTTCTTGACTTTTGACTACTGTGGGTTGAAAGTCTTGCTAGTACCATTTGGAGCCAAAGAGTTGTTGGGTGATGAAAATCTGGTATTTAGAGATGGGTACCACAACAAGTTTATTCGAATTTGGCATGGAAAGAAACAAAATATCAAAATTTCCACCACAGCCTTTTTCTAGACATTCTTTCACAGGGAATACCGGAAACACCCCAAGTCATTTTCATTGAGTTTTGACTGATATTATGATATATTAAAATGTGGGCTGGTCTACATATTCTACAAAAAATGTGGGTATCGTTTCAAAATTAAATGAGAGTTATTAATTTTAGTTTGATTAATTTATTAATAAAAAAATTAAATAAAAATAAGAGAATCCTGTAAAGAAGGGTAAATCCCATTTTGCCTATTTGAGAGTTATAAAATTCTCAGTTTGTCATTCGAATGATTAATTTTTTTATATTGTCCCCTCAAATAAATAAAAATATTATAATGTGGTCTATCGTCTTATCTTTGTTTGATCGTCCATCTATTTTGTGATTTTTGATTGGTTGATTTGACACAAAATAGAAAGACGATTAAATAAAAATAGTGGACCACATTATAAACTTTTATTTTTTTGAGGGACAATGTAAAAAAATTAACCATTCGAATGATAAATTGATAATTTTTATATCTTTCGGGGGTAAAGTGAAATTTTTCCTAAAAAAATATTTTTTATATCAGAACCAGATCCATTAAAAGGTGAACATCAAGTTGGCCATTCAGGGGTGGTCCCATGTGGGCTCAGTGCATTCTCTCGTTGGCTGGTCTCGTAAAAGTGGGCTGGTAGGCCGCATACGTGCCTGCGTGTGGATGGCTGAGACTATCCCATATCGAATAGTCCTTGAGTGCGTGTGTGTGTTTATATGCCGTTATTGCAGTTCTGTTTTTTAAGTAGAATTATAATAATTGTACTTTAGACAAAAGAAAAAAAAATTGGCCATTTGAGAGAAAAAACATACAGGAGGCAGGAGGTCTATGGCATCTTTTCTTCTCACATTAAACAATAAATAAATATGTTCAGACTGAAAAGTCCGATGACATGTTGATCCGGAGGGACAATAAGACAGGATCAACCTAATCCTAAATGCTCCTTGCTTATATTGTATTTTCTCATATTCTTACTACATTTAATTCTATTCTAATCAAAATATGCATTAATCTATTAGACATATTTCCGAACAAGTAATTTTCGTATAAGCAACAAAATTGTAAATACCAAACTCCTTACACTAATAAAAATTTCATGCACTACATTCATTTTTGTCTATCAGACATGTCTATACATCATTTAAATCACAAAGATTAAGTGTAAATATGTCACTCTGTTAATTTCATGACATATTCATATTTTTTTGTACTTTAAAGTTTTTTTAAATTTTCTATTTTCATTTTGAAAGATAAAAATTCTCACATTATTTGTTACCTTTTCTAACAATTTTTTTTTAGTTGTATTTATCGTATTATCTTATTTCTATACACAGTTATTTGCATAAATGTTTAATTTTAAGTGGCTTCAATAGAAATTTAATACTTATTTTTTTAAAAATAAAACATATTATTTTTTTATTTGATTATGAATGCAATTTTAATTTGGGTTAATCGCAAGTTGTACCCTAAAAAATTATTCAAATTTGAATTTATACCATCAAAGATAAAAAATCTTAATTTGTACCTTCAAAGATAAAAATTTGTATTAATGAGCACCTTAAACTAACAATCTTAGTTAACCATTTAAAACTAAATGAATAAATTACACCTAGATCTCCTCACCTTTGTCACTTAATCATTTGGATCCTCTCACATTTAGAATATCACTCCGACACTTCTTGACGTGTGTGCACGTGTAACACATAACTTATTGTCGTTGATATCTGTTAATATAACAGTTAAAAAATATAATTTTGTCCTAGTAAAAAATTATAATTTTTATACTACCATTTATTTTGTGGGTCTTTTATACTCCAAAGTTTAAAATTAAACTTATCATTTGAATGCTCAATATAATGCGTGTATTTAGGTAATATTCCTTATATTCAATGTAATATATCACTTAAACAAAATTATTTGGATGTCCAATTAGGAAAATATTTTTAGACATATTTGGATTCTAAAAAATTGTAGTGCTTCTGACATGGGTTTGGGGATAAAAAAGAAGGCTAACAATTGATTTTGATGGGAATCTCAGGCTGTATAACTTGGATAGTTCAAATGGATCATGGGCAGTTTCATGGGAAGCGCTTGCACAACCGTGTAATGTGCATGGGCTGTGTGGAAGAAATGGGATTTGTGTATATACACCAAAACATAAGTGTTCTTGCCCTCCTGGTTATGTGGTAAATGACCTGAGTGATTGGAATCAAGGTTGCAGGCCTACGTTCAATCGAACGTGTTCAAAATCTCAGCAGGTGAAATTTGTGAAAATTCCCTTCACAGATTACTACGGGTTTGATCTTGATTATAACTCATCTGCTTCAATAGAACATTGCAGGGAACTTTGCTTAGATGATTGCCTTTGTCAAGCATTTAGCTACAGGTTGACAGGAACAAGAGTATGTTACACCAAAAGTGCATTTTTCAATGGCTATAAGTCTCCAGCTTTTCCAGGTAGTATATATATAAAACTCCCGGCAAGTCTCCCACTCCTACGGGGGTGAGAAAAGGAAGGATACATGCGAAGACAAGTGGGAGATAGAGAACAAAAAAAATAGGACAGAGAGAATCTCTATCAAGGACCGCCTTGGTCCCCCACATCTGAGAGAGCAGCAAGCCTTCACACCACTCAATGCTTCCGTGGAGCGTATCCTGTTCCAAATACAGGATGACCCTACAGTACGCTGGCCAGAGAAGATGAAAACCCTGAATTGGAGGAGCCCGAACAAGTACTGCAGTTTCCACCACGACCACGGCCATGATACTGACGACTGCTTTGATCTTTGCAGTTTCCACCATGACCATGGCCATGATACTGACGACTGCTTTGATCTTAAAAGACAGATCAAGGAGCTCATACAGCGTGACCACTTGAGGCAGTATGTTGCTAGCAGAGAACAAGCCCCGCCACTTGGTCGGGACCAGGATGACAGAGAACGCCAACAACCCCTCAGAGAAATTCAGACGATCGTCTAAGGGCTAGGAGGAGGTGACTCCAACTTCACCAGGAAAGTATTGACCCACCTATGGGACATCGAACACCAGAATATTTTATCTATCCTTTATTGTTTAAGTTGATTTATTTTGTTATTTGTTAATTTATGAAATAAAATTTTGCGAAAATTATTGTGTCCAGAATTATTTTGTTTTCCTAAAAATAAATAGCTTACAAAAGTTAGAACATGACTTAACAACAAGGTTTAGACAAAAGGCGCCCAGCACCAGGCGCCCCTAGCACCAGACGCCCAAACTAGAGGTTTCGCCCTTTCCGCCTTGGGCGTCTCTTATGATGCCGCTTAGACGATGGGCCTCACCCTCTCTCACTAGGCACCCAACACCACCTCAGGCTCTCGTCCTCCTCATCTCCATCTTAAAGGAATGAGTCTCTGCTACAACAACCAACTCCCAAGACTATACGTAGCTCGGACTTTGACTATGCTCTCGTGCAAGTCACCCTTTGACTATGTTTTCGCGCAAGTTACCTTATAAGTCTCTACTACAACAACCATCTACGAGACTATATGTAGCTCGGCATTTATGACTCTGCTCTTGCGCAAGTAGTCACCTCTGCCACGACAGCTATCTCCCGAGACTATACGTAGCTCGGCCTCTATGACTCTACTTTCGCGCAAGTAGTCACCTCTTCCACGGCAGCTATCTCTCGAGACTATACGTAGCTCGGTCTCTATGACTTTGCTCTCGCGCAAGTAGTTACTTTTGCTACGGCAGTCATCTACCGATATTATACGTAGTTTGGCCTCAACTTATGTGGCTTGAGACGCCCACAACTCTGTCTTTGCTCTCATGCAAACAACCTGCATGTAATCATGTTAAGATATTTTAATGTTGGGATAACATTATTTTTGTCAGGTACACTTTTGAAACTCAAGCTGTCTGCACTGGAGTCCCAACTCCTACAACTAGTTCTGATGAACACATGACTCACAGAAGGAGTGGGGGCACTACCGGAACTCATCTCTCGGGAAACAACCTGGCCATGGAACCTTGATCGAGAAGAACTGGGGATACCAGACCTCACCTTCTGGAGAAGAGAGGAAGACACCACCTAAAAGCACAAAGAATCTCCATCATCGAGAGGCGTAACCCATAACAAGACTCAAGGCGTCGCCCATAACAGCACCCAAGGCCTCAAGTTGTTACCCAAGGCGTCCTGCCAACCTCTTGACGTCACTCAAAGTATCCGTGCCCAACATTTTAGGCTTCGCCCAATTGCGCAAAGGCGCCGCCCAATCTCTTCCTAGCGTCTCCCAAGAGGAGCCAGCAGCAGGCAACGCCTAACAACAACAACAAAAAAAAAAAGAGAGAAGAGAGAGGGGAGAAGGGCCAACGCCCAACAAGTAACAAAAATAACAGGCAGCGCTCAAGAGGGGGACGCACAAGAAAAAAGAATTGAAGAGGGCGGCGCCCAATCAGCCAAAAAAAAAAAAAGACAAAGGGGCGACGCCCAGGGAAACCAAGGGAGAAAGAAAAGAAAAAAAAAGAGGGGGAGATGAACTGGGCGACGCCCAAAGGATGCCAAAAAAATAAAAAGTGAAGAAGCAGGGCGGTGCCAAAGCCAAGAAAAAAAAAGGAGAGAAGAGAAGGGCGACGCCCAAATGAAGAAAGAAAAAAAAATGGAAGGTGGGACACCCAAACCAAAGAAAGCCAAGGAAGGAAGAAAAAAAAAAAGGAGGAAAATTCAGTGAGTCCTCGAGGATGAAAAGATACCGTGGGAAGCAAGAGAAATTCAGACTCACCCAGATCAAGACAAAGTACATGCCCACAACTCTATTCTCTCACCAAAAAGTCAGAGGCTTGGGGTATGAAGG
>CM042196.1:23116123-23133629 GCA_023539305.1 Ilex asprella
AAAATTCTTTTGAGCATGGTGTAGTCTAGTTTCTTTTGTAATTTCCGCTGCGCTATAATAGTCAATTTTCATTGGGAATGTAAATGCCAAAGATGGCATATTCTTTTGGATATTCATGTAAATGTTATGAGTTATGGTTTGAAGTCTTCTTTATTGATGATTGATCTTAGTGCTCTCATGGTATGAATGGTTATTGAATGTAATGCCGTCCAGGGTGTATTTTGGGTTGTTACACTACCATAACTACACTTACCAAAGTAATAGAAGTCTTCTCGCTTACGTCACCGCCTCACCGCCTTACCCTAACTATTTAATGTAAGCTCTCTCAACATCGAGAGTATGTCTCTGAAACCTTTACACACACCACATCTCCCTCCATCTAGAACATTGTTCTCTCTCTCTCTATTGTAATACTTTGAGGTATATTCTCTTGGTTACTCATCAATAAAGAACACCAGACCACCGTTATCGTTCCCGAGAATGGACGTAGGTCACCCGGCCCAAATCACTATAAATCTCTGTATTGATCCATATTTATTGTTTTACTTTTGATTGTTTTACTCATTAATTGCTTAATTATTACTATCCCAATAATTTTTTTTAACAATAATAACAAAAATATTTTAAAATTATGTCACCTGCCACATGTGATCAAATTATTTGATCAGAATTTTAAGTTTCTATATTATTTCTCTTTGAATAAAATAAAATAAAATGATGATGGCTTAATTTTGTTAGATCAAATGAGTCAATTAATTGACCATTTGAGCTTAGCATTATTTTTTATTTTTATCTAAACATAGACTTTAATAAGGCTATTTTTATTAAAAGTTAGACTCTTATCGAGTATACAACCTAAAGACGTTAGCACATATTACCTGCGATCGAATTAATTAAGACCAATGTCGTTCAAACCAATCCTTTGAACTTAAAATGCATTCCCTTTGATTTGAATATGTCATCTACGAATGAATGAAGCTAACCATAGATCAATTTCTTAACCAAATGAAAAATAACTAAAACAAAAAATGAAGGCAAATAATAGAATATCTCCTTTTTTGTCTCACTCAATGGGGTCCATTGTTGAACCTAATTGCTTCTTTTCCTAAATAAATCAACCTACAATTGAAATTAGGATTAAAAAAAAAAACTATATTAGTTTTCATGTTATCAAACACATGGGTGAAAAAAGTGCTCATTTTGTATTGGAAATCATATGCAACCATTTTGTTTTGGTCATGGAACATTTGATAACACATAGAGAATTCCAAAAATGGAGAAAAAACGAAAAATATATTTATCAAGTCAATATGGGTTGTGTTATGTTACCCCTTATTATTATTATTATTTGAACAGAATTTCCTCTTAGTTTAATGCTATCACCTAAGTACCAATTTTACAACTCCCATTGTGGTCCCAAAGCACATTCATTGGCAAAATTCCACAATTAAAGCTAGAGCACATTTAGAACAGTGACTAATTTAATTAATAATTCATTGACATACATAATATCTACCTAATTCAATCCAACAAATTCAATCACCAACATTTCAAACCTCTTTTTGAATATATAGATTCTTTTCCTTCAATAACTTTTCAAGTTCCTCTTCTAAGATTAGCCACAAAGATAATTATTGATTCCAGCATAAAAAAATGAGGTAAAATAAAAAGGCAATGAAGAAAGAATTGAGTACATCCACATAATTGTTTATCGCAATACCAACCTAGTCCTTCATTAAATCAGGTTTTCATTATTTTTTCCTGAAAGCAAAAATTTGGATTTCTTAGGTTATTGGCCGTCCATTTCATTACCATACATGCTAATTAAATAAGAGAAATCAAGAAATAATTCACCTAACTACGAAGTGGCCAGTTTAAACAAAGCACCTGTAAAGGGTTTTAAAAATCAATGATCACATATAAGATGAGCAAATTCCATTCTCACTCGATCTCAAGCTAGTTGAAAAGTGTTGAATTCTTCACACTGAGACACAAACCAATTGATTACTTCAGCAGACATAACTTTACAATTCCTAATTACGCTAATTCAGAAATAAATTTAAACTTAACATTTTTTTTTTTGGTCAAATCATCCGGTATCCGAAAGTCGCTTTGGGCTCCGACTAATCTGGATTCAAGCCAGGTAGGACTACAAGGGCGGCAAAGCTCTCCCTACCGAAAGCAGCTGCGTTCCCAAGACTCGAAATGTCATTGCATGATGTCTATCGAGATCCACACATGACACATGTTTTTTCTAAAGAGCAATATTATAGGGACATTATTTGAGGACCTAATGATGTAGTTTCAATGTAATTATTTGATTAGTTGTGAATTCTAATGTTAGATGTAACTCACAGCTAATCCAATAGTTGTACATCATTAGATCTTCAAATTAGGTCCAAATCACATTTTCTTTTTCTAAGTCATCATTTTGGGCATCTGTAAGCAATTTTTTGACATGGTGGCAACGACCTGTTTCACATAGTATTTGTGGAAACAAATAATTTTTTTATGATAGCACTACCTCTAGAAAATTCTCTAAAACACGCTTTTTTGTTACGGTGGACATCGCCGTCGCAATTTTTTTTTCCTCAAAAGACTCTAATTCTTGTAGTGTTCTTTCTTTTATTTTTTTTTCTTCTTCTTTTCTTCTTCCATTCTTGAAACTCGATTTGAACAACTCAAAGAAGTTTGATTGCAAATAAATTTTGTCAAATCCACCAACGGTTGCAATTTTGAGTACCATATCCAATCTACTCCTCTTTACTTAAACAAACATAAACACTCAAGTATCAAAATTGTGCCTACATATGACCAATTTAAATGTATGTGTATCATTTTTTCCTCCCAAAATCAATCCCATATTAATGAATTCTAATAACTAGTTAGTCAAAAAAAAAAAAAATTCCTATAAAAAATTATTTGAATGAGTAAAACTTAATTATTGACCAGACAATTGAGTCAATATTTTAACTCACGTATGAAAAATTAGTATATATGGTAGAAAATTCTTCAACAATAATGCCTCTTAATTTATTGGAACATTTTTATTATTTGCTTTCTGATAAGACATTGAGGGCTCGTTTGGTAGACGTATTATGAGGGGATTAAATATTGGATTATACTATTTCTTATTTCATCGGGCCTAATATTTTGTTTGTTAAGCAAATTTGATGCCGTATTAATTTAAAAAATATATACTAATCGTATACTTATCGTATATTTTTTATACGTTAGACCTGTATTATGAAGATATTTTAATACCACCAAAAGAGGTGGTATTATAATCCAACTCAAACGTATTATTTTACATATTTATTATTATAACCCCCCAACTGATAAAATCAAAATGTCATCAATGTAACAAACACTGATTGAGGTTACTTTTTGTTAATTTAACATTAATACGATCAAACAATTTTTTAACCAAACAACGGATTGGACTAAATAACTATTATCCAATGCTTATATTGTGTATACCAAACACTAGATAAAATTACGTATTATTCTAATACCCCATTTAATCTTGTATTTTATCCATCTGTATTGTATTAGCTTGTATTATTTTATTTAATCCGTCCATTTCTAATACGGCAATCAAACGAGAGGTGAATTTATTGCAAATCAATGATTCCTTTTTGTCCTCTAAATTCCTTTAATATCTAATTAGAAGTCCTAACAACATTAATTGAGATCGCAATTAGAAAGAGTTAGCTAAACATCTACACAAGTGAAAAATTCGATTTAGCAATAACTGAACACTCACTGTTTCTACGTAGCCATGTCAACATGAACATTTGAAGGAAGAATTTTGTCGATCCTACAAAACAAAGGTTGGAGTCCCTAATATCAGCAAAGTAATCATCAATTTTTTAGTATAATTATCATAAAATTTATAAAAAAAAATAATAAATTATCAGGATAATTTATTATTACCTAGAAAGCTTCCTGCCATGGTAACAAAAAGTCCCATAGGCTTCTTTTGCCTATTTCAATGGCTGGCCAACCAAAACAATCTGGAAAACTCTATTTAGAGGCAGTGACGAAGCTTCTCAATACCCATCTCTTATCAACAACAATTTAGAATTAATATATTTGTTTGGAAAGAAACAATTGGCTGTCATGTAGCACTCTAGAGAGACATGGAGAAGAAAGGGGAACAATCTGGAGAGAAGGAACTCGAGAGTTGGTGTTGACAAAAGATAATATCAAACACAATTTCACATTGGATAAGAGACAATGAAGAGGCAAAATGAAATAGTTAGAGAAAGTGAAAACGCAAAATTTATGAGGAAGATAAATAAATTAGTTAATGAGAAAAATAAACAGACCAGCCAAATGAATTATCTATACGGATTTTTTTTGAGGTAAATTAAAAATTTAAAAGTTTTAATCTTAATATACTTTCATAAATAGTATACATGAAGGGTTGTTTGAATATATAATTGGTATTGGATAATTAAATACACAATGATATAGTTGTCTTTAATCATTTTTAGGGGCATTATGGTCAAATAAAAGTTTTTAATTTTTTTTACATTTTATATTAGTATAGATAAAGATAAAGATATAGATAAATTTAATATTTCATTTCATCAAATTAATATTATTTCTTTAATTTAATATTAAATTATTATATAATTTCATCATATCAACACTAAATTGGCATTTAATTGATTAAATTAAAATTTAATATATTAAATAGAATATTAAATTTCATTCATTTAACATTTAACCTTAGTAAATTAATGTCATTTTTTTAATTTAACACCAGATGAACATTCAATTTTATTAAAATAACATTCAAATTTATTCAATTAATATTAAATTTTATCAAATCAACACTAAATTAATATTTAATTTCATCAAATTAACACCAAATTAATATTTAAATTTATCAATTTAAGACCAAGTTTATTCAATTAATATTAAATTTTATCAAATAATTTTTAAAGTTTATATATGGAGGGTGATGTGTGAAGAGTGATTGGGTGATATTGTGAAAGGCAGATCATACCAGATGATAGAAATGGATGAGATTTTGACATTAACTTTATCGATTGTAATTTTTATTATATTTTTTTTTAACCGTAACAATTATAAAAACTTGATTATATAAACAAATGAGTGATAATGTGATAACTAATATTATAACAAAGTTATCATGCAACACTTTATAACGAAAATTTTATTGGGATAATATAATGATAGAGATCACGCTTACTGGCTAGCTAGGGCATATAATGGGAAAAAATTTGAGGGTATTTTAGTCTATTTATATAACAAAGGGTAATTTTGGTATTTTTATAAAATATTTAGTCAAATAATTACTTTATCTACTGACATAGGTAAAAATTACTGTTAAGGGGGTGTCATTGATTTGAAAGTATAAACTAAAAAAAAGTGCAATAAAATTTTAAGATTGGGAGGAGGTGTCATTTAATTTAGACCAAACTACATAAGGTGTGAATGTAATTTTCCAAAAAAAATAATAATATTAGAATTAGAATTTGTAAAGGTATTGTGAAAGGAAAAATGCATTATCTGGATGTATTGAGTTTCAAATTTGACACTTCTCTTGGGTCATACTATAAGTGTAATGCCTAGTTTCTCAGGATGCGTTAACTAATTAATCGACCACAATATACCACCAATATAGCTCCAAATATTTGGGTCAGAGTTTTAATTACCTCAAAAATTAATAAAATATAATCTTCACAATATACAAATAAATATGTTCAAATTATATATCACCACAATAAAACTAAAAGTTGTAAATCATCAATTCTCTCATATCTCAACTTTAGTCATTCCCTCTGAGATCATCCTAAAAAATATTTGAAGTGAGGAAATATATAATATGACAAGAAATAATATGTTCAACGATTAAAAAAAATACAAATAATCAAATTTCTAACAAATCAGATAATAAGAAAACAACAACAACATAATCATTAATCAAACTGGACTTGCCGTGTAACTCAACTGCTATCAAATATACCCCTTATACTCGGTTTATTTTGGTGATATGATAAGTGACACTTAGACATATAAATTCATACTCATATAAATAATTAGACCCCACAGAGCCATAATCAAATCGAACAATGACACACCCGCAAGGCTACAATCATATTTCACAACTATGCCCCAATACACTCGCACATGTACCAATCAATCACAAATTCTTTAGCCCTAAATATAAATCAGATCAACAAAACTTTTAGAATTTCATATCAACAGAAAACAATCAATAGCAGTACAAAATTTGAATAATCAAAATGACACTTTTTGTAATAGATTAAAAGACAGAAGTATAGTGTATACTACATTCGTACCTCTAATTTTATCTCATATTGAGATCGTGCACAGTGTCAAAACAAAATTGAGTAGTATTTTAGAATAATTATAAAATTAGGTAATTATGACTTATTTAAACCAAACAAAATTTGGAGTGGACAACGAAAAATAGCAATATCTGAATTTAATCTAAAAATATTTAACAAGGATCAAATTTGAGTAATTGTTTGTCAAATTAAACCTTTAAAATTATTAAATCATACCCCAAAACCTTACCTAAATTTTTAATCCCCAAAACGAACTACTCTATGGATAAAATTTTGACCTCTTCCTTCCTTTTCTCCCTCCCACTTCCTTTCCTTTCTGCCTCCCACTTCCTTCCTTTGTCTTTCTACCGTTGACTATTTATAGCCAATTTGGCTTGGCCTTAACATCACCTATGTGATGCAAAGCATGTGACATCATTGGACAAATATCAAATTTTCCATGATTTTCTCTTTTTTATTTTATTTTTAACCAACCCACTTGTTAAATTTCTTTTTGTGTCTCGCCGTTTTTATTTTGACATTTGACAATTCATATATTACACGCTTATTATATTGTTTAAATATTTTAGATATTTATTAAATATAATCAATATTATAGTCACTAAATTTGTTTTCACAGAAGTAACTTATTTTTGACTTCCATTTATTTATTTACAATTTTTAAAAATAAACTTTAGTATTATGCTTCCAACCATATAAAAATCATACTTAATGTACAACTAAGTAATTTAATATAAATCATTACAATTAGCGATTTATAACTTATGAATTCTCTTATATATGTAAATTAATTTGGGCACTACTTGGTAATCAAAATAAATTATAGCATTGATTGATGGTGATGTTCTACACAATTGAGCAGGGCTTGTTGCCTAGATGTTTGGGAATCACTGGAATGTCCAATCAGAGTTCTTAGGCTTTTGGTATTTAGGCAATGCAATTTATGGAATAGTGGTAAAAAAATTTATAGTATTTTACAAGCTCAGGAGTTAGACTAATCTATTCTAATGGAGTTTCCTACTCCTAAGGGAGTTTTCTATTAATCAAGGGAGAAGATTACATAGGTTAATAGTGTAGATATATTGCTTGAAAATATTGTGAGGGATTTGACCCTTATTTATAGTTTTCAAATGCCATTCGTGATTGCATTGTGTGATCCTCGCCATCTTCTTGTAATCGACGTTCTCTTTGGGTAATCAATGTTGATAGTACTGAGACGGTTGCACCTCATCTGTTAGAATGTTGGGCCATTGCGAGTTACGCGTAGCCTTTCAAAAGGTGTTACTTGTCGTTGTCATCATGCCCACAATGATCTCGTTGCTAGAGATTATTGACATGGACATCCCATATTACTTATCATGAATTGCGTGGTCTGAAATTAGATGCCCAAACTGGTAGGTCTAAACTCAACCTTAATCAATTTGTGGTATTATCGTTGATAATAACCCATCATTTTTTATCGGTTAGTGATGATAGGCTTATTAACACACACGAGAGATGACACTATTCTTGACTTTTGACTAGTGAGGTTCAAAGGTCTTCCTAGTATTATTTGGACCCAAAAAGTAGTTGGGGTGATGAAAATCTGGTATATAGAGATGGGTCCTAATGATATACAAAATAGACTTATGCAAGATTAATAGTTGATTGTGTGATAAAGTGTAATTAATGGACAATTAATAGAGCAATCACTGACAATACGCTAAATATTGGGTCAACACACATATATATAATGGTTCGGTACGGGTGACCTACTCCACTCCAAGAAATAATGACGGTGGCCGGAGAACTTTTATTAATAAAGCAAGGTGAGAGAGAGAGAGAGAGAGAGAGCAAGAGTTAGCTCCGGGAGAGATACAATAGCTAGGAGAGAGAAAAAAACTATGTGAGGGGTGTGTAGAGAGGTGTAGAGATGCCCCTCTCAATGAAGAGAGTTTACAATTTATAGACACAGAGTCTTAGTTGAGGCGGTGACTTGAAGGTAAAGATACTAGTTCTCCGGTGAGCTACAAAAAGGTAAATACAATTAAAGATTGTCTTGATCTTCGAGAGTGGGTATTCCGATGATTGCTCCCCACTCGCTCTAATTTTCTTGACGCCTTAGATCTTGGGCCGAGTCGAATTCACGAACTGCACTTGACTTGTCTTTTAGCTGATTTGGGCTTACTTGATTTATTGGACTTGCCCCAGTTAGATTCGGGCTCGTCATTTGTCCCCCATGCCCCAAGCCCTAATTGTGACAAAAAAAGGGGTTGAGGGCATGAACGAGCTCTTCATCTGGGCAGACCGAACAACTTACTCTTCACGGTAACTTCTTCAACTTTTCATCCTTTTTCATTAATTGAGCCTCTTTTATCGTTCAACTCCATTTTTGGGCATCCATTATAATGGTATTAAAATTTCATCTGTTGGGTTTCCCTTAGATCTAGTGGCCAAAAAACCCCTTTCTCATCCAAGGGATGGCCTTTGTGATTAGTATATATGTAGCCTATTAAAAGACTATCCATTTCTCCATCTTTTAATTATTCCCCTTTTCTTTGAGCTAAGCAACCTTTCCATTCATAGATTGCACATAACTTCAAGGAAGACAGAGATAGAGATCTTGTTGACGAGAAAGGCAGTCAAGGGTATCATAGGCAGAATCAGGTGTTTAGGATAATTCAGCGAAGCCCTGGGCAACACCTTGACAAATCCAAGCGAAGCCAAGGGCGACGCTCAGGGATCCTTATGGCAACGCCAGAGGAGACAAGCTAGGCAGTGCGCAAGGAGGCACCCAAGGTAGCGAAAGCGATGCCTAACATGCCCTAGTCAATGCCATGTGGGTGGAGAGGCTAGCGATGCCCATGACACATCTGGATGCTACTTTGGCGAAGGAGGTGAGCAGCATATAAGAAGCGACGACACCAACTGGGCGCTGGGTAGGGCGACACCAATCGCATGTGACGATGAAGAAGGCTGGGCAAGCGACACCCATGGTGTAGAAGGGCTCGTTGGCGACGCCTTGTAGGCGCAGGGATGTAGGCGATGCTGAGTGGATTGGGCGACACCCTTAGTGGAGTGGATTGGATTGGGAGATGACGCCTCAGTCGAAGGAGGTACAGGTGACGGCTTGAGGAGAGGAGTTGATGGAGATGGTATCCATGAGGGAGACGGGACTAGGGAGGATGGCCACACTTGGATTAGAGTCCTGGGTTTTCATGGAGAACCAACAGGAAACGCTCATGGGGCACTTGACAATGCCTCAAAGGCTGGAGGTATGGGAGGCTGTTTAAACGAGGGCCTAGGTGTTGGGCGATGCCTGAGGTATTGGGCATGGGGGCTGACACAACAAAACTTCGAATAACAATAACTTTGCGCTCAGTTGTCTGTTTGAGACAATTTTTTTTGAATTCTGGTATTTTTTCAAGTTCTACAACATACAAACCTCCAAAGGCAGTTTGGACAACAAATTTCCCCAAAAAATGCTTATTTCTCTCTGAATTTGACTTTAAAACACAAGTTAGTGAAATCGATGACGGTGGAAAGTTGTGCTCTAGCAGGCAGCTGTCGGGCATTCATGGGCGGCGGGTTGGTGTTCTGGGTTTTTCCCGAGAGGGAGACTATGATGGCTTTTGGCTAGGTAGGTTGCAAACCCACTTTCTCAAATCCTACTTTCTTCTGATCATTTTCTCGATGCTGATTTTTTATATTGACATCGTCTTTAATTACAGGTGTCCTGTTGATAGAGCAATGTTGGAGGCACTCTATGCTTTTAGGGTGGTGTCTCCGTTTCTTCCCAAGATGGTGGGGTTTAATACTCCCAGTGCTTTTCAGCCGATGTCCAATGGCTCGGTTACTTCTCGGGAGCAGGATTTGGTGGTGCCCCCACTCCTTCCCAGACTATGAATCCCGTGTGTATCAGAGGTAGATCTTGTACTACGATAGGAGTTGAGACTCCATATTTCGACGTGAATTTGACCAAGAAGTAGCTTTGGAAGTTTGTGACTCCCGGAGATATCAGAGATGTTGGATCTCGAGGTCTAGACGACATTATCAAGACCACGATGAAGGGGTCTTCCATGGTATGTCTTTTTTCTCAACTTAGATTTTGTACTTGCCTTATTTCCTTCATGCTCTATTTTTTAAATGTTTGTAGGTGGCTGCTATTTTTCCCTGCCTTTTTTTAAGGATGACCACTCTTGGTGAGGCATCTAGGGATCTCGAAAAACAGAGGCAGGCTTCGAGAGATTGTTGAGGAGCAGTTGAGACAGGTTCATGAGAGAGTAACAACTCTCTAGGTAGAGCTTCTAAAGAACGATACTACTTGGGTGCATGCATAGGCTAAGTTAGACCAAGTTTTGGGAGACCAAGGCTGGTTTAGAGTAGAGATAGGATTAGACCAAGCTTATAGCGACTCGCGAGGGAGCCGCTAAGCTAGAGATTGAGGCTGCTTGCATGAGAACAGAGACAGAGTTAGGCCAAGCTTTCTGGCGACTCGTGAGAGAGACGCTAAGCTGGAGATATAGGCTGCCTTCTTGAGAGCAGAGGCAGAATGAGACCAAACTTTTGGCAACTCCCGTGATAACCACTAAGCTGGAGACATAGGCTACCTACATGAGAACAGATGCAGAATTAGGCCAGGCTTGTGGCGACTCGTGAGAGAGACGCTAAGCTGGTTATTGACGTTGCTTGGGAGTAGAGGTAGGATTAGGCCTAGCTTTTTGGCGACTCGCTAAAGAGCACGAAAATAGATACAAAGATTGCTTGTGATCAAATGTAAGATTAAGCTGAGCTTTTTGGCGACTCGCGAGAGAGCGCGAAGCTAGAGACTGATAAGGTGATTGTTTGCACGAGAGTAGAGTCAGAGCTGCGAGTGTCCTATGAGGGGCTGCCAGAACTGAGACCGAGTTACGTATAGCTAAGGAGAGGGCTGTCGTGGCAGAGACTCATTCCATTGAGATGAAAATGAGGAGAAAGGCTGCTGAGAAGGCTATTGCAGGTTCCTTTATCGATAGTTATAAAGGGCTTGACAACTTCTGCTACTATTGATTTCTCTGGTTTCGTTTCATATGAGGCACCAGGGGTAGATGGTGATGGGGAGAGCCTTGATGACAGTGGTTTGGGGAGCAGTGATTGATCATCGAGAGTATGACGACTTTTATCTTTCTATCTACCTTATTGTTAGATCATGTTCTGACTTTTAAGCTGTTTACAAACTTTATGAAATGAAAATAAGACAGATCTGGACACAATAATATTCAAATAGTTTGATTTCATAAAATAACAAATAACAAAATAGATCAACTGAAACAATAAAGAACAAATTAAATGACAGCCATCAGCTTGTACCCTCTATTGATAATAGCTCTTCTGGTGTTCGACATCCCATAGGTGAGACAATACTTCCCCGTTTTTTAGTATGCAATCATCCTTAGGGCCAAACACTTCCACTTAGAGGGCCTCTTGGGGTTTCTTGGTCCTCATAGAGGCCACGTAGCATTCTTTGGCAGTAACTTGGTTTCCTCTGACTTCTCCGATCCCACAAAGGGTTGGGAAATGAAAAACAAGGTGATAGGTGGACGACACTGCCCTTAGGGTGTTGAGTGCGAGGCGTCCAAATATGATGTTGTAGGCAGAGGGACAGTCCAATACAATGAAGTTCACCACAATGGTGGGGTTTCTTAGCGCTATCCCTGCGGTGATTGGCAGGGTGATGAAACGCAAGGGATAAACTCTTTTCCCCAAAAATCCAACAAGGGTCGTCCTGATGGGTTGTAATCTCTCCTTGCTGAGGTGGTGGCTATCATAGGCTGGTGCGAACATGATATCGGCTAAACTATTGCTATCGACCAGAATTCTCTTAACTTGGTAGTTGGCTAACATCATGGTTAAGACGATGGGATCATCGTGAGGGAGCTGGACTCCCTCGAGATCCCTATTCGAGAAGGTGATGATCGCTTTTTCTCCATGTCGGAGTGTCTTTATCGGGCGAGAGTCATGCGACTCTACCTGTCTGGCTTTCCTAGTGTGGGCTTTTCTGGTGGAGTTGGAGTTGCCTCCTCTTCCTACCCCTCCGGAGATTGTTTGAATTTCTCTAAGGGGTTGCTGACATTCTCTGTCATCCTGGTCCCGGTCAGGTGGCAGGGCTTATCTTCTATCAACAATGTACTACCTCAATTGGCCCTGCCGTAAGAGCTCCTCTATTTGCCTCTTAAACTCATAATAGTCATCAGTGTCGTGGCCATGGTCTTGGTGGAAATGACAGTACTTGCTCGAGTTTCTATGATTTGAGGCGAACTTCATTTTTTTCGGCTAACGTATCATAGGATCATCCTAGATTAGGAGTAGGGTATGCTCAACCGATGTATTGAGTGGTGTAAAGGCTTACTGTTCTCTCAGAGGTGGGAGACCAAGGCGGTCCTTGACAGAGACGCTCTCTGTCATATTCTTGTCGTTCTCTGCTTATCTCTTGTCTTCGTGGGGTCCTTGACAGATACTCTCTCTGTCATATTCTTGTTGGGCTTTGGTGACATCCTCGGCATTCATAAACTTCTGTGCCCTTGATAGTAGCTCAGACATTTTGGAGGACGATTTCTTGAGGACGGAGAACATAAAATTAGAGGAGCACAAAATCGCAGTGAAGGCGGCCATGGTTGTATTATCGTTTGGCTCTTTGATCTGGAGAGCTTCCTCGTTGAAAACAGTAAGGTAGTTCATAAGGCTTTCATCCCACTCATGCTTGATGGTGAGCAGGTGGGTAATAAGCTTATGATGTCGGCATCCCCCAATGAAGTAGGAGACGAAGAATTTGCTCAACTCTGCGAAGGAGTGGATAGAAAAGGGTTTGATCTTCGCGAATCATTGTCAAGCAGACCCCTTCAAGGTGGTGCAGAAGGCTCTACACATGATCTCATCAGGCACGTTGTGGAGTTACATGAAAGATTTATATGTGTCCAGGTCGTTAGAGGGTCTTTGGTACCATCGAAGATCACGATGATAAGCATTTTGAACTTTGAGGGTAAGGGGTAATTGACAACATCTGCAATGAACGGGGGTATCAGTGTGCCTTGTTAGAGTATTAATACTAAAGGTAGTTTAGTCATTTTTTTTATGTTGTGTTGCCCTACTATATAAGACTTTGTGTATTTCTAGTTTTAAGTTGTGTATTACAGACTTGTTTTTAGTCTAATATATTCTCTCTTTATCTTATGTATTTCCATTGATCAATTTTATCATGGTATCAAAGCGGGTTATGATCCAAATACGAATAACAATACAATGGCTTCATCATAAGCAAGGTAGAAGATTGAACGAGAGCTGATGTAAACGGATCGATACTTTAAATATAGATGAATATTGATCTGCAATTTCAGCCTCTACTGCTCAATTGTATGTTACAAAGAATCTTGGACTGAATCTTGGTGAATATTTACTGGGCTGTCGTCTTCTTATTACTTGATTTCTGGGATTTCTGCTCGATTTCTTCTACGATTACTGGGTTGGTGAATCTTGGCTCTCTTTTATTCCTTCTACCTCCTCCTTGTTTTTGTCGTTGGTAGCTACTGCAAGTCAATCGCTTCTTCATTATTTTTTGTCATAGTTACACTTGGATATTGTGCCAATTTTATCTATGATAACTCGGTTGCTTGGGCACTGGGTCAGTATATGATTTTGGACTACTGGTCTTCAGAGAGGAACAGAGGCTGGTGAAATTCTTGATGACCCTTAGAGATGACTTTGAGGGACTTCGTGATTCCTTTCTTCATCTTCACCCACTCCCCTCAGTGGATGCAGTTCTTAATGAGCTCTTATTTGAAGAGGTTCGTCTTAGAACCCTTTCTCGCCAGTGGATGAGTCAGCCTCATCAGCTTTTAGCCTGACTATTCTTGAAGATCAGCTACATAAGTTTCTCTCTCTTTATTAGTCTAGTTCTCTCATAGTTTCTCCCACTATAGGTTCGTTTAGCTCAGGTCCTTCATGTATATCTTGAACGGCCTAGGTTTTTGACTCAGATGCCACACATCATATGACCAATAAACTTTTCTTTATTTGCATCTATTATTTCTCCTCCATTTTTATATGTACTTGCTGTCAATGATTCTCAAATGTCATTAGCCAGTGTTTGAACAATTATTTCTTCCAAACTTACACTCTCAGATGTATATTATATTCCTCAACTTACTTTGAATTTACTTTCAGTCAGTCAACTATTTGACTCTAAATTTTCAGTTCATTTCTCTTCCTCTAGTTGTGTTGTGCAAGATTCACAGTCCAAGAAGCTGATTGAGACATACGGTAGAAAGGGCGAGTTATATGTGTTAGAGGAGCTTCATGTCCCAAATGTCGATGTTGCTGCTTTTACCGTTGAATTTCGTTTGAGTCCAGAGTCATCTAATTTTTATTTATGAAATGCTCAGCTTGGTCATGTTTCTCATTCTCGTTTAAAATTTTTAGCTTTGACTGGTAGTTCAGAAAGTCATGACACATTTTATTGTAGTGGATACAAGTTGTCTAAATTTAGTGCAGTGTCGTTCAATAAAAGTGTTACTTGTTCTCTTGCACCATTTGATCTTGTTCACTTTGATATATGGGGACCAACTCTTATTCCTACACAAGGAAGGTCCAAATATTATGTTTCATTTATTGATAATTACACGAGTTATTGTTAGGTATTCTTGATGAAACTTCGATTTGTATTCTTTTCCATATTCACTACCTTTCGTAACATAGTACACACTCAATATTCTGCAGTCATTAAATATTTTCAATGTGATCAGGGAGGTGAATATACTCTTACTTATTTTCATGATTTGTTGAAATCTAATGGTACACTTTATCAATCATCTTGCACTAACATATCTGAGCAGAATAATGTTGCCAAATGAAAACACTGTCATATATTCTAGAGACAACACATTCCCTTCTATTATCAACACATGTTTCCAGCTCATTTTGGGGGGAAGCAGTTTTGACAGCAGTTCATTTGATCAACATAATTCATACTATTCTCACCTCTGGAGTCTCTCCATTTGAAAAGTTATGTGATAAGTCGCCTAACTATTTTTCTTTACGTGTGTTTGGTTGTACCTACTTTGTTTTGCTCCTTAGTGTTCTTTGTACCAAACTTGCTGCCCATTTAGCTTTTCATGTATTTCTTGGTTATGGTGAGGGTTAAAAAGGGTAGCGTTGCTGTGATCCCATTACCCATAAGCTTTATGTCTCTTGTAATGTTGTCTTTATGGAGCATATTCTTTTTTTTTTTTTTTGATTCCATCTAGTTCTTCCTTATGGAATAAGTTTGACCTGCTATACATTGAACTCTTTCCTACTAATGTTCCTTATGATACATATGTTGGTGATTTACCTATGTCAGATTTTTTCTCTTCTGAGTCAACTATTCCTCGTCCCCTTATTATGTATACTTATGTTCGCAAGACTTCAGTTATCTCTTATTCTAATGTAGTGTCTCCCCTTTCTCCTCTGGCTGCCCAATTAGGTTCAGACACTGTGGATCATATCTCACGCTATCCATAAAGCTCCTGCAAATGTCCAGATAGATTTTGTTGAAGTAATACTTGTTATTCTTCTAACTTTTGTTTCTTCTTTACTTCTATTCATTCTCTATATGAACTCACCTCCTACAAGGAGACTTTACTTGATCCACTTTAGAAATAAGATATGGATGAGGAGTTGTCTTCCTTACATAAGACCATAGCTTGGGAGCCAGTGCCTTTATTGTCTTGTAAACGCACCATTGGTTGTAAGTGAGTTTATAATATAAAAATCAAGTTGGATGGTTCTGTGGAACGATATAAAGCTCGATTAGTAGCCAAGGGGTTTGCTGAAGAATATGATTTAGGCCATGATGAGAATTTTTCCCCATGTTGCCAAGATGACTACTGTTCGCACCGTGAGTGCAGTTGCTGCTATTCGACGATGGAGTTTGTCTCAAATGGATGTGAAAAATGCATTTCTTCATAGAGATTTAACTGAACAGGTTTTTATGACTCCTCGCCTGGATTGTCTAATAGTTTTGGTCAATTATGCCGACTTCATCATGCCTTATATGGTCTTAAACAGGCTCCTAGGGCATGGTTTGCCAAATGTTCTTCAGTTATCTATGACTTGGATTTTTGTGCTAGTGACCATAATTCTGACCTTTTTTTATAGTCTACTTCCTCCGGCTCTATTATTCTTTTACTATATACTGATGATGTGATTATTACGGGTGATAACACTACTGGTATATGCTTGTTGAAAACTCAGTTACATGATCATTTTGAGATGAAGAATTTGAGACAACTTAGGTATTTCTTGGGCATTGAGATTGCCTCATCTCCTAAAGGCTATCTTCTCTCTCAATCCAAGTATGCCTTTGACATTATTCACCGAGCTCGCTTATTAGATAATCGAACAGTTGAAACACCTTTAGAGCTCAATGTTCGCTACTCTCTGTCTGATGGTACTCCCTTGTCTGACCCAATCCTCTATCGCACTATTGTTAGGAGTTTAGTATATCTTATAGTCACTTGTCCGAATATCTCCTATTCTGATGTGAACCCCAATCGACTTGCTTTGAGACCCAACAACAATATTGAAAATACAACCTAAGAAAGCCAAACCCAGGTCCATGGATGGAGAATTTAGACCAATTGAGATCTTGTGTCAAGAACCTAGATTATATCAAAATCTAGACCCATTGAAGAACCTGTCTCAAGAGTCCAAATTACATGGAGGAACGCTACAAAGGTTGTGATCTACCTTTGATAAGTTCAAAAGTTCAATCAAGAACAAGAGGAGTAAACTCAACTCAACTCACAATCAAAATTCATTATGTATTGTCTCTCATATTGTCTCACTTATTTCATTGATTAAAAGCCTATTTATAAGGCTGGTCATTACAAAGACACAAATCCTAATCTAATAAAGAAATAAATCCTAATCTAATAAGGAAACAAATCCTAATCTAATAAGGAAACAAATCCTAATCTAATAAGGAAACAAGTCCTAATCTAAATAGGAATAACAAAAGACTAAAATTTGTGACCCTTTCTCTCAAAAATGCCCATGAGTGAATAGTATCACGGGTACTGTAGCATGAACAGTACCGTGCTACAGTACTTATTCTAAACTCTAGTTCAAATAAAATAATAAGACACATGTGGGCCAAGCATCCTCAA
>CM042196.1:23134029-23187969 GCA_023539305.1 Ilex asprella
AAAAGACTAAAATTTGTGACCCTTTCTCTCAAAAATGCCCATGAGTGAATAGTATCACGGGTACTGTAGCATGAACAGTACCGTGCTACAGTACTTATTCTAAACTCTAGTTCAAATAAAATAATAAGACACATGTGGGCCAAGCATCCTCAAACCCACTTATTCTAAACTAATAATAAAAACTCTTTAAACAAATTAAAAGCATTAACAACAAAAGACCCTATCTCTAAGTTATGTCTTCCGTAACATGGATCAAGTGGATCAAAATTGACTCTCCTTCTTTCAAGCCCATCTTGAGTGTTGGACTCTTGCTAGCTTCATCCCAAGTGGATTGGACCAATCCTTGCATTGCTTCCTTGATTTTTTTGGCTCTTGATCTTGTAATTGGTCCATCTAGACATGCAAAGGATCTTTAAAAGTAGGCTCACCTTAGTTCTCATCATTCCCCCTTTCCTCAAAAAGATTCGTCCTCGAATCTTCATCGACATCTTAAGGAGAAAGATTAAAAACATAGAAGGTAGAAAAAAAAATCGAATATATTCCTCTTTTTTTTTTCTTGCTCTTCTTTTTTTTTTCTCTTCTATTTTTTTTTGTCACCAACTGATTTGATAACAAACTAGATAGTAAATAATTGAAAAAATCCTAACAATAACTCAAACCCTAGAACAATGATTTTTTTTTTGATACCAAATGATGCGAATCCTTAAAAGAATTCAAGATCCCACACGCAAATTGATTGAAGAATCTCCAAGAAAGTTTACAAACTAGAATGATAAGAACCCCAAACCCTAGACCCAATGTTTTCAAGAAACAAGAACCCAAGGTTAAAAGTTCAAGAGAAAGACGCCACAAGAAAAATTAATTCTTGATAAGTTCTTGAAATAGTTCTTGGAAGAACAGTAAGGTGGAAACCTCACAATACTCATACAAATATTTTTTTGGCAGCCACACAAAACCCTAAGAATTTTGGCAGCCTTTTTTTTTTTTTTTGTAACACTAGAAAAATGAAGCCCTAGAATCAATTATGCTAGAAATAAAAAAATAAAACAAAGATAGAATATGACCTGGTTGGAAGTCTTGCTCTGATACCAAATGTTGTAAACTCCAATCGACTTGCTTTGAGACCCAACAACAATATTAGAAATACAACCCAAGAAAGCTAAATCCAGGTCCATAGATGGAGAATTTAGACCTATTGAGATCTTGTGTTAAGAACCTAGATTATATCAAAATCTAGACCCATTGAAGAACCTGTCTCAAGAACCCAAATTACATGGAGGAACGCCACAAATGTTGTGATCTATCTTTGATAAGTTCAAAAGTTCAATCAAGAACAAGAGGAGTAAACTCAACTCAACTCACAATCAAAATTCATTATGTATTGTCTCTTATATTGTCTGCCTTATTTCATTGATTAAAAGCCTATTTATAAGGCTGGTCATTACAAAGAAACAAATCCTAATCTAATAAAGAAACAAATCCTAATCTAATAAGGAAACAAATCCTAATCTAATAAGGAAACAAATTCTAATCTAATAAGGAAACAAGTCCTAATCTAACTAGGAATAACAAAAGACTAAAATTTGTGACCCTTTCTCTAAAAAATGCCCATGAGTGAATAGTGTCACGAGTACTGTAGCATGAACAGTTCCGTGCTGCAGTACTTATTCTAAACCCTAGTTCAAATAAAATAATAAGACACATGTGGGCCAAGCATCCTCAAACCCACTTATTCTAAACTAATAATAAAAACTCTTTAAACAAATTAAAAGCCTTAACAACAAAAGACCCTATCTCTAAGTCATGTCTTCCATAACATGGATCAAGTGGATCAAAATTGGCTCTCCTTCTTTCAAGCCCATCTTGAGTGTTGGGCTCTTGCTAGCTTCATCCCAAGTGGATTGGACCAATCCTTGCATTGCTTCCTTGATCTTCTTGGCTCTTGATCTTGTAATTGGTCCATTTGGACATGCAAAGGATCTTTAAGAGTAGGCCCACCTTAGTTCTCATCATTCCCCATTTCCTAAAAAAGATTGGTCCTCGAATCTTTATCGACATCTTAAGGAGAAAGATCAGAAACATATTCTATTCACATTATGAGTCAGTTTGTTGTCTCACCCACCACCGTTCACTGGGCTGTTGTTCTTCGCATTCTTCGGTATCTACATGGTACTCTACATCAGAGTTTACTATGTCCTCACTTTTCGTCTATGGAACTCAGGGTTTATTCTGATATTGACTGAGCTAGTGACTCTATGGATCGCAATTCCACCACTGATTTCTGCCTTTTTCTTGAGGATTCTCTTATTTTGTGACAAAGTAAGAAACAAACTATTGTTGCTTGTTCTTTTGCTGAAGTTGAGTATCGTGCTATGACATCTACTACAGCTAAGATAGTCTAGTTACGATGGTTCCTTGTTGATCTTGGCATTTAGATATCTTCACCCACTCTTATGTTCTGCGACAACACCAATGCTATTCAAATTGCTTATAACTCGGTCTTCCAAGAACGCACAACGTACATTGAGATTGATTGGCACTTTGTGTGCCTTCATCTGTAGCAGGACACTATCACTCTCCCCTTTTTTCCTTCTACAATGCGGATAAATGATTTTTTTACGAAGTCTCACACCATACTCTATTTTTAATTTCTTCTTGGCAAATTCTTGATTTTTTTGCCGCACACCTTACCAAGTAATCCTCCGTCTCAAGCGCCTGTGCTTGGATGACGTTGAGGGCATCACTGAGTTGATTTTGCACCTCCCTGATCTTCTTGTCCTATTGGTTGGAGACGTCCTCCGTTGGGTCATTGTAGTGGCTTTTATGATCAACATACTAGCTTTCTCCCTCATCCTCTTGTGCAGGTACATGAGCAGGGGGAATACTTGAGCTTCTCACGTGCTGAGGAGGGACTTTTAGCGAGGTGCGCCCTAGCGCTGCCCGGGGAAATTCTGGAGTGGGGCCCTACGATAGGGGGTGGCTTGGCCCCCAGAGTGAAGAGGGTGCAGTGCTTCTTCCATCGGAGGGAGTGTGACTCCCCCTACAGGCTGAGGGCGAGCATCAACTGGATGATTTGTTGATTTTTGTTTACCAACACTACATGGTCTACAAAAGCTGTTGCTTAACCAAGGGAGTCGCTGTAGTGGATAGTTCCGTGGGTGCGAGCGAAGGTGAAGCCTCCTCCTGGCGGGCCGAGATGTTCTCCTCTGGTAGTTGGCTCATCGACCTGGTCGTGATCACCATGGATTTGAAAGAGAGTAGTAGAGTAAAAGAAAACTTAGTCGTTTCCCACAGACAACACCAAACTGATGACGCACAAAATAGACTTATACAAGATCAACAGTTGAGTGTGTGATAAAATGTAATTAATAGACAATTAATACAACACTAAATGACAATATGGTAAATATCGGGTAAACACACATAGATCTAGTGGTTCAGTCCCGTTGACCTACTTTACTCTGATAAATGACGACGGTGGTCGGAGAACTTTTATTAATAAATTAAGGTGGGCGAGAGAGAGAACAAGAGTTAGTTCCGTGAGAGATACAATAACTAGGAGAGAGAAAAATTTATGTGAGAGGTGTAGAGATGCCCTTTTTAATGGAGAGAACTTACAATTTATAGACACAGAACTTTAGTTGAGACGGTGACTTGAGGACAAATATACTAGTTCTTTGGGGAGTTATAAAAAAGTGAGTACAATTAAAGATTGCCTTGATTTTCGAGAGTGAGTATCTCGATGATTACTTCCTACGTGTTCTAATCTTCTTGGACGCCTTGGACATTAGGTTGGGTCGAATTTACAAATTAGGCTTACACTATCTTTTAATTGATTTGAATTTACTTAATTTATTGGGCCCGGCCCGATTAAATTTGGGCTCCTCAGGTACGCAGCAAATTTATTGGAATCTGGCATGGAAAGAATCAAAGTATCAAAATTTTCACATCCACCTTTTTCTAGACGGTCTTTCACGGGGAATATCGGAAACACTCCAAGTAATTTTCATTGATTTTTGAATGGTATGATATATTAATATGTGGACTGGTCTACATATTCTACAAAAAATGCACGTACCATATCGAAATTAAATGAGAGTTATTAATTTTAGTTTGATTAATTTATTGGTAAAACAAATTAAATAAAAAATGAGAGAATCGCATAAAAAAGGGTAACTCCCATTTTGCCATTTGAAAGACACAAAAATTCTTAATTTGTCCCTTGAATGATTAAATTTTTCACATTGCCCTCTCCAATAAATAAAAAAGTTGCAATGTAGTCCACCGTCTTATTTCCATTTGGTTGTTTTTATTCATCTGTTTTGTGATTTCTGATTAGTTGATTTGACAAAAATTAGACGGACAACCAAATGAAAAATAGTGGGATCATATTAATTATCTAATAATCAAATATAATCAATTTTATACCATGCATATATTGTGTTTTGTCATATTCTTACAAAATTTAAATCACAAAGATTAAGTGTAAATCCGTTAGTCTGTTTATTTCATGATGTGTTCCATATATTATCGGCTCAACCAAATTTAGATTGAATGTTACTCTAAAAAATTCTTAATTTTTTTGTTTACATTTTGAATGATAAAAATTCTTCCATTATTCGTTACCTTTTTTAACAATTTTTTTAGTTGTATTTATCCTATTATCTTATTTCTATACGCAGTTATTTGCATCAATGCTTAATTTTAAGTGGTTTCAATAGAAATTTAATACTTAATTTTTCTAAAATAAAACATATTATTTTTTTATTTGATTATGAATGTAATTTTAATTTTCTAAGGATGTTGTCGGAGTTAGGGGTATTAATTGTGTCGTATTTGTGTGACTCGCATATCGTGTTATTCTTATCGTGTTATTATTATTCGTCATGTTCGTGTCAAGACTAGGGGCAAAGCCAGCATTTCACATTAGATGGGGTAAATTATGATCGAAATTTTTTTTAGTTCATTCATCGATTTACCTAAAGCACCATTAAATTTTTAACTTAAACAAAATACAAATAAAAAATCATAAAATAACTTATATTTGGGACATTACAACTCAACCACATACTAAAGTAGAAGGCAATATTGTTTCAAATATTAAAATTTGTACATAATGAATTGATGATAAACTAAATTTTTAGTAATTTTCTTCAATGTATAAAACAACATTATCTGTAATCAAATTATTCCTTTTATGTTGAGAAATTTAGCTGAAACCATCATTTACTTTGTTGGTGTACTCTATTCATAAACTAAAACATTGATTTTTTTTTTTTTGGAGAACTTATCAAAAATTGTAAAAAAAAACTAGGACTATTGTAAACATTTTTAAAAATTTAGGGGGGCAAATGTATTAAAATAACTAAAACTATCATCCTTAACAATAGGATTCAAAAAGTCATGTGGTGGGGGGGGGGGGAAGCCCACCTTCCATCCGATGTGAGTCCGCCTTGGTCAAGACTTGTGAATTGTTTTTATTTTTTTAGTGTTTTTTAAGTATTAAGTATTATTAAATTATTTAATCATATCAATTTTATAACTGTTCGTATTGTGTTCGTGTCGGCATACAACAGTTCACAACACGTCGGAGTGCGCGCAAATACTTTCATTTAAGAAGCGTCTATCATACTCTGTAGCCTAAACCAAACTTTCCAAAGTCCAACCACATGAGAAACTTGGGGCGTGCTTGGTTATCTTCAAAAACAGTTTTTTGTTCTCAAAATTTAAAAAATACTCAAAACCTATTTGTTTAGCATTTTTGTTCTCAAAATTTTGAAAAAAAAAATGAGATTTGAGGCAAAGCAAAAAACAAGTGTAATTTGGCCGTGTTTGATTATCTTCTAAAAAATATTTATTCTCAAAATTTTAAAAACACCCAAAACTTGTTTATTAAGCATTTTTGTTCTTTGAAAATTTTGGAAACACAGAGAGCAATTTTGACACTTAGTGTTCCCTTAGTAGCAATTTTAATGAGGTCTGCTCTTCGAGTTCCCTTAGTAGCAAAAATCTTCATTCTTATTTTTTTTCTTTCCTTCCTCTCTCTCCAGTGCCTTCTTCTCTAGGCTCCATCGTCTCCATCTCCTCTCTCTCTGTCTGCAACGAAAATGGAGCATCGAAACATAGATCTGAAACAACGAAGTCGGATCTGCTTCGGATCTGTGTTATTGTGTGACTATGTGTGCGTGCGTACGTATATATATATATATATATATATATATATATTGTGTGTGATGGATGTGTTGTGTATTGTGTAACTATGTATGTATATATGTTGTGTGTGTGAAGGGTATATATATATTGTGTGTGTGATGAATATATCTATATATATTGAGTGTGTGTATATATATATATATGTAATAAAATAGAGCTGAGTTTGAATTTTAAAGACAAAGAGAGATCAAGATTATTTTGAGACAAAACATAAACACATCCAACGGACAACGTAATTCCAACATAAAAGACGGTTCAGATTATCTCAAAAGTTTTGATCTAATGGTCTACTATAAGTACTGAATTTTGTTTTACCTCCCAATAATTTTCACAAGCCTATCATTTTACTGAATTTTATCCTTCCAAAGACTCATCTCCTCCTCTCCATATCCTGTACGTTTCTCCCTCACTCCCACCCGAAAATATACCTCCCCATAATTATATGTCTGTCTCTCACACACACACTCTCTCTCATAACTTCTCCCTACCATCGCCACTGCCAGCCATCGCAATCGCAATCGCTATCGCCATCGCTAGCCCACCGCCAGCCATGTTCACCGCCATCCGTCGTCATTGCGAACACATCAGGTTTTGCTCACTCTCTCTTTGTCTATGTTCCTCTCCTCCTTCGATTTTATTTCTCACTCTCCAACCTAGAAGCCTCCCCTCCCAAAAACCCAAACCTTTAACACGCCTCCCGAAAACCCATCTTTGATTCTTTCCCAAGATATTTGGTGTTTTTTTTTTGTGTTTGGTTTGGATTAATTTATAAATTTTCCCAACTAGGTATTCTAATTTTGATCTAAAATAGATTTTTTCGACTAAGTATTTGTATTTTGTGTTAATTGACTTCTTTTTTTTTTTTTTTTTTTTTTGTGTCTCAATTGTCACAAAAAGTGGTACCATTTGAGTAGGAAACAAGATTTGCATAGAACAACAAACATTTTGGTTAGTACTGATGCATTTATGTACAATTGAGATTCAGTGACGAGGGTGTGTTGAAGTTTGAATTTTAGTAGAAGTCTCTTGAATGGATTTGCTTTCTTGGTGTTGAGAATGTTGATTTAGTGGAATCTATGTTTTCTAATATTTGGTGGTTTGTGAATTGATTTTGATAGAGTTTTTGGCGCCTCTCACATGTTCAACAAAATATCTTATATAGCTATTTCCATCCAATATTACACACAATCATGTATGCTTTTTTAAAGATATGAATTTTTTTATACATTTTTTTGTATTCAAACAATTCCAAGACATGGACTGTGTGCAGGCAAATTTCTGGACAATATAGATGAACGACAGATCTCTCCCATAGTGAACTCGAATCCGTCGAGAAAGATGGTATTCCAGTCACAAAGAACGAGTTGGGAGGGCCAAAGGTGGCTTAAGGAATGGTGATGAATTGTTTCTGGGCTCCCCCATCATCTCCGGTGAATTAGGATGGGTTCCTGGAACACAAGGAAAAACAAGTTAGAGGGGCGTTAGAGTGTTTTTTGGCGTGTCTCATTCGACGATCAAATCAGTTCTTTTAGAGAGAGGGGAAGAAGAAAATATCGTATATATTCTTGGGAGGCAATTTTTCACACCCCCTTACTTTGTATTTTTTGGGAATATTTATACCTTCAAAAGCTCATCATTATTGATAGTCTAGGTATTAAGTAATCGTTAGAGATGGGGTAGTGTGCCCTCCTGATTTGCATTGAGAATGTCCCAACATTAATTGCTCGAGTACCCTCAGGCTCCCGAGCATTTAATGTTCTTCCTCCAATTGTAGAGGCATTAAATGCTTGGCACCCAGAGCAATTAATGCCCCTTATCTTCGACTTTTGAAGTCATCACAGACGTCCCATCAGTGTGAGTTCATTAAATGTTTGCTAGAGATAGTCGTATGTCAGCAAGAGTATTTTTGTGCATCCAGCCTTTAGCTTACACTTCTTGACATGTGTTTGCCTATTCTTGGCGGAGTGTCTTGTCAAATTTGTCATTTTGACCTTATTGGGAAGGCAAACCAATGATTCAACAGACATGCTAAGAGTGGTAGTCGCAACTGTCAGCAAACAATTCAAAATAAGGTGTTCCTGGCGTTGAGGACACGTGGCTCAGGACATGTCCTCGCCATCAAGACAGATCCTCGGGGAGGGAGAGCATGATCTTGATGCCGAGAAAAGGTGCCCTTATAGAAGAGGTGGGTCCCTTGGTGCCGAGGGCGGATGGTTCCATCTTTTGAGGGCATCTTACGACACTTGACTTCATCAGAGGTAATAGAGTACCTCGGTGCCGAAGACACGTGTTGGGATCCTTATCCTTTCTCAGGAGTGTCCCATCAAACTGATTTGTTATTTTATTATTTGTTATGAATTGCTCACCAATTATGTTAATTGGCATAATCGCAGCTGTCATTGGTACGAAGACTTTAACTTTCATTTTCTTAGTCTATCATTTTAGTAATCTCCCTAAATGATCGTTCTTGGGTGAGTTTACAAATCCAACCTTCCACTCTAATTAGAATTAAAATTGAATTTCATGTTTTCTTTTTGCAACTTCCCAGTAAACAAATGGGTATCTAATAATTTTCTCACTTTTATACATGAGTTGATTTGTTGCTAATGCCCAACTGTACACATGCTTCCCAAATTGTTTGCTGGTTTGCTTTAAAGAAAATACAGAATCTTTTAACACCCATAACACACATACACCAGAAACACCTGCCACAACTACCATTAGTAGTTTAAGTGATAGAGGCTTTGTCGGTCATTCGTTCTTATTATTTGTTTGTTTTTGTTTTGCACGTGTGTGTATGCAATAAAAAATATAATTTTTCATTTTTTTGGTTCTATTCTATTGGTTACTTCAATTTTGGGAATGTGTGTTTGTTGTGATGAGTTGATTTCAAATTTTTTTGGGTGAGTCATTTGATGATTACATTGGTGGATCAAGTTTGTGGCTTTAGGCAAAAAAATCTGTCCATACTGGTTGTTGTTGGTTTGGTCTTTAATTTGTAAGTTATCTTAGGTAACAATTGACTTTTCAATTAAATTCGTTACTGGGTGGTTGTTATACTGAGTACAAACTATTTTTTTAATGTTTCAAATGAGTGGTTTTGAACATAAAAAAAAAGAGTGGGTTTGAGGTTCTTTATGTCGTGCAATCATGTTTTGATATCTTCATTGCTACATCTTTTTTTAGTGGATGATGTTTGTGAGTGTGCGGCTACATGCTACTATTTGACGTGGAGTTTTTAGTAAATGCATTCGTATTTAAGGTCCAGTTTTCAATTATCAAGTGATCTCAAAAAAATTTTGCATAAAAATTCTATCTGCATTCTAATGTATCATTTCACTGGGGCACAAATTGGACCAGATCATGGAATTAATAGCCCTACAACAATCTTGCTGCACATCGGGTATCGCTTACTTCTTGACATGTAAGTTCCCTATATTGTCAACGTTATATTACAACGGTCACATTATATTTTTTTATGAGCCTTTGTTATTTATTATTCATATTTTTTAAGCTTTTGATGCTTGGTTAACCAAGCATATTCATATATTTTTTAAGCTTTGGATGTTTGGTTAACAAAATTTTATTATTCATATTCATGATTTTTAATTGGTATAATATTGACTCCACCCAAAAAAAGAAAGATGTCAAGGAAATTTGTAGTGGCTACAAGAGTGACAGTGTTAATAGATTGTAAATAATGAAATTTGCATTGGCTAAAAAGCATGCCAGATTTCTACCTTTTTATCTTTGGTTATCAATTTTTCTTTGATTTCTATCCCGTTTCTCCACCTCTCATTAGTTTTTCCTTGTAGGATTTTTTGATTCCACTGATTTTTTATGAGTGTGTAGAGCTACTGTGTGTTCTACTATACAAGTTTTCATAAGAAAGGGTTGGCTAATATGTTGTTTGTTTGGTGAAAAAATAGCTCATTTATAGTAACTTATTGTTCTTTTTTGGAGTGTGGTATAATGTATTGTTGAGTTTTGGGTATAATACTTAGCTCTGATTGTTTGAATGAATTCTTGAGTGTCAAATTTTGTTTATTCTTGCCGTTTTGCAACTATTTCCTTTGTTAGTGACTAGAATGGGGCCTTTCATTACCTCCCGGCGGAAAAAGTACTCTTATTAGCTTAGTGCAGGGGAAATGATAATATTTCTTTTGTTCATCATCATACATTGTTTGAATCATTAATGATTGAAAAGGATCAAGGGCTCCTGATTTGTTTGTTGCTATTATATTATATTGTGTGCTTGTTGGTAAATGGTTGTATTAAAGTCAGAATGTAACGTGATGGTGAATTTAATATTTGATTTAGGTTGCGTTATTTTAAATAGGTCAATTTGATTGTTGTATTATTAAAATTATATTATACATTGTATTTATTTATGAACAAATATTTATAATTTTTTATGAGTAACATAGTGCCCACAACAGTAGCAGTGTCGTTGTTTTGGATGATATTGGTGGGTTTCTATCGAGCGATGAGTTTCAATTTAAAGCTTTTGACATGGGTTTGGAGATAAAAAGGAGGCTAACAATTGATTTTTATGGGAATCTCAGGCTTTATAGCTTGGATAGTTCGAATATATCATGGGCAGTTTAATGGGAAGCTCTTGCACAACCGTTGAATGTGCAAGGGCTGTGTGGAAAAAATGGGATTTGTGTTTATGCACCAGAACGTAAATGTTCTAGCCCTCCTGGTTATGTGGTAAATGATTTGAGTGATTGGAATCAAGGTTGCAGGCCTACGTTCAATCAGATGTGTTCAAGATCTCAGTAGGTGAAATTTGTGGAAATTCCCTTCACAGATTACTACGGGTTTGATCTCGATTATAATTCATCTACTTTAATAGAACATTGCAGGGACCTTTGCTTAGATGATTGCCATTGTCAAGCATTTAGCTACAGGTTGACAGGATCAGGAGTATGTTACACCAAAAGTGCACTTTTCAATGGCTATAAGTTTCCAGCTTTCCCTGGTAGTATATATATAAAATTCTCGACAAGTCTCCCAGCATCAGAACTCACAATTCTTAATGGCTCCAATTCCATATGTGGAGGTTCTCTCCTTCTATGTATGACACAATGGGTAAAAAGGTGAAATGGGTTTATCTATACTCATTTGGTTTGGCCATTGGAGCAATTGAAATTTTCTTTATTTTATCGGGCTGGTGGTTTTTATTTACAAGGTCGGCTGCACTGGCAGATGGATGTCTTGGGATATCAAGTCCGTTCAGGAAGTTCAGTTATGCTGAAGTCAAAAAGGCAACCAATAATTTCAAGATAAAGCTAGGAAAAGGTGGCTTTGGTGTTGTTTACAAGGGTGTTTTGGCGGATGAGAGGGTGGTAGCGGTGAAGAGATTGGGAGATGTGCCTCAAGGGGAAGAAGAATTTCAGGCAGAAATGAGCACAATTAACTTGGTGAGAATGTGGGGATTCTGTTCGGAAAGTAGACATAGACTCTTAGGGCATGTTTGGTTGGAGGATTAGATGGTATTAGGGCATCTCCAACAATGTATCTAAAATAGTTATTTAAATATTGTATTATCTACTTTAGCTAACCATTTTTTCAAATTCACTCCAACAATGCTATCTATTTTAGCTAGCCACTTAAACTAACTTTAACTAACTTTCAATAATAAAATTCAAAAAATTATAATTCAACTATACATTGTACAAATTTAATCAATTATAAGCTGCAAGAGATAACCCTCCTCCCGAAAATTACTATTCCCAAACCAAATTCTCTAAAATTAAATCAAAAAATTCAAAGTCAAGATTTTTTAGATATTTTGCTTGATTTTTTGGGGGTTTTGTTGGATTTTTGGGGGGTTTGTTGGATTTTTAGGGGGTTTTGTTGAATTTTTGGAGGGATTTTATTGGATTTTTTGAGAGAGTTTTAGCCACCGCCTCTTCCAACACCACCTATATTAGCAGACTGTGAGGCCACCGTCCAGATTAGCAGATCCAATCAACCCAAAAGCAATAAATAGATAAATAAATATAGTCACAGAGAACAATAAAATCAAAGCAAATCCTAGAAACTCTCCGAAACAAAGCAGGTACAAATTCACAGAAATGCAAATCACCCCCTAAAAGGATAAAAGTATAAGAAACAGCCTTCCCACAACAGAGATATAAATTTTAATTCGAACAATTTTACAACTACAAACCAACCAAATACAATAAGAGCTGAATTTGTGAGGGAAAAGAAGATAGAAATTCTAATTCTTATATGTTACAAAGAGAGAGATGTAAACGAAGAACTTGGTGGGTGAAACCAACCATGGAGTGAATCGATGAAGGCAGCGATGATCGATGGTGTTTGTGGCTTCACTGGCTTGTGGCTTCGAGTTCAATCGATGGAGAGGCAGAGAGAGAAGATGCGGCAAGAGTTGAGTGAATTGATGGAGAGAGAGATAGTGAGGAGGCGACGATGATCGATGGTGCTTGTGGATTCGAGTTCAATTGATGGAGAGGCAATGCGGGAAGAGAGAGGCGAGAGTCAAAGAGGAGGAGGAGGCGACGATCAAGGGAGAGACTAGCTAGCTAAATGGAGCAAGTGAAAAGGGGCTTATGGGAAATAGATAGGTGAATAGCTAGTCTATTGGAGCAAAAAATCATGGACTAACTATCTAAAATAGCTAACAAACCCATTTTAGCTATCCTTTTGGAGATGTGCTTATGGGGTGGGATAAAAGGAAATAGTACGTGGGGCCCACCTTATACCTTCTTTGTTTGACATTTTACAGATAGTACTATTTTTTGGATCGTAATACTGACCCGTGTGAACAGTGCATCAAAACCCATCTACATGGCTTTATATAATACCACCTGGGAGGTGGTATTATTTTCTGAGTTTTGGCCACAAACGGTATAATGTGAGTAATTTACTACTTTACCCATAATACTTAACCTTAACCCTGAAATAACGTCTGGCTTTGCTGACGAAGATGAAGACGTCTCCATTGCCGGCTCCAATTCCACCTCCAGGTAACATCTCTCACCTTATGCTCTCCTCATTTCTCACCCAAATCACAAACACATCTTAAACCGTCAATCACAGTGGTTGATTTCTACAATCGATCTGTGCTAGGGTGTTTTACACACAAAAATTTTCGATTTTCTACTTCGTATACCTACATCGCCCAACAAACCCTAATACCTAGACCCCCCCAGCAAACATAGATCGACCCATGAAATAATTTTTTGAAACTTATTTTCCTCTTCTTTGTCTCTTCTTCTGCAAATTTTGGTGCAATAATTTGGTAGAATGACGCCGATCATCAACAATAGCTCAAAACCCCATATCTCCCATCAACAATCAGTGCATTTTTTACAAATTACATATGAGAGCTTTTAAAAAAGGGGAAAATGCCCTTTGTTTGATTGTAATAGTTTTTATATGTTTGTTTTATTGGATGCATTAACAGTTACAAATTTATGGGCTTCAACAAAATTCTATTTTTGTATGTTACTGTGGTGGAAAATTGATGTTGCACGATGATATTTACAATTTTTTTTATGTATGTTTTCGATTATGGTGTTGGTTTTTTCAGTTTGGGATTAATTTTTTAAAAAAATTTTGGTTCATTTACTTGAAACATAGGTGTGTTGTCTTTTGGACATATAAATTTTTTTGAACACCAGTTTTTTGTTTTCCCAATTTTGCAAAATTTCGTTGCGCAACTGAATGCTCAACTATTTTTCCTAGTGCTCAACTGAATGCTTGGAAGATTCATAGAGATGCATTGTCTACTGATGCTACGGTGCAAGTGGGATGGTTTTAAGAAATTCTAAGGGGCATGTGATGTTGGCTGTTGTTGCCATTTATGGGACAGGTTCAAATATGAAAGTTGAGTGCTTAGCCTTGCTTGATGGCTTAAAGTTGATTATGCAATATGGTTTGGAGAATTATTAATTCTTGATTGAATATGATTCTCAAGTGTTGGTTCAATGCAATAGCTGATTTTCTGGCCTCATTTGCGGTCAAAACTGAATGTTTGACTGATTTTTGAGTAAGAGGCATTCTGCCATTGGAGGGGAGATTGCTCATGCAACAGGATCAGTCCAGGATGCCTACTGCAAGGATGAGAAAGGAGGTGTTTGGTGGTCAGTAGGCTGGAATGTTGTAGAGTTAGTAGTTGTATATGGAGAGAGCTGCAAACATAAGATTAAAATGGTTTAAGTCCTTTTTGAAGGATTAAAGTCATTTCTTGTAATTTTATTTTATGAACTATTTAATTGCTTTTTTTTCCTCATTGGTATAATGTGTGTAAATAACTCTTGAATTTCATGTGGATTTCTTACATCTTCTGACTATTTTTGGGTATGGATTGTGATACCAAGTATTAAACCAAATATAGTGCAAAATCTTTACACAAACAGAATAATAGAATGGACAATGTTAAGGGTAAAATTGTATATTTGTTATATAATATGTGATATAATAGATGGTTGTTTGTGGAACACACCATAGTACCTATTGAATAAACAAACATGGGATGTGATTGGAATAATTTTTATTACCGGTACTAATATCCCTTTGGTATTGGAAATGTAAGGAATACATTTCCAGTACCAGACTTATATAATACTTGAAACAAACATGCCCTTTTTCTATAAGTATGTTGAAAACCTACAACTAGACAAGCACCTGTTCACCTCCACTTTCCTTGAATGGAAAGAAAAGTTCAAAGTTGCACTGGGGACGGCCAAAGGTTTGGCCTATCTTCAACATGAGTGTCTAGAATGGGTTATCTACTGTGATGTGAAGCTAGAAAATATACTTCTAAACAGTGAATTTGAACCCAAAATTGTTGATTTAGGGCTAGCAAAGCTGTCCTAGAGAGGTGGCTCTGGTTCAGAGTTCTCTAGAATTCAAGGAACAAAAAGGGTACATTGTTGACCTTAGATTAGGCTTGAACCTTGATTAATTGAAGTAACAAGAGACAAACAGGAAATACTTGAGAAGGTCTGGAACTAGATTTTTTTTCACCTCATATCTTCTAGAAAAGTCTCTTACAAACTTTATATAGACACTCCATATATTCTAGAAAGGTTTCTAACAAGCTTTTTCTAGACACACATAAATATATACACTTCATATATTCTAGAAAAAGACTCTTATAAGCTTTATCTAGACACACCTAAATATTTCTAGAGTTTTCTATATTTGGGCCTAATTAAATATAACAAAACATGACCCGAACACACACAAATATTTTATGACCCAATTACAAGCATAACATTTTTAGCCCAAATAAAAAATAACAAAACAAAGTATTAACTTTAACACTCCCTCTTAATACTTTGTTGTGTGACACTCAACATTTCTCGAAAGTATTGAAACTTGTCATTCGGAAGTGATTTAGTGAAGCTGTCCGCCACTTGATCCCCCATCTTGCAATACTTGAGTTGTATTTCATCATCCTCCACGACCTCTCGGATAAAGTGGTGCTTGATTGCAATGTGCTTGGTTCGACTATGGTAGACGAGTTTCCTTGTCATTGCTATCATGGACTTGTTATCAAACAAAATTGGAGTAGGCTCTCTTTGCTTCTCACCAACATCTTCCAAGATTCTCCTTATCCATATAGCTTGTGATGTCGCCAATGAAGCCGAAACATATTTGGCCTTGGTGAATGATTGTACTACCGTTTGTTGCTTCTTAAATGTCCATGAAAAGACACCCAAGCTAAGAGAAAATGCATAATCGGAAGTGCTCTTCATATCATCCACACACCCTACCCAATCACTATCACAAAATCCAATCAACTTTGCATGCACATTTTTATCAAACAAAATCCCATAATCAAGGGTACCTTGGATGTATATTAAAACTCTTTGTCGCCCCAAAATGAGTTTGGCTTGGACCATGCATAAACCGAGATAATAAACTTGTAACAAACATAATGTCTGGCCTTGTAGCCGTCAAATATAACAAACTTCCAACCAAACTTCTATGAAGAGAAGCATCAACATCTTTACTTCCATCTTCTTTTGTTAACTTTTCATTCACCACCAAAGTTGTACCAACTGACTTGTAATTCACCATTTTAAAATTTTCAAGGAGAGTTTTTGCATACTTCATTTGGTAAATAAAAATACCATCTTCATTTTGAAAAACTTCAAATCCCAAGAAGTATTGCAACAAACCCAAATCACTCATCTTATATTTTTTCATCATGTCTCTTTTAAATTCTTCAAGCATCTTTTCATCATTTCTGGTAAAAACAAGATCATTAACATAAAGAGAAACAATAAGAATACCAGTGTTTCCTTATTTTTTTACGTACAAGGTTGGGTCACTATTGCTCATTTGAAAGCCTTTATTGTTGAAGTAGGAATCGATCTCACTATACCATGTTCAAGGTGCTTGTTTCAACCCATATAATGCATTTTTCAACTTGTAAATTTCATCTTCTTTTCCTTTGATAACAAAGCCTTAAGGTTGATCCACATGCACTTCTTCTTCCAAGTCTCCATTTAAGAATGTGGATTTCACATCAAGTTGGTGCAAGAACCATCCCTTTTGAGCCGCCAAAGCAATAAGTGCTCTAATTGTGTCAAGTCGAGCCATCGATGCAAATATTTCTTGATAATCAACACTCGGTTGTTGAAAATACCCCTGTGCAACAAGCCTTGCTTTGTTCTTTTGAATTGACCAATCCGGATTAAGCTTTGTTTTGTAAATCCACTTCACACCAATCACTTCCTTTTATTTGGGTCTCTCCACCAACTCCCACGTCATGTTCTTTTTAATCACCCGTATCTTCTCTTCCATTGTTTTCTTCCAAACTTCTAGTTTAATTGCTTCTTCAAAGTTCTCTGGTTCAACCACACAAAAGTTGCATCTTGCATACATATCACTAACACTTCTCATTTTTCTTGGAGTTGAACTTGGAGACGAAGAACTGGAGCTTGATGGAGTTGATTGTGGACTAGCAATCGGAGACATTTGATTTGGAACATCAAGATCCTCATCATCACTTTCTTCACTCCCCACCTCTTCATAAGTAGGAGAAAAATGATTTAATACCTTCTTTTCTTTCCAATCCCAAGATGATTTTTCATCAAAGATGACGTCTCTTGAAATTATCAACTTGTCTATCTTCAAATTGTAGAGCCTATAACCTTTTGATTAAGTGCTATAGCCCACAAAGATACATTTTTCACTAACTTCATCACGTTTATGCCTCTTTTCTTTATGAACGTGTGCATAACAAATACACCCAAACACTTTCAGGTGATTAATTGAGGGTTTTCTTTTACTCCAAGTTTCAAATAGAGTTTTGTTCGAAAGGGTTTTTGTTGGACATCTTTTCAACAAGTAAACTGCCACGTTAACGACCTTGCCTCAAAAATTTTTGGGCAAACCCTTTTCATGAAGTATTGATATAGACATTTATTCAATTGTTCTATTTTTTCTCTCCACCACTCCATTTTGTAGTGGAGTGTACCCAACAGTCAATTTTCTTTCCATCTCAATATCTTCACAAAACTTCAGAAATTTATTAGAGTTATACTCACTACCTTTGTCACTTCTTAACACTTTCATAAGGTGGTCACTTTGCCTTTTAATAAGACTTTGAAATTTTTGGAAAACATTAAACACATTCGATTTTTGTCTCATAAAGTAAACCCATGTCGTTCTAGAAAAATCATCAATGAAAGTAATGAAATACTTGTTACCTCCATGGGTTATTGTGTCTATAGGCCCGCATACATCGGTATGAACAAACTCCAATGACGTTTTAACTCTCCATGTCTTGTCTTTTGGAAATGCCTCAAAGTGTTGTTTCCCAAGAGTACAACCTTCACAAATTTTTTTGACTTCTTGAATCATCGGCAATCCATGCACCATGCCCTTTTGTTGTAAATACTTCAAACTTTGAAAATTCAAGTGGCCCAATCTCTTATGGCAAAGCCAAGTCTCATCCACAACATTCATTTTGAAAGCAACATTTTTTGCATATCTCAAAATGAGCAGAAAACTTATATTTTTCTGCATCTTGACTGTTGCCACCATTAGCTAGCTCCTCCCCCCCCCCCCTTTTTTTATAAATCTTGCAAGTATCATCTTCAAAGTGAACCACATACCCATGCTCCACCATTTGACCAACACTCAACAAATTTTGCTCCAAGTTCGAAATTAGTAAAACATCCCTTACGTATCTTGTTCCTTTCTTAGTCTCCACCGCAATAGTAACTTTTCCTTTAGCTTGGACTAAGGCACCATTACCCATTTTGACTTGCGAATTTGAGGAAGCATCAAGGTTGACAAAAATGCTTTCATCACCGGTCATGTGGGTACGACAACCACTATCAACAACCCAAACATCACATTTTTTCTTCTAAGTATTGTGACACGCATAAAACATGTTCCCATCAAGGAGATGAACTTCTCCTTTTTTGATAAAATTAGCTTGTTGGTTGGTTACTCTACAATCCTTCTTCACATGCCCATATTTCTTGCAATTATAACATTGTAGTTTCCCCTTAATCCAACAATCTTTCTCCACATGACTACTTCATTACAAATTTTACACTTTCTTTGGGTGGACTCCTCATTTTCTTGTCTTTGAAAATTCTTCTTGTGAAAATTATTCTTTCCTCCACCTTCTGCGTTATCAAATTTACCTTTTCCTTTTCCACCTTCCGATTGATTGAAATTTCAAGAGATTCCTTGAATTTTAGAACCACTAACATTGAACTTAGATTGGAAAGCACTTTCAAGTGACTTCTGCATTTGGTTACTCAATCTTTGCTCAAATGATTTAATTGTACCCATCAATTCTTCAACACTCAAGGTTTCAATGTTCTTAGTATTTTCAAAAATTGCAACAATGGGGTTATAGTTTGCCGTCAGCGTAATAAAAAAAATTTCCACAATTCTTTTATTAGCTATATTATCCCCATGTATTTTCATTTGGTTTACAACTTTCATCAATCTAGAAAAATAATCTTGCAATACTTCAACATTTTTCATTTTCATAATTTTAAAATATTTTCTCAAAGATTGAAGTTTAACTGCTCTTACCTTCAAGTTGTCCCGATACTCCTTTTGAAGAATATCCCGAGCACCCTTTGCCTTGGTCTCGTTGATGATCCTCGGAAAAATCTTGTCTGAAACTCCTTGTTGAATCATTGAGAGTGCTCTTGCATCATTTCTCTTATGTGCCTTCAATATTTATTTTTGAGCATCCGTCAAAGAATCAACTTCTTCGGGGTCATTATATCCATTTTCAATATACTCTCACAAATTATTTGAAATAAGTTGAATTTTCATTTTTACACACCAAAAATCATAATTCTCATCATCAAATTGTGGAAACGGAGGTGGTTGAGCTTCAAAACTTTGATTACTTGAACCCGCCATGTTCTTCGGCATTGGGGTTTGTTTTCCTGAACCAAATCTTCACACCCAGTTGTTGTCGTCGAACCGATCTCTAATACCACTCTGTTGGTCTTAGATTATGCTTGAACCTTGATTAATTAAAGAAACAACAGACAAACAGGGAATACTTGGGAAGTTCTGGAATTAGATTTTTTTTTTCATTTCATATCTTCTAGAAAAGTCTCTTACAAACTTTACGTAAAAATTCTATATATTCTAGAAAAGTCTCTAACAAGTTTTGTCTAGACACACCTAAATATAGACACTTTATATATTCAAAAAAAAGACACTTACAAGCTTTATATAGACACAACCAAATATTTCTAGAATTTTCTATATTTGGGCCTAATTAAATACAACAAAACATGATCCAAACACATACTAATATTTTTTGACCCAATTACAAGCATAACATTTTTAGCCCAAATACAAAATAACACAACAAAGTATTAACTTTAACATACATGGCTCAAGAGTGGGCTCTAAACCTTCCAATTACTACAAAAGTTGATGTTTACAACCATGAGATTGTAATTCTAGAGATGATCAAGGGAATTCCACTTTCAAATTGGGTGGTAGACGAAACTGAGGAACAGGAAACAGAGCTTACAAGGTTTTTCTGGTTAGTGAAGAGGAAATCCAGTGTGGAGAAGATTCTTGGATAGAGTATATATTGGATCCAAGATTAAATGGGCAGTTCAGCAGGAATCAAGCAGCTACCCTGGTTGAGATAGGTCTATCCTGCATAGATGACGACATAAGCAAGCAACCTATAATGGATTAAGTAGTCCAAGCTATACAAGAATGTCAAGATGAATTAGTTACGTACACTCCAAACAATCTATAATATCATTCATTTTGGTTTTAATTTTGTCTCTGTTTTAAGGTTGCATTTTTAGTTCTGCGTCTAGGGAACTTTTTGTCTTTTGGCAATAAAGAACAGTTTAGATAGGTAACTTTGTGCGCAGTGCTTGTAATGAAAACTAATGAAAAATTAATTTAATCTGATACATGCTAGAGTTTCTTTATGGTGTCAGAGCAAATTATATGAAAATCAATGAATGCAAATGAAGGGTTTAAGACATTTTAATTGGGAAGTGAGTGGGGATTCTTTCTTCCGGGGCAAAGAACTTTTCATTCAGCTCCTTAAAGGACACACATGGACAAATGTCTCATATGCACCACAAACAGTCAATCTCTAACACATTAGAAAACAGAGGAAGGATTGCATGACCCCTGTTGATAAAATTCTAATATGCAAACAAGACACCTTGAGTTTTCCCTCATGTCCATCAATAATTTGTTTTGAAGAACGGTTAAACAATCATCTACTCTAATAGTTTAAGTTGTTGAAGAGAGTGTAACTTAAATATTTATATTTCAACACATAGCCCCTCATGTGTAGGCTAAATTTGGAGCCTAGCACGTGATTTTTTTTTTTTAATAATTAGGATGATGTCGAGATTCGAACACATGATATCTTGCTCTTATTCTACCAAACAATTTTCGAATTTTATAAAAAGAAGCTATTGTATTTGATTATATAGACATCACACTTACAACTTGTGAAAATCGACAATGATATTAATCCCAAAATTTCCTCTTGTCGATTAAACAAATGCCTTTCATCTATTGATCCCATGATCTTATGGATAAGGGAGTGAGAAAGTTGTTGATGGCAGTGAAGTGAATGAATTTATGTGGAAAGTATGTTTAGTAAACACGTTCTTCAGCAAAATGGTTTCCCTTCTCACTGGCCATTTTTTTGTTTTTTGTTTTTTGTTTTATCTTTTTGCTTTTTAAAAATGGAGTTGTTGGCGAGCTCAGATCTAATCGGGCCAGACCCAGTAAATCAAGCAACCCCAGATCCACTAGGAAGGCAACCTAAGTTCGAACCAGTCCAAGATTCAAGGAGTCTAGGAAAAAAGAAGTACGTGAGGAGAGATCATCGGGATGGATACACAAGAATTACACTACTTGCTTAAAGGCAAACAAGTTGAAGATTTGAAATCTTTTATTTTTTTTGTCAACGCTTAGGGGCGTTCGAGTCAGCTTATGCGCACTTCAACTAATTCTTTCTCTAGTCCTGTTAAAGGCAGGCCAATCCTCTCCCCGGTTCGGTCAAAGGTAAGTCATCAATGTTGAGACTAGATAAATGATAAATCTCACATAACTTGACCCTTTGGAATTGTCAATATTCAAATTCAGGATGTTTGAATTTATAGTTCATCACTTACCATTTGAATTATTTTGGGTTTAGGTTTAGGTTTAGGTTTAGGTTTAGGTTTGAAATATGTTGATTGATTAGGATGCCAACTAATATGATTCCGATGCATTTTTTACTTTATCTTTTTGCATTTATGAGTTACTTGGAATTTCTAAATTCATATACTTTGTTCAAGAGTTGAACATATCAATAGGATCGATCTGTGTAAACTGTAAACCCACTGCACATTGGATGGGTTGGCAAGTTGATATTTTGTGTGGAATTTTTTCATTTGCTGTTTTCATTTGACCAGTCAGCATAGACTGCTAGTCTCAATAGCATGCTATGAAAATTTGTCACGATATTTCCTAAACACTTAGCTGTTCAAGTATATGAACCCATAGATACCCTTTTTGAAAAAAACGATTTTTAGGGGTGAGTTATATTCATTAGTCAATGTTAGTTTTTATCATATTTTACAACCATGTTGAGTATAACATCAAATGTAGTATGAACTTCAACTCTTTGTGGACGAGACTTGCAAAGAGTGACCTACATATATGCTAAATAAAAATGTGTTGGAATTATATATGGGTCCCTTGGGCATCACTGCAAGCGGGTCTTCCGGGTCTTTCCCAGTATACTTAAGACTTTTAAGATTGCAGACTTTTTTTTTTTTTGGAAGGAGAGAAGACTTGATAAATTACATTCGTTGTTTTATTATTTTTATAACAAGTTGAATTAGATTACTTAAGAATAGCGTCATACAGAGAGAACTTTATAAAGGATATAATTCATCTAAAATGACGTGAGTTGTTTGGGTTTCAATATATATATATATATATATATATATATATATATATATATATTAACGGGGAACAGTATGCTTTGCACGGACATGCATACATTATATTGCTTTGGACACACATGCATACATTAAGTACGAGTTTTTAGTCATACAATTCAAGAGTCCATTTTCTTATTCTGGCCGATAGAAAACCTAGAAGGAATATTCTTCCTCGTGCCACTAGTAAGCCGTTATATTATTCAAATTCATTCTTATCGAAATTATAAGGTCACTGTAGTAATGCTAAAATCCCTCCGATCTAAGCAACAAAGTCACCAGTGTCACATCGCACGAGTCCATGGCTAGAAAAAAAAAGCTAGTGGCCGAGAAGGTGAAGTTGGCATTATTGACCAAATCCTTGATGACCTTCGTAACTTTCTTTGAGAAGACTTGTTTGGTGGAACCAACACACCACTTCCACCACAATCATTTTCCTCTTTCTCAATATAATTGTCTACCATATTACTATTTATATTATTATTTTAGTGAGCATGTTATTGTTCATATTATTATTTTTGTTGAGCATGTTACTATTATTATTTTTTCAAATATTAATATTCAACTTTATTATATTTTTTGTTTTTGAATATTATTATTTTTTTATGTTTAAATGTTACTATTTTTTTTGTGTTTATTACTATTTTCTTTGCTTTTTGAATGATAGTATTTTTTATATTTAACCGTAACTATTTTTTTTAATGTTACTCTCTCTCTCTCTCTCTATATATATATATATATATATATATGAGAGAGAAATAAATAGTCTTATTCTATATATAGATATAAATATATATATATATAATAGAGAGAATTTTAATGTTACTGAAACTCTTAATTAGTTTTCAAATTTGTTTTAATTAAACATAACTACTATGAGTATTTTGGACAATAGAGATCAAAATGAACTTAATATTAAACAAGTTTCTTTAATGGACTTATCATCAAATATGTCCACAAAAAAAGACTAGACTCCAAATTTCCCTCCCCTTTTTTTTTTTTAGATGGATCATTGGTAATAAGGGTGTAATTTAGATTGGTTGGACAAATTGGGAAGTCAATTTTGGTCCTCCCAACTTTTAAATTCTTAATTCGAGTTCAATCCAATTCCGATCTTCAACTTCACCCCTTTAACCCAATTAGAGATTTGTTTCCTTAAACTCAATTCAAATATTAAAATTCTTGTTGATCCGAAAATTACCCACCCCCCCCCCCCATCAAAAAAAATATATTTGGCTGTGAATTAAAGTTGAATGAGGAGTGCGGCCCTATCCCAGTTAAATACCCCACTCGTCTTGGGAAGATCACAAGTTTGAAAATTTTCCGACTAATATTACACAATTTAAATAAAATTAAAAAAATTATAATTCAAATATATATAATTTTTAGGTAAGTGAGCCATATAAACTTTTTTAGTAAGACCCACTTATCTCATGGATAATAAGCATTTGAGTTATAATTTTTGGGTTTAATTTGAGTTTTATTATATTTTCTAAATTCAACTCCCCTTTATCGACACTGTGCAAAAAAAAAAAATGAAAATGCTAAATAAACTTTAAAAAATTAATTTAAAAACTTAACTTAATAAATTATTAACATTAAATAGGTAGTGAATTTTAATAAATACCAAAACTCACAATTAAATTTAGAGAGAATTACACTTAGACCCCATGAAATTTGTCACTTAATCACTCAGACCCTCTGACATTTGAAATATTACATACAGACCCCCTAAAATTTGTACACCCGTAACACTTATACTCATACTGAAAATATATCAATTAATAAATTATACTTATACTCCTTAAAACTTGTAGGTACATAATACTTAAACCCATTAAATTTAAAATATTATATTTAGACCAAAAATACTCCAATCAAAAATAAAGTAACAAATATTTTAAATTTTACAATCAAAATTCATGTTCTATTGTATAATTTATTGAAATAAAATTTAATTTTTTATTAAAAAATCATAATTAGTATATAATTATACTATCTATTAGAATAAAACTAAAAAATAAACAAGGGATCTAAGTAATTCATAATAGAATATGAATTTTACATCGAAAATTCATGTTCTATTATGTCATTTGTTGAAATAAAATCAAATATAAAAGTCTATTTTTTTTTAAAAAAATCATAGTTAGTATATAATTATATTATCTATTAGAATAAAACTAAAAAATTAAATAATGGGTCAAATTGTAATGAACACAATATCTTTTAGTTTTAATTGGGATAGTTTGGTATTTTAATTTGGTTGTTTAAAGGACCAAATTAAATTTCAATAGATAATATAACTGTATATTAATTACGATTTTTTAATAAAAAATTAAAATTTTAATTTTAATTTTATTTCAATAAATAATACAATAGAACATTAATTTTGGTTGTAAAATTTAAAATATTTCATATTTTGAATGTAAAATACAAATTTGTATTACATTCAGACTTTTCTGCAGAAGTCTGAATGTAATTTTCTCTTAAATTTATAATAAATATACTAGCCACGTTATCAAGTCAATTTTTGTATGCGTAGCGTTAATCAAAAATTAGAGTTGGATGTAAGCCACATGAATAAGTAGCCACTGACTGACAGGGGCGAAGCAGTTGAACTCCCTCTTCCCTCAGCACTTATCTTCATTCATTCAAGTCCTTTTGCCATCTCTCTCTCTCTCTCTGCTACTGGAAAATAATGGAGGGGAAAGCAGTGATGGAGAAAAGTGAGGAGCTGGGTTCTGAAAAACCCAGAAATAAAGAAGAAAAAATCGAAGCAAAAGAGGGCCTACAATCTAAAACTGATGGAAGCAATGAGGAAGAGCAAACAAAAGTTAGTCTCGTGAGAGCCTTTGTCGAAAAGCAAGATCCATCTTCCAAGGTTCTCTCACTTCTTCTCCCAATGGATTTTTATTGCATCATGCATGCAGTACACAATATATATTTGCTCAAAAATGTTCAGGTATGATGAAATTATAAGTGATAGACAATCTGAAAAAAATAAATTTCTCGGGTTTTGGGCAATTTTTAAATTTTAAAATGAGAGCTGCTAAATTTTGATTCAAAATCAGTCATATGCTAAGAAGTGCTCAAGTCAGTATAATGCAAAAGATAAGTGATAGACAATCTGAAAAAAATTAAATTTCTAGGGCCATATGTAAATTTTAATATTTAAAATGAAAGCTGCTAAATTTTGATTCAAAATCAGTCATGTGCCAAAAAGTGCTTAGTATAATGGAAAAAAATAAGTAATAGACAATCTGAAGAAAATAAATTTCTCGGGTTTTGGGCAATTTTTAATCTTTAAAATGAGAGCTGCTAAATTTTGATTCAAAATTAGTCATATGCTAAAAAATGCTCAGGTCAGTATAATGAAAAAAACCCAGACCCAAAAAAAAAAATGTATAATGAAAAAAACAAGTGATAGACAGTATGAAGAAATTAAATTTCTGGGGTTTTGGGTAATTTTTAATCTTTAAAATGAGAGCTTGCAATGCTAAATTCTGATTAAAAATCAGTCATATATCTACTTCAATACCCCACTTAGCAGACAGCATCTGGTCTACTTTTTTACTATATTTATTTAGCAATGTTTCTCTCTCATTGTGACTCTTTTGGATGCTTCTAATGTCTTTGAAATTTCAAAGTCGTTTCAGTTTTTCACTCAAAATATCAAGGGCAGCAGACAAAATAGCCATGGAATAGTCAGTTCATAGGAATTGACCACTGGCAAAAAGCTGATCAGATCTTGTTAATAAATGGGATCCAGATGCTTTTATGAACAATCTTATTTGAACTCAATTTATTAATTTAATTTATTAATTTAATTAATTAGAGTCATTCAATTAAACATAGACTCTATTAAATATTAAAATTCGGTGTTAATTTAATAATTATAATGAAGCTACGTCATTAGGTGAACATATTAAATCACTTTTTTACGTCTCAATAACATTACTCATAGATCATGCAAAGTCAATATGTGTAGAAGTATGAACGCTTAAGTTACACATTTAATGATTTAGTTGTTTAACATGAAATTAGAGTAAAAGTTATTATGTTTGAATTTTACTGTCACTAATACTATTAAATTATTTTCACGTGCTAGATCATAAATCTATTTCGAACGTGAGAAAACATAAGTTTTTAGATGAGTTGACGAGGGGCTCCATTCAAACTATAGAGGAGAAAAAGTTTTATTTTTGTTTGCACCCCTCTAGAACAATTTGTCAAAAAGTGGGAATAGTAGTCGCATTTATGTGAAAAAGTGTCAAAGAAAGAGTCGGGTCACACATGAATGAGTGTTTTAAGAAATGAAGTCCATTTCTTTGAAATACCACACAATAGTACTGTTAATAAAAATAGAAAATGAGAGACTCAAAAAGTAATGAGAAAATGACTTACGGGTATATAGACTTTGGCCATTCGCAACATAACAATGTACTTGTACTTAGGTGTTTAATAATGTTTGGTGATCCTCACCTCCTGCAGCTATGTTTTCTTGACTGATTGCACCAACGTTTTTCATGGTAACTCACAAATGTTATTGAATTTTCCCTCAACATCACTTAAATTTTCTTTAAGCTTCCATCACATTCTTGATCATGGAAAATTTTGTTTCTTTGGATCTATTTACAGGAAGTAGACGATTTGATGATTAGAAGGTTTCTTCGTGCACGTGATCTCGACATAGAGAAAGCTTCTTCTATGTTCTTGAAATACCTGAAATGGAAACGAACATTCATTCCAAACAAATCGATTTCGGCATTGGAGATCCCAAATGACTTAGCACAGAACAAGATGTTTATGCAAGGAATGGATAAAAAGGGGCGACCCATCACTGTTGCTTTTGGTGGTAGGCATTTCCACAACAAAGGCGGTCTAGACGAGTTCAAACGTATGCTCTTGAAGCCCTTTCTAAGTTTTTTGATGTCTTTTACTCACAAGATAATGTAATTCACCAAGTAGATGTTGAAGTTGAACCTGACAATTAACCTTATCTTTTTTCAGGATTTGTGGTTTTTGCTTTTGAAAAATTATGTGCAAGGTACCCCCCCCCAAACTTCTTTTCTCGAGAATCCCACATGAAACGAGAAAATTTTCAGTTAGTACTACACACCAGATAACACACAATGAGAGATTGTCACAAAACCAACTTATGGGACACGAGAAAATTTTCAGTCAATACTACACACCGCGTGGCACCCAATGACAGGCTCTCACAAAACCAACGTGTGGGACACAGTGAAAATCAGCTTGTGAGTCACACAAATTGGTTTTGTCAAAAAAAAAAAACACTGACGAAGTGATGTAACGATATTTTATTGAGAATGTAAATTTTTTTTATAGGTGATGTACATCACATTGTTCTGTTATGTATGCGTTATTCGCCTTGAAAAAATTCTTGAATGGAGTAGTCTCCTTGAAATTTTGGACCATAGGAGTAGGTGAGGTAGTTCCGTCCATGTGCCCCATGACCCATTAGATGGAACTATACTGATGATACCTAGGAAAAATTTTAAGTTTGAGCTCGAGAATTGAGGTTAGGAAGGGACCTCAGCCAAGAGAACCTGAGCTCAGAGTTTCAAACCTTAGACACCCTCAACCTGCACCCCGAAGAAAATGAGTGGAAGACAGCTGGCAATCACAAAGCGCCCCTTCAACGGCAGTAAGCGCTAATCTAGGCGCAAGAACCTCAACCACCTAAACTATCGCCTGAAATCAAATGAGATGCTACAAGAGGGAGGTGAAGATCTCACCGCAGACCTCATAAAATTAGTAACTAGGCTATAAATACTGTACAATGTCCTTACTTTGAAGAATAAGAAACCAAAAACTGTATCAAGAATATTGTATAATCTCTTCATAATCTTCAATACAATTCCCAAGAACAAGAGATTCTATTAAAGAGTGGATTAGTTGAGTTCTTGAGCAGGTGAACTACTATAACTCTTCTATGCAATCCATCTCTTATCCCTAAATTGCCACGTTATTCTCAACGTAGCAATTAGGAACTAGGCTATAAATACCGTACAATGTCCTCACTTTGAAGAATAAGAAACCAAAACTGTATCAAGAATACTGTACAATCTCTTCATAATCTTCAATACAGTTCCCAAGAGCAAGAGACTCCATTAGAGAGTAAATTAGCCGAGTTACTGAGCTGGTGAACCACTATAACTCTTCTATGCAATCCATCCCTTATCCCTGAATTGCCACGTTGTTCTCAAGAGCCTTGTAGCTCAGATCAAATTCTGTTTTAAAATATTCTGTTCAACCATGTTTTACACACCATCAGTTTCGCGCCATCTGTGAAAATGACTGTTCTTGTTACAAAAATACTGATTTTCCTTAGTAATTGATGGTCTCTACGTGTAATGTGAGCAGAAGCTAGTTGAGCCTTAAGCGGATGCAGAACCAGCAGGAAGCCACCAATGGAAGACACCAAGAAAATCTTTAAGACTTCCTGTCCACCATTGAGACTAATCCTCCTATGGCGTAACCCCTCTCCGAACAACGAACTAGAGGCCTTTCGCTTAATCAACCAGTGTCTACTACAATAGAATAAAGAACTCCTGAAACTCTTACAACGTCCTCGGAAGACACGACCAGTCCAGGATGATTCCCAACAAGGGGAGCATCCACGTCTCGATCCCCTAAGGGAGGGCAACGAAGGAGGCGAGCATAGCCAAGCCATTGGCCGTGCTCCTCCTCCACCTCCCAATAATGAAGACAACGAAGAAGTACGAATTTAGAATGGGAGAATTGAGAAAAAAAAATTCTTCCTTTTCCAATAGGAAAGAAGAAAACAATATTGGGAATAGTGTTTCAGAGACATCCAGCAAAAACTCAACCACATAAAAGAGGCTGTGAGAGGTAAAACCCCAGTAACCATGGACACCCTAGTATAGCAGACTAAGTCCCTCATTCACTGTTGAGGTACTGCATTTTTCTCTCCCTCCGAATTTTAGAATGCCCCAGATGGAAACTTTTGATGGGACAAAGGATCTCATGGATCACCTCAACACCTACAAGAACCAAATAAAGTTGCACTGGTATCGAGACCCTGTACGATACCAAGCCTTTGTTATCAGGGCTCATCCTTAGCATGGTTCAATAGGTTGGCCCCTGCATCCATCTCCTCCTTCAGAGAGCTCTTCATATCCTTTGTGTCACACATCATAGGAGTTCGGACCTATCGAAAACCAAGCTACCATCTACTGAATGTAAAACAAGGACCCAACAAGAACTTGTGGTCTTATGTCCAAAGGTTCAACTTAGAATTACTGAAAGTGGACGTTCCAAATGAAAAATTTGTCATCACTGCTTTCATCATTGGGTTAGGAGTACAGTCGAAGGACTTAATGTTTTCCATATTTAAGAATCCACAAGCCAGTATGGCAGAGGTGCTTGCCAAGGTAGAAAAATACATTAATGGTGAAGAAGTTCTCCTCTCTAAAGGGGCAACTCATCCACGCAGAAAGAAAAAAAAAAGAAAGAGAAGAAGAGTGATTGAAGTCCCAGAAAAGAAAAAAGTCGAGACAGGTCTCCACGAAGAAACAGAGATCGTTCCCCCAAAAGGAAAAAGATGTCAGGAATTGCCTAGGTCCTCCGCAGCCAGAATTGCAACCGAGGTACGCACCTTGGCAGCTCACTCCACACACAGCCACAATATCCTAGATTCTCTATGAAGTTCATAATGAAAAATTCCTAAGGTGGCCACCTCGGATGAAGGCAGACCCAAAAAAAAGAGATTCTACCAAGTATTGTAAGTACCACAGGGACCATGATCACCTCACCGATGATTGCATCCAGTTGAAAAAGGAAATCAAGTTCTTGATTCAACAAGGACAACTAAGTCACTTTGTGGAGCATGACAATCCGAACAAAGCTCACCCTCCTCCAGCACCTCAGTAGCAAACTCCTGCACAACACCGATAAGCAATGAGAGAGATCAGAATGATTTCTGGAGGATTCGCTGGTGATGAGGAAACCAGCTTAGCCAGGAAAGCACACATGCATAGGGTCATGACTGAGGAAATATTGGAGGTACAGACTATGACCAAGACACCTAGGATGGACTTGAAAATCACTCTCTCAGATGCAAACCTAAAGGGGTACCAACAACCCTATGATGATCTCTTTGTGGTAAAGGCAATAATTGCTAACAAAACTATTCATCGAGTCTTAATCAATAACGGGAGCTCTGTTAACATTATCTTTGCATCCGCCTTCGACAAGATGGACTTAGGCAGGTACAATCTTGAGCTAGTGAGAACTGATTTTTTGGGGTTCTCAGGGTAGAGAGTGCTGCCCCTGGGGTCAATCCAACTCATCCTCACCTTGGGAAGCCTGTCTTGCCAATCCACCACTACAATAAAATTCTTAGTATTTGATGCCCCATCAGCATACAATGTTCTGTTGGGAAGGCCCTCCCTTAATACCATGAGAGCCATCCCCTTCGAATATCACCTGGTTATAAAATTTTCCACTGAAAACGGCATTAGAATGATCCGAGGAGACCAGCAAGTGACGAGGGAATGCTACATGACATCAATGAGAAGGAAAGAGGTTGAAACCATCCATCTGGATAAGCTGGACATGAGGGATGAGATGGATTCAAGACTTATGCCCTCAGAAGAGCTAAAGCTCATCCAGCTCGACGAAGAGACGGAGCATACGGTGTACGTAGGGTTGAAGCTGCCTACAGGGCTTAGAGACCTCCTTGTTTAGTTCCTTAAAAGGAATATGGGGGTATTTAATTGGAAACAAGAAGATTTGCAAGGAATTGACCCCTTAGTCATCACATACAAGCTCAGCGTGAACTCGACCTATAAGCCTATCAAGCTGAAACGAAGAAGCTTTGCCCCTGAAAGCCAAAAGGCAATCAATGAGGAAGTAAGCAAACTTCTCCACGCCAAATCCATAAGGGAAGTGGACTATCGGACCTGATTAGCTAACATAGTCCTCGACAAAAAAGTCAATGGCAAATGGCGCCTCTGTATCGACTTCACCGATCTGAATCAAGCTTGCCCCAAGGATAGTTTTCTACTACCTCGAATAGACTTGATCGTAGATGCCACGGTGGGACATGAGCTCCTCAGCTTCATGAACACCTTCTCAAGGTATAATCAAATCAGAATGGACCCCAATATATTATTACCAGGTGAAGACTTCATTTATAACTGAGTAGCGAATATATTGTTACCAAGTCATGCCATTCGAATTGAAGAATGCTGGAGCTATATATCAATATCTAGTAAACCGAATGTTCCAAAAATAGATTGGGTCTTCAATGAAAGTGTACATTGATGACATGCTTGTGAAATCATTAAAAGTTGAGCTTCATATTGAGCACCTCGAGGAATCCTTTCAAATCCTCAGGAAATATCAGATGAAGTTTAATCTAGTTAAGTGTGCCTTTGAGGTCTCAGCCGGAAAATTCTTTGGCTTCATAGTCAATAGTAGAGGAATCGAGGATAACCCGAGATAGACATGTAGCCTCCCTCCAACACCAGAGATGTCAAACGCCTTACAGGAAAAATAGTAGTTTTGGGTCGCTTTGTGTCCAAGTCAAACGAGCGAGACAAAGCTCAGCAAAACTGGTAAGCGAGCGAGACAAAGCTCAGCAACCAGTTTACTACTATAGCAGAGCTCTGAGGGGGCCAGAGGATAGATATTCAAATATGGAAAAAATTGTCTTAACTCTAGTTACGGATGCAAGAAGGCTCAGACCATACTTCTAGGCACACACCATTGAGGTCCCAACAAGCTAGCCAATAAAGCAGGTATTGCATAAACCAAAATCTTTAGGGAGGTTGGTTAAATGGGCCATAAAGCTCAGTGAGTTTGATATCATGTACAAACCCAAAGTCACAATCAAAGGGCAAATTCTAACAGATTTTATCTCATAATTCACTACAGCCATGGAAGCAACTTCGGAAGTAACTTAGCTAGTACTTTACCTCCCTACATGGAAGCTTTCAATAAATGGAGCTGCCAACCCCCAAGGAAGCGGTGCAGAGTTGATTCTGACCTCCCCAAATGGAATCGACGTCAAGTATGCTCTCAGATTCGAATTCAAGGCTTTAAACAGCGAAGTAGAATATGAAGTTGTCATCGCTGGACTCAATCTTGCTCACTCAATGGAAGCAGAACAGCTTGACATCTACAACGACTCCCATCTTATGGTAAAGAAAATAGAAGAGACCTATGAGGCTAAGGGATAGAGAATGATCCTATACCTAAAAAAGGTGAGGGAACTAATGAGGAAATTCGTGCAAGTCAAGGACAAGCATGTCCCTAGAGTTGAGAATTCACGAGTAGACACTTTGGCAAGGCTGGCTACAACTTCTTAGGAAAACTTGGATAGGTTAATCCCAGTTGAATACCTAGTTAAACCATCTGTAAGCCATGAAGGCGAAGAGGTATTCCCTATATTGGCCCGACCGAGCTGGATGGATCCAATTAGGAAGTATCTTCAGAATGAAACCTTGCCAAAAGATCCCAAAGAAACCTCAAAGATAAGAGTCAGGTCATCCAGATTCACGATTATACAAGGAAACCTATATAAGCAAGGCTTTTTAGCACCTCTTTTTAAATGTGTAGGAGACGAGGATACTAACTACATACTCAAGGAAATCCATGAGGGAATTTGCGATAATCATATCAGAGCCCGAGCCCTATCAGGAAAGGTACTAAAGCAAGGGTATTTTTAGCCCACTATACTCAAAGACGCTATAGATGTGGTTAAAAAATGTAAGATCTATCAGATACACGCTAACATCCCTCATTGCCCACTAGAGCACCTAACCTCGGTGGTAAGCTGCTGGCCTTTCCAACAATGAGATTTGGACATACTTGGGCCCTTTCCTACTAATATTGGACAGTAGAAGTTCGCTATTATTAGGATGGATTATTGCACCAAATGGGCAAAATTGAAACCCTTAGCAATAATCACAAAACAAAAGGTTCAAAACTTCACTTGAAAATCTATAGTCTGCAGGTTTGGAATACCTAGGGCAATCGTCTTCAACAATAGGAAATAGTTTAACAATCCTAAGTTTAAGAAGTTCTGCACCGAGCTAGGAATAAAGAATTACTTCTCAGCTCTAGCTCATCCTCAATCCAACGGGCAAACAAAGATAACCATCTGAACCGTGAAAGCAGCTTTGAAGACCAAGCTAGAAGCTCTGAAAGGAAAATGGGTAGAACACATCTCAAAAGTATTATGAGCTTACAGAACCACTGACAGATTAGCAACTCAGGAAACATCATTCGCTTTAGCGTTTGAAACCGAAGCGTGGCACTTGTAAAGGTCGGCATTCCATCCCCCAAGGTAGATTTCTCAAAGCCCGAACATAATGAAGTAGTCACTTCTGCTAAATCTTGACCTCCTGGATGAAAAAAGGGACAAGGTCTTGTAACGTATTATGAGTTATCAAAGGAGAACGGCTAGGTACTACAACAAAAGGGTCAGACATAGAGGTCTCAAAGTTGGCGACCTGGTACTCAAAAAGCTTCTCCCTACGAGGAAGGTTCCTGCACATGGGAAGCTATGACCCAATTGGGAAGGTCCTTACATCATCTCAAGGGTAATTAGACCTGGGAACTACGAGTTGCAAACGGAAGACGGAAAAGTCCTACCTAACTCTTGGAACGCAAAAAATTTAAAAAGGTTTTTTCAGTAAACTTCTATAAGAAGGCTATCTTCAATAAAATAACAAGTTTTAGCTCAGCCCAGCGAGACTCCATCAGCAACTTAAAATTAAACGATGAGCTCTTTAACTCATAAATTAACGATGAGTTTTTTAGCTCATAAACAAAAGATGAGCTCTTCAGCTCATAAACAATGGATAAGATATTCAGCTCATAAGTTAAAGATGAGTTCTTCAGCTCATAAATAGACGATGAGCTCTCCAGCTCATAAATTAAAGATGAGTTCTTCAGCTCATAAATAGACGATGAGCTCTTTAGTTTATAGATTAAAGATGAGCTCTTCAACTCATAAATAGACGATGAGCTCTTCAGCTCATAAATAACGATGAGCTCCTTGACTCATAAAGAAAATATGAGTTCTTCAGCTCATAAATAAACGATGAGCTTTTCAACTCATAACAATGAGCTCTTTAGCTCATAAACAAAAGATGAGCTCTTCAGCTCATAAACCAAAGATGGGATCTTCAACTCATAAACATGACAATCAACAGAGAAAAATCACAAGGAAATAAATAGGCTAGTAAAAAGAGATTCTTATTCATCAATGCGATGGAAAACAAGAGAAAAACAGAGGTTCTAAGCCCTTCCACACCTCCTCTTCAACTCAAATATCTCCTTTTCCAAGCAAGCATTCATAGCTCGCAGATGAGCATTCTCTTCCTTCAGCTTGTCACGCTCCATCTCCACTTTCGTGAGTAGCTCTGAAAGCTTTAGCTTAGCAGCAGAAAATAAAATACCATCATATGGGGAACCAGACGACTGAGAAGAAGAACCACTCTTTCTACGTTTCCTCGAAGATATGACAACATCCTCGTCCTCATCTGATTCAACAGAAGAAGAATCAGGAGAGAAAGAAAGAATGAGAAATTCTAGAGCAGCAGTAGTAGCAGTACTGAATAAAAAAAGGTTCTGAAAAAGGGACAGGCTCAACATGAGCCACCTGACTAACCCTCACTAGCTTTGTCGGGGTTAAATTGGGAGTACCTGCACAGTAAGAGTGTAATGAGAACCAATCATCATGATTATAACAGAATTAATTTTAAGCCTTTACCTCTATGAGAATAGCACCCCCAAGAGCAAGGGACCCAAGAACGTGCACAGTGCTTCTCAGCAAACCTCCAAAAATCCTCAGAGACAAAGAAAAAGAGTTGAGCCCATCCTTCTAGAGAGGTGAGAACATCGAGGACCAACAGGGGATTGAAGTGGTGCCTCCATATGAAGTAGTTGAAGCAAGTGAGCTTATCCTCATCAAGCTTATAGAAATAGAGGAACTAGGAAATAGTAGTGAATTCACTATTGCCTTGTAGGCGCCAAAAAATTAAGAAGAAATACGAAATGAACGACTGGCCAATAGCAAGCATTCCCAAAACAGTAGGAAACGATAAGCAAGGCATGAAATCTCAATCAATCAAGATCCTCTCCTAATTAAAAGGGAAATCCCACAAGGAAAGGGAGGAAATCTCGCCGGGTATCCCTTAGAGATAGGGATCTGACTATAAATATTAGACGGGGTCTCCATTGAGGAGAGAGACCCAAGAGACAACCCTAGAGGCCATAGAGTCACGACAAGATCCTAATTGTTTTTCTGACTGTATTGAATAAGCATTCCAGCGATCAATAGAGAAAAAGGAACAAGAGTCTCCATTGAAGAGTGGACTAGCCGAGCTCCAGGGCCGGTGAACCACTATAGATCTTGCTGTTTACATACCCCTTAATCCCTTTGAATATTCGATTATCAATTAAGGAGGCCTCACTGCTTAGATCCACTATTTCCACTACCAGTCACATCCTATCATTATTCATAAGCGACGAAAAGCACCATCAAGTTCTATCCATGTGCCCCATCACTCACAACATGGACCTACTTTGCAGCCCAAAGCCATATCTCCCGAGTTTTTGAACACTCCACTATTGAGCCACTATTTAAACAGTAACTTCCCTCTGTCTCAATGGAGTGGTCTTCCTATAAGATTTTTGGATGCTAGCACTAGCTGTTTCCTTTCAACCACCAACAGTACCCCCCCCCCCCCCAAAAAAAAAAAAAAACACGTGAACCACGTTTGAGGCACATGACATTCTAGACTGATCTAACAAAGCTTGATGTACCAGGATGCCAACAGGGCTGGAGAAGTTTGTTGTCATCGGAGACCTCAAAGGTTGGGGATATTCTAACAGTGATATTCGTGCATACCTTGGAGCTCTAACCATTTTGCAGGTATAGTCTTCAAAACAACATCTTTCATTAACTTAAGTATACTTGTCAATCTCTTTGTTGACTCAAAATTTCTTTTTGTTTTGGACGAAATAAATGAAACATTTCAATTTCAGTGAAAACCCAAAAGAATCTGTGATTAAAAACGATACATGTTTTGAAACACGACAAAATGTTTCAAAATCAAAGTTCTAAAACTCTGTTTAATAACGTTTCTGTTTTTCATTCGCTTTACATTACATTTTCATTTTTTATTTCCCAAAATCATATAGAGAAATAAAATTTTGATCCTTACTTTACTACAAATCTTCGATTAATAGACACACGTCCACACCCCGGGTTAAAATCCTATGATGGGAGCCTCTCTCATTGGGACATAGGGAACCCATTTGCTATTGCATAGAAGTTGTAGCACTATGATATGTTGAAATTTGAAAAACTTCTAAATTAATTGCTTCTTGTTAATGACAGGATTACTACCCAGAGAGACTAGGGAAATTGCTTCTCGTCCATGTGCCTTACATATTTATGACAGTATGGAAAATTGTCTACCCCTTTATCGACAACAATACCAAGAAAAAGGTGAGATTTTGGTTTCTCTCTCTTCTTAAAGATTGAATTTAAATTCTCTCTATTCAAATTTTCCTTAGTTTCAGTTAATGGTAGATTATTCATCTTATATGGATGGGGAGCCCACTAATAAATAGTGGGTCCCATGTGTATTAATGGTAGATGATCTACCATTAAGTAAAAATTGAGTCAAAGTATAATTAAAAAGATTGGATCCGGAAGATTGTTGCATTCAAATATTAAACATGTTATCTTATCATGGATAGTTCCCATACCTTCACAACATGCGATGCCAATGCTTCACAAAGTCCCAACACTTGATAAATAGGTCAACATGGACTTATTCATACATGACACCAACATGACGTTACATAATACGACATTATATGATTATGAATAAATCGATTTTGATTGTTAATTGAACATATTTTGATATGAAAAAACTTAAGCATGCACAAATTTTTAGCTACAAACAAGAATAGGACTGTGGTACTTACCAAAAAAGGGGAATAGAATTACAGTTAACTAAATTTATGTATTTTTCTGCTAATACAGATTGTGTTTGTGGAAAATAAACGACTGAAATCAACTCTGCTCGAAGATATCGACGAGAGCCAACTTCCAGAAATTTATGGAGGCAAAATGGCATTGGTTCCCATCCAAGACGGCTAATTGGCAAACTTGCCTTGCCTTTGAAAGTGCTATTCTTCTTTATTTTCCAGTCTTGAGGACCAGCTTAGCTCTGACTTAATCCTGAAATGGCAGGAGCTTCGTGGGTTACGGTTTTTTTTCACCCTTTATAGGCATGATTTCTTTCAATAAGAGTTTAAACTTATCTACAGGAGGTGCAATGATTTACTTCACAGGAGAGGTCTTGGATTTAAGTCCAGGATGGCCAAGCTGCGGGAGACATGGTGCCTATTTTGCTTAATATGATAGAATTATGTATAAATTTACAGGTTTGGTGTCTGCACAGTGAATTGGTTCCCGGTATTATATCTTGTTAGTTGTATGGTGGTGGACCATTTTATATACGTTTAAGTCCTACTTGTATTTATGGTGGGTGATCTCTTAAGTGAAATTAAAAAAAAAAAAAGGTGTTGCAGAGAGATCCAAATCCGACGTTCGGGTACATTTGGCTCCTCCCTAGTTTTAAGTTCTCTATAAATCTAATAAATTACCGTCTAGTAGTAAAACCCTAACTTAAACATAATCGATTCCATCAAAATTCATGATAAGAGAATTTCAAAAGGAATCAGAAGGTAAGTTGAATTAGAGAAGAGTGGTACCCCATGGTGAAGTGCAGTGAGAAGATTTTTTGTGCTTGGATGTAGAGAAGAAATAAGAACATGAGAACCACAGCATCAGCTTCTGATATAATTTCCTGGGAAATGAATGACACTGCATATTTGTCTCCGCCCACGAGGTTCCTCCGTTTGGGTGCTAATGATGTTGATCTACGTAATTACAGCATGTCACAACTTACCATCGACCTGGTCGGAGCATGGTCAAGAAGAATATCAGCTCCTGAAAAGTAGAGCACATCCAAAAGAGGTGCAGTTTTTATAATAGGAACAAAGACAGCGTCCAGAAAAAGGACCCCAGCACTACAACCCAACGCGATATGAAAGCATTTCCTAGAAACAAATTCGTGGAGAGTCCAAAATGGCTTCCAATTGAGAGCCAACATCATGGAGGTGCAAATTTGCATAGAGGAGTTCCCCCAAACAATGGAAGATTCCAAGAAGTGTCACGAACGTTTAACTGAAATTCTGCATTCAATGTTAGGATACACTTCCACCATGTTTGAAGGTGAAAAAATCATAAAATTTGTCAACATGCTTTGCTCAGTCCAAAAGCAATATTCATGAGCAGAAATGATTGAAAAAATACCTCTAGCAAACTTTAGTAGTCGCATGCTCAACAGAGGTCAATTTAAAATGCTCAAAGCTGCAGACAAAAACTAAATTAGCAAGGAGGGACATCCTCCGAAAAAGTTTAGTAACTTGTTATGCTGGAATGGAGTCATCCTCAGATCAGCCTTAACTTACTGATAATCAACACATTCTCACCTTAAGAAAATGTCAACTTGAAACCTTCAGGAGGGTTTATGGTGCACCTCCTCACAACTGCCAGCAATTTGATAATCCAAACATGATTTAAGGGAGCCACTTTTTAAGTTCTTCATCTAGCTGACTCCTTCATGTTACCTAGGGAGTAGGGACCCAACCTCAAGCCCTCGACAATGTAAGAAACTCAATGTACTCTTCATCAGGCAGTTGATGAAAGCCATTTCCCCTTGCCACTTGAGAGACGTAGGCGCCCCACAACCACTTCCAGAGATGACAACTTAAAGGAGACGAGGGCAATAACATCCTTGCCATTAGATGTGTTCAGCACAATTGAGGATCAAGAGCAACCTGCTGTTTGTCAGTATGAAGTAGGCTATGTGCACTTGCTGCGATTACAAGGGGGTAAACGGTCCATAGTTGCACTACCAATATCCGATTTTGGAAGTTCTTCAAAACCCCCAACTGCTGGGAGGTCAAACCCTGGCAATTTAGCCAACAAAGGATTATCAGAAAACTCACCACACATGATCTGGCAATAGTAACATGCATGTTGTGCTATCATTTTGCAAATTAACAAACTAACCAATTTCTATGGGCTTGTTGGTCAACCAAACACGTTTACCTTAAAATGTTAGCCAGCCCATGATCATTTAGCATACACAGATATGTAAAGGAAAACTTATCTCATCCTGCATGCAGGAAAGTACTTAAGGGTAGATATTCAAATCTTGGGTAAGTAAAAGATTGACAAAAAAATTGTATATAATATTTCAAGGTACACTCTGAGAATTTGGTAATCAAGAAGAAAAGGAAAACTATATTCTCTAAACAGAAAAAAGGTGTTTTTTTTTTGTTGGGGGGGCGGGGGATGCTGAGGAAGCAATAGATATGAATTTGGGAGAACTACGTTACATATTTTTTACCAAAAATTCTCCAGGCGTGAAATGAATTCAACTCAAATTATTTTTTCTTTTTAAAAAGCCTCTAGTATCATATGCTATTCAAACTAACATGGTTTCAAAAGTAACTCAGCCAAAGGGGAAGCTTAGTGTGCTTGTATGTGTAATCTGAATTGAACACATCAAAATAAAATAAAACGAACAATCAACGTTAGTACATAACTACGATTTGGTAAGACCGAGAAGATACTTTAGAATTACGAGAGGCAACACATAGTTATAAACACACCTTGTCCAATGATAATTTGTGGTTTCATTTGACTTCAACAGTATTGCCATATACATAGACAGACCCTCTGTAATCGAATTCGGTTAAAAAAAACTGTAGCCACTCCATCCTGCTTGTGCATCCACCTCAACAATAGCTAATTATCGCCGTCATATTTGTTCCCCATTGACTAAGCCTACACTACTGCAATATTGAATAATGGCTTCATTCAGTAGTGGTTCGAATGAAGCTGAACATATTTCCACTTTTCAGTTGAAAACGAATTATCGCCATACTTCATGAAAGTGCATTTGCAAATTACCATTAGGTTTTAGATGTGCAAAAAAAAAAAAAAACCTTATAATTTCCCAAGAAGTTTCCAAGGAATATGTTGTCTTGAGTCGCAGAGAAACGTGAAAAACCCAATATTGAAACAAAGTTCAAATATTTCCCTCCAATTGACATGCAAAAGACTAGATTAGACATCTCTAAATACATGTTGATTATAGACAGAAGAAACTGTTGGACCAAAATAGTTTTTTGGTCGACTTTGAGCCAAAATTAAAGTAGGACCCAATTGTTATTTCGAATAAATTCTCGTGGGTTCATATTCTACTCCGTGAGGAGTATAATGTAGTATATTTACTTGTTCAAATCGAGTAAGAAATGAATGAGAAAATAGGCTCCAAAGTGACCCTCTTGAAAAGGTGGTGCAATATGGGATGTGACACCAATCCCACATTGGTTGAGGAAGAAGTTCAACATGGGCATATATAGGCCAAGTTTGCTCTATGGGTTGAGCCCCAAGGAATACCACAATTTTATGAGCGGAGCGAGCGCCTGCCCGACTGGGCTCGAGTACGGACTTGCCCTATCTTTTTAGAAAAAATTTATTTAAAAAATTAATTAATTAAATGGGCATTAATTTCTTAACCCGAAATTAATTTGGTGGTATCCGTGGGTCGATTTATTCCAGTCCGAAAATTTGCATTGTGTATGTTCATGAAGAACAGTTATTCAAAAGTGTCTACTGGCTGTTAGAGGTTTTATTTCTTGGTTGTGTCCTTTAGTATTTTTGGATTGTGTCTTTTAGTGTGGTGACTGTCCAAAAAATTACCAAAATGTCTATAAATACCAGGTTCATTTACCATTCTAATAAAAATAAATTCGATCATTCATTAAGGCATTGAGACAGTCTACATTTTGGCATAAGGCAGTGCATTTGGAGAGTACACAATATAAGTTTGGTTCGTTGTACGAATAGATTGGAGTGCTACTTCTATTCGTGGAAGATTATTGTACCCTGGGAGGCAGGCACTCGGTATTCCATAAGTACCGTGAGTGGGGAAGAAATCTGTCTTAAGGACATAGTGTCAAACACTAGTCTTGATCTAATTGAAGTTCAATAACAGTTGATGTTCTGCAATCGGGTTAGTATTTATTGTGTTTAGATAAAATAATTACATGTAACTGTTTGTTGTACCTCTTTTGTATAAGACTGTCACTGTATCTCTTTACTGTAATTCTTTCATATAATATTGTTTCTGTGCAACTGTTCACACCAAGTGTTACTTTTTTATTCTATATTAAGTTACATAATATCAAAAATATCAATAGGTGATTATACATTATTTGGAACACCACATATAGTTCAACAGAAACTAATGTTCCCCTTAGCATGGCATTAAATATCACATCTTAATATTCCAACTTCCATGATACCAGATCTCTACCAAGTAAGCACCTCCCAAAATTGACTACCAATAGTCTCCACAATTACAGAAACCACCTTTAAACCGATGAAATCGGACCTGGTCCCTCACAATTATCACCGTGTATAATACTTTCGAGACGATTTTCATCCAACAGTGGCTGTTAGGGCAAATCCGGAGGTTTTCAGAAACCTGGATTTCAGTTCCAGGGCTTGATTTTAGGATGCCATAGGCCAATGCTAACTTTTCACTGTGATAAACAAATTTTCCTCCTTTTCCTCCTCAGATGTATCCATCAAAACTAATTCCGTCATAGGGATAAATCCCACCATTTTGGCTCGAATGATCAGTCCTTCCAATAACTTGTATATGCCTTCTGTTTCAGGCTGAGAACAATCACCTGCCTTGAATTGATGAATGGCACCATGCAATTCAATCCAACTTCTTCCGTCCTTTTTACGAACTCCTTTCTTTTTCATCATATCTCTGACTCTCTCAGCACTTTCCCATTTCCTTATAGAACAATAGATATTTGACAACAATACATAATCCCACTACCTAGATGTGATATTTTTGCAATGGCAACTTCAGCCAACATAGAATTTTTATGAAGTCTACAAGCATTGAGAAATGCCCTCCATATAACAACATCAGGTTCCATTGAAATTTCGTTAATCATTGCATAAGCTTTTTCTAGGAGCCCAGCTCGGCCCAAGAGATCAACCATCGCTCCATAATGCTCAAGCTGTGGCTCAATTGAGAAATGCCTTTTCATGAGATTAAAATACTTGTGACCTTGTTCAACCAGCCCACAATGGCTGCATGCTGTTAAAATTCTCATAAAAGTTATAGAATCAGGTAAAATATTTTCCACCTCCATCATCGAGAATATTGCAATTGCGTCGAAAGCAAGGCCATGAATTGCTAGCCCATTAATCATCACATTCCAAACAGACACATCAGTATGTCGATCACTGTCAAATATTGCTTTTGCTGTTTCAATTCTTCCACATTTTGAATACATGTCTATTAGTGCAGAACACAAAATGTAATTTATTTCAACTCTTTTCTCAAACATTAAATTATATACCCACTTAGCACAATCAAGAGCTCCAAGTCGTGCACATCCAGTTATAATGGATGCAAAAGTGAATCTGTCTGGTTCTATGTTTGAGTTCAACATATTCCTAAACATATCCAATGCCTCCTCAAAGCATGCAGTTCTGACATAACCCCCAATCATTGAGTTCCATGAGACCACATCTTGAGTGTGCATTTTATGAAACACCATCTGGTCAATATCTATTTCTCCAACCTTCATAAAACTTGCGATGATCATATTGGTAGAGAGCAGATCAAAATCCCAACACGGGAATTGATTAAGCAGTTGACAACAGGATCGAGGTGGTCACAAGACACATACACTGATACCAGCAGTGATACAAGAGATGAGTGTGTTCCATACCCCAGCTTAAAGATTCTAGAGTGCGTCTCAACTGCAGTTCTTAAATTGAAATAGAGTTTGCATGCTTCAAGAGCGTGGAAGAGTGTCTTATGATCTGAAAGAATTGTTCCATAAGCAGAATCACTTTAAAATAGACAAAAGCCATTTCTGCAGAACAGTTTTGACAAGGTGTTCACTGTAATGTAATGGAAGGGTAACTAAAACTGTCGTAATTGTTGAAATGATATCCTAGTGAGAAGATCCAAACTAGGTAATATTGAGGAAGTAAAAGACACAGATTGCCGATCCCTTCTTCCTTTGTGTCATGACATTAGAGGTCCACATATGGTTATACAATATAATACTCAAATTTTCCTCTGAGAAATGGCAATTATATAGGAATGATATATATAAATGCTTAACAATCATACTAGAGAAAACACTATGTAAAGTAGGCAAAATTAATTTTTTGACCATGCAAAATTTTGCTAGGCAATAAAACTTCACATTCCTCTTTTAATGTTTGCGCAAATAAAGCATATTAGATAGATGCCTAGACAAAAAAAATTCAAAATGATATAATAAGCGCAACATCTTGAAAATTCATTCACCACTTGCCAGACCAAGAAATGTTAAAAAAAACAAAAAAAAAACAAACAAACTGTTAAATGAACAAAAGAGTTCAATGCATTTTCAGTTCACCACCACCACAAGCACCTTAGTCTCTATCAAAATGGCTATGCTATTCACCAACTACTTGCAAAGAAATATGAAGCTAATATTCAATGACTACATGTTTTGCAGTCTTTGATGGATCAAGAAAGAACTCAACAACATTTTAACAGAAAAAGAGTCATATCCTTATATGAACAATAACTTACAATTCCCATTATCAAATTAAGTTCTTCACCAGGAAATGAAAGATGGAAAGCGAAGAACCCAACTGAAAATAAAATACCAAGGGTGCCAAGGAGGACATGACCAACAGTCCTAAACCAATATTTCGACCATTGAACAGATATATGGCATTTGAATTGAGGGTCTGATGCACAAAAGTGTGTATGAGAGTATTAATAACAATCACTGAAAAACCATTGGAATCAAAAGAAACAAGGAAACTAAGAAAAAGAGAAATAATGAAACTTGAGGAAGGAAAAGGATAGGCTACTAACCGGTATCCGAGTAATGGTATTCTAATGGGGAAGAGAGAGCATGTTGGGTGGTGAAATTGGCAGTATGGTTCAGAAGCCATGGAGGCAAAGAGCCCTCTTCCCTGCAAGTCTCATCATCTTCCTCCTTGTACTGGGTCATCAACTCATCATTTATTCCCTGAGAGCCATTTGACAAGTCTGATCATAACGTTCACACCCGGAGCTTCCAACATCAGAGAACAGAGATAATTCATACTCGTCTCCATGATGCAACAGCTTTGGGCTGATCAGCCTCCCCTAAGTGGGCCATGTATGGACTTTATTTGGGCTGTCTCCCTTTCCCTATCCTCCTCCAAAATTGTCCTCAGTACAATCTTCCTTTTCCATATTATCAGTGTTGGGATTGAGGCTAATCCCAAAAGCTGTTGAATTAGGTTGGAGTTCAAGCTGAACACATGTTTACTTATGCCATCGCCACTCTTTAGTTAAAATTTTCATTATGCGAAAACACCCTGATTTTCTTAAAGATTATGAAATTGGAACTATATTTTTACCTTTTGACCTATCGATTGAGGGGTGCACCCTATTGCCCTAAATCTAAGTAATGGGAGTTTCACTCTCTTTGTATGTTTTTACAGTCCAACGTATTTCAATTATTATTGAAACTGTGACTAGCATTTTAAAATTTAGAAATGTTAACGCCGGGTGTTGCATGGACCTTCATTCTTGATAGGGTCAAGTAAAAGTTTTATTTGAAACAAAAATTTCAATGAAAAAACTCAAATTTAAAATAGAACAAACTCAAATTTAAATAAATGTAAAATATAATAATTAGATATTTAAATCTCCTTTCATTTAGTATGAGTTTGAGAAAAAGACTAAAAATTATTTTTTATCATTTTTACTCAAAGTTAAATTTGAGTAAGGATAAGAAATGCACTTACTTGAACTCATGTGAGTTTAACGAGGCCATCTTATACCTAATTTGACATAATTCTAATTTGACGATTCTCCATCGCCTAATAAAAATTTTGCAAATGCAAATGTTACTTCAAGGTTTAATGTTCTTTCATTTGTCTCTCTATGTTAATTATCTTTTGTTCCCATTTTGATGTTTCCTTTTTGACCAGTACTGCAAGCCTTTTGTAGTCGAGTAAATTATATATCATTATTTCCTATCAATAATACTATATGATAAAGCCGTCAAATAAAAAAATTAAGAATTAGATAAAATACATCAGAATTGGTTATTGAATTACTTGGACTCATTTGTCCACTTATTACCAGACAGTTACACTACGTAACACTATTAGTATCATATAATTGCTTGTAGATAGAGCAGCTCAATAAGGGCGTGACATTGACACCATTTTCATCACGCATCCCTGACTGTCTATCCGGGGCATCCCCACTAAGCTCCACCAGCTATGCCTTGCGGAACATGGCAACGCCGCAGCTTCCATCTCCGCCACTTTTGTGTGTGTGTGTGTGGGACTGTGGGGGGAGGGGGGTCAATAGCCTTTCTAAACTGTATCTTGTCTTGATCCATTAGTTTTTGAATGGTGCCATTGTAGACTAGACCTACTAACATTCATACCCAAAGGGGACTCAACAAAGGCTTCGATTAATTTGGTTTGAATCCTAAAATTGCCCAAGAGATTCAGGTCCCAGTTACCATTCCTGCAGAACTTCGTGACCAAGTTCCATTCATGTTTATTACCTCCATCCACTCCGTTCGGTCCGACTTTAAATTCGTAATAAAAAACGATACATATGAGATACTGCATCTTAGGCTGATCAAAATTACAGCATCTTGATGTATAATATTACTCAACTTGACACTATTGGCTACCAATGGAGTGCTGATAAGCCAGCTAAAGCCTCTCAAATTCACTCAATCGACTATCACGATGAGTGAGTAAGTGCTCAGTCCATCAGTCACCTCCTTAATTACAGCTGCCACCTCTTCCACATTCACGCGAATTTGCTGCTTGCTGTCCCATTCCCGGACTGTGACCGAGGATGTTGAATCCACTGTAATGGCAAAAGGAACCCCAAGTTCATCTGTTCTCGCATATCGCTTTCCCTATTGAAGTACCTGCAATAAGTAAATGAATAATTGAATTGATTGGCTATCTCATTGGTAGGCATCACAGTATGCATCTTGCCTTTTATTCATTCCCGTGAGCATTAATTAATTAATTCTGAGTAATTCTAAATGGAAAAGTGTACAATATGTCTTATCTGCTCAATTTCAATATAATTTCAGCACTTGGATTCGTCATACTTACAAGATAAATTGTGTCGAACAATGATGAGTGGGAGGCCTTGGTTTGCATCTATTTGGATTTGTAGCAAACCCGAACTCATCTCAGAAGCATAGATTTCAACCAGACTGAACTAACCATGCATGTAAATGGATTTTTTTTTTGGTTAGATGCATGTAAATGACTTGTATTCACAATGCAAACCAAATACAAGTAGTAAGGCTGAGTTGAAGTAATTTAGAGATTGAAAAATAAAGTCAGTTTTGGATACATAAAATAAAGGCCGTGGGATCACAACAATCAAGAAGCCTCTTGGGTCCAAAGGCCAAATGACATCATTCGGTTTCTACAAAGTCCTGATCAGTCAGGTCAAAGCCCTAGTCCAGATAGAACTGGGAGTAAATGAGCCTAATTACAGTGTGTTTCTGGTTATCTAAACATTTCATCAGACCCTGTGAGCCACCCTTTCAACCCTCAAAACCACAACTTAATATGCCACATTTATTCATCCATTTTTCCGTAAGTCCCTTTCTTCAATCAGGATTCAAGACGAAGCCAACCAAAAACCACTTGAGTTAATGTCCATAGCATTGACAGCAGACCCCAAACTTAACCTTTACTTGCATAATTAAACCCTGAGTCTAACTATTACACCTTTGACAATTCCTAACCCCCCACATCTTCACCAAAATCGAAGCCACAAAACAAAACAACCAACAGTCAACCTCAGATGACCTCTTTTACTGGCTATACTATGTCAATTTGGGCACCGTAACTTGTATCAGAGATTATACACACTTGTCCAGCATCATTGGCTCACCAACTGAATTGCAAGGTCAAGCTGAGCTTATGTTCTCATGTAGTTCAACTGAGCTGAGCTTGAGCAGTACACTACTCTGCTTGACTCAACACAGTTACACCCCTGTAGAACTATAGCAGCCCACCAAGTTTGTGTTGACCACAGCTTCATCAAACCAACTTAAACAGTCATGTCAGATCAACTCAAATCCCCAAACTACCAATAGACATGCATACAGGCTTTTACTGATCCAGATTGCCTGGCCTTTCAATTTCTAATGATATGTACAATGCAATAACAAAATATAGGGTTGGCCTGATCATTGATGAATACATTCAAAAAATGCATGCATATTCTTAAAGATGTTTACTTTTTTTTTTTTACAGGAGATGATAACACACACAGGACCACTACAACACCACCACTTAAAAGTGGTAGTAGTGTACGACCTTATACACACACACTCAACCCCAAGGCTATCCGATGTGGGATAGCCCCAGCCCCTACTCCTCATTCGGTATCAATTGGGACCACAGCGAACCCATGGGGCTGAGGCAGGCACACAATTTGATCTTCTATGCCTCTGACTATGGGGTTGGTCCCAAACGATGCTTAACATTAGATTATCATGGGATTTTGAGATTGTATAGCTTAGATGATTCAACTGGGCTTTGGGAAATCTCATGGTTACCAGCTGGCTTAAGTCCTTGTCAGGTTCACGGGTTATGTGGACCAAATGGTGTTTGCAGTTACAAACCCCTACCTATTTGCACTTGCCCTCGTGGTTTTGAAAGAAATGATCCGTCAGATTGGTCTAAAGGTTGCTCACCTCGATTCAATCTGACTTGTGATCCACTTGCATGGGATTTCATTGAGCTTCTGTATACAGATTACTTTGGATATGACATGGCCTTGTATGGTCTTAACATGCCCTTTGAAGCATGCTGGAATGCCTGCCTGAGCGATTGCAAATGTGCAGGCTTTGGATATACATTGGAAGGTCTAGGACGGTGCTTCCCCAAAAGTACTCTCCTGAATGGTTTTTGTATGCCAAGTTCTACCCAAAGCATGCATCTCGAAGTTCCAAGAGCCATGGTGATCTCTCCGGCGGAACAGAGGGAGGTAAAAACAAATGACTTGAACTGCTCAAATACCGAAAGCGACAGTGCTGATGGAGAAAATAACAACAGAAATGGGTATATGAAATACTTAATTACATTTGTAGGTTCATTTGCCGTAGTTGAAATGATTTACATTGGTTTAGGCTGGTGGTACGTCTTTCAAAAACATGCCAACGAGCTGGTGATAAACATGGGCTACACTGTACTAGCTATGGGTTTCAAACGTTTCACTTTCGAAGAACTAAAGAAGGCAACTCAGAACTCCAACCAAGAAATAGGAAAGGGGGGCTTTGGAACAGTCTACAAAGGCATTTTGGATAATGAGAGAGTTGTGGCTGTTAAAAGATTGGACGACATTTTGCAAGGAGATACAGAATTTTGGGCAGAGGTGGGCATCATAGGGAGCCTCAACCATAGAAATTTGGTGAAAATGTGGGGATTCTGTGCTGAAGAGCCCAAGATTTTGGTGTACGAATACATGGCGAATGGTTCACTGGACCAATTCTTGTTTTCAGACTCATCCAGGACATTAGAATGGGACCAGAGGTATAACATCGCCCTTGGGACAGCGAAGGGCTTGGCTTATATCCATGAAGAGTGCTTGGGTGACACCAAAATAGCAGGACACCTTGGGTGACACCATGTCACTAAAGATCCCTATCATGCAATGTTGGAAAGTTCCGGGGGCATTACATAGCCCGAAAGGCATGCGACGATACGCAAAGGTACCGTTGGGACAAATAAAGGTGGTTTTCTCTTGGTCTTCCATGGCAATTTCTATCTGATTGTAGCCGGAGTATCCATCCAAAAAGCAATAAAAAAGATGTCCCGCTACTCGTTCTAGCACTTGATCAAGGAATGGGATTGAAAAGTGGTCTTTTCTTGTACACAGGTTGAACTTCCGGTAATCAATACAAACTCTCCACCCTGTGATCACCCTTGCTGGGATAAGCTCGTTCTCCTCATTCTCCACAACTGTGATTCCTGACTTCTTGGGTACTACTTGCATGGGACTAACCCACTTACTATCGGCAATTGGAAAAATAATGCCCACGTCTAGTAGTTTCAACACCTCATCCCTCACCACGTCTTTTATGATCGGATTCAACCTCCTTTGTGGCTGGCGGAATGGTTTTGCATCCTCCTCAAGATAGATCCGGTGTGTGCAAATGGTGAGATTTATCTCCTTTATGTCTGTAATTGTTTAACTAATTGCCCCTTTAGGTCTCCTCAACACCTCCAAGAGTTTTTCTTCTTGCCTTGCATCCAACGTTAAACTAATCACCACCGGAAATGACTCATCTTCCTCAAGATATGTATACTTCAAATGGGAAGGTAATGGCTTCAATTTCAAGTTAGGTTTTTGTACATTGGATGGGAATATCTTTTTGTCTTGGTGTGAGAGTTTTTCAAATGTGGGGATCCACTTTTCTATCCCTTTCAAACTTTCCAATTCTTTTTGCTCATCCACTTCTTCCATATCAATAACTTCCTCCTCTCTCAAATTGAAAGTGCTCATTAACTCCATGTATTCCTCTACCAAAGTGTCAATCTGATAAATCTCATGTGCTTCCTCATCATCCCGCCGTTGCTTGCACAAGTTGAACACATTGAGCTCCATTATCATATTCCCAAATGCTAGCTTCATAAGATCGTTCCTGCAGTTAATCACGGCATTAGATGTGGCAAGAAAAAGTCTACCAAGTATTACATGGATTTGGGAGCTAAGATTAGCAACAGGGTGGGTGTCAAGCACAATAAAATCAACAGAAAAGTAAAATTTATCCACTTGTACTAAAACATCCTCAACTACACCCCTTGGTGTTTGAACACTACGGTCCGTCAGTTGAAGCGTGATTGAAGTAGGTTTCAATACCTCAAGTTTGAGTTGTTGATACACGGAGTAGGGGAGGAGGTTGACACTTGCTCCCAAATCAAGCAATGCTTGTTCAACCCAGCAATCTCCAATGGTTATGGCAATGGTGGGGCAGCCGGGGTCCTTAAACTTCAGAGGAGTGTTTTTCCTCAAAATTAAGCTTACTTGCTCGGTGAGGAAAGCTTTCTTGTGAACATTGAGCCTCCTTTTTACCATGCAGAAGTTTTTCAAGATCTTTACACATGATGAAATTTGTTTTATAGCATCGAAGAGTGAGATGTTTATCTTCTCCTGTTTAAACATCTCAAGAATATCAGCATAATTAGCCACCTTGACCGATGGCTTCAAACGATTAGGAAAAGGGGCAGGAGTAGGAGAAACAATCACACTTTCATCAATCATCTTCTTTCTCTCAACCGCCTCACTTTCTTTCCTCTCACTTACCCCACCCCCATCGGCGTTACCCTTAATCTCTTTTTCTAATAGCAATGTGGCCTTGGGTGAGACCTTTGGCACAATGGTTTTATCAATTTTCTTGCCACTCCGAAGAGTAGTAACCGCCTTAAGTTGCTCACAACTTTCTTGGGTGGGTTCGGCCAACTCAACCACATGTTGACCCTTGAAATTTTTTTGGGGTTGAGCGGGAAATTTTTCCTTCTCTTGTTGAGACAACCCGATGTGATTTGTGATCTTCGTGAGTTGAGCCAAGATGTTGTTGTTGAAAGTGGTTTGGTTTTAGATAAAATTGTAAAGCACATCCTCCAAGTTCCTCTTATGAGGAGGTTGGTAGCTGGGAGGATTAGATGGTGCTTGTTGGGGAGGACCTTAGGGAGATGGATTGGATTGGTACCCTTGTGCATTGGACCGGTGGTATTGGGAACTAGATGCTTGCCCTTAACCTTGGGATTGAAATTAAGTTTGCCTAGGAGGTATAGGCAATGTGTATGTGTTTGAGCCATAAGGGATGGGGTTCTCATTCCTCCAACTAAAATTAGGGTGATCAAGCTACCCCGCATTATAAGTGTTAGAATTCGAAGGAAATGATTGTCCAGGTTGGTTGAAGGCATTGACTTGTTTATAATATTCTTCTTTAAGTGTCGGGATGTTCGGGCACTCCGATGTGGAATGGTCGACAACACCACAAATAGAACAAGACTCCTCGGCTCTTAACACATGAGACACCTCTCATCTCCTATCCCTCTCAAGGCTATCTACTTTCTTAGACAATTTGGAAATTTGTGAAAATAGATCGTCCTGGTCTTTCAAGTCATATATCCCCCCTTTTGTGATTGACTACTACCCGGCAATGTCCTAGGTACATCATTTGGGTCCTTAACATCCCAAGATTGTGCATTTTCAGCCAAGGTAGCAAAGCAGTCAAGGGCCTCATCAGGATCTTTGTTCAAAAATTCACCATTGTACACCATGTCAATGAATTGCCTATGATTTGGTTTAATTCCTTCGTAGAAGAAACTCACCAATTGCCATGATTTAAACCCATGATGTGGAATGGATTGGATTAAATCCTTGTAACAATCCCAACACTGGTAGAATTGCTCATTGGGATTTTCAAAAAAAAATTAGATCTCTTTTTTTAAAGTAGTGGTTCTATGAACCGAAAATTTTTTTTTCAAAAAAGATGAAACTATTTGGTCCCAAGATAACATGGTCCGGGACGCTAAGCAATCAAGCCAAATCTTTGCCTTACCATCCAAGGAGAAAAGGAATAATTTCATCCTCCTTATCTCCTCCATGTTATAATTTTGGATATAGGTTGCAACAATTTCCTCATAGGACCTTATGTGATTATACGGGTTTTCATTCCCGATCCCGCGAAATTTGGGGAGTAGTTGCAACATCCAAGGTTTGACTACAAAGAGATGAGCTTGGACGAAAAAAAGGATGCATGATGGTGTGGTGCTACGGGTTGGTTGAAGGAACTCCCGCATTGTCCTAGCTGGAGGGTCAAGTTGGATGTTCCCCTTATTCATAGGTGGGGGAAAATGAACACGTGGGTTGGGTATTCTAGATTCGGGCAATCCCCCACCCCTTTGGTCATTTAGGTTTGCACCAACATTATCAAAATTTTCACCCCCATGCATGTTTGGGTTGACACCCGCATTTTCAAAATTGTCACCCGCATCCTCGGGTAGGTATAGTTCAAGGTTCATGTTGGGGTTTATGAGTTGTCTAACAAATCGGTTTTGCTCATCCCGCCCCCACATGCAACAAAGGACCAAAATTTTAAATTATACAAAAATAAGAATATATACAAGGACAACGTACCTCAGCCCATGATGAAGATCACGGGACTTACCTCCATCAACCAGAAATCACCTTCTTGGTTTGACATTTGCCTTCCCCGACAACGGCGCCAAAAATGATTGAGTATTTTTCTTGCAGTTTCTAACTTACTAACATCTCCCTTGATGTATGTATGATGTATGTGTGAGGGGTGTGAGGGGGAGTGTCAACTTTCCCTTGAGACGATGTCAAAAGAAAAGGCAAGGAGAAAATGGAATGAGATGAATGAAATGTGTGTGTGTGTGTGTGTGTGAACAAAAGTGCTCCCCAATCACAAAAAGACTTTCGTGGGTCATGTTTTACTTGAAAAAGTATTCCAAGGTCGTCTCCTCAGGGAAGGAAGTGAACCATCATGAAGGTGATTTTTATTAAAGAAAAGGGTAAAATCATTATTATTTTGGAATTTGGTGGTGTTTTAAGTTGTGATAATAAAATGAAAACAAGTGTTGGCTAATCTAAAGAGGTCATTCCAATGGGAATCTCAATTCAACTCGAAATCTTTCTCTACTGGTGCATAGATGAACGATTGATTCGTAGGAAGCTAGGGACGTGATGATAAGGATCCAAGCATAACCCGTGACCAGGCCTATGGGATATCAAAGACTCACAATCACATCCACTCTCAACCCAGTCAAACTGAACCATCGTACACCGAGAGGAAGAAAGACAACGAGTTGAAATGACATACCCAAGAGGAGGTCTCCTTTGGATTAGCCAACGAAAAGCTTAGCTACTCATGATTAAAGTAAAGACAACAATTAAATGGGAAGACATTATGAAGAAATAAAGGTTATAACTAAGCATAAACAAAATGCATCAATATAAATGATCTTCGACAAAGAATGAGTGAATCACGTTCC
>CM042196.1:23203360-23222575 GCA_023539305.1 Ilex asprella
TCCGGTGTATAACTTGCTTGCATTCTCATATATTGTAATGGCTTAGCCTTACATGATAGCATGTTAGTTGTGCACGTCATTCCACAACTCTTTGCCTTTGTGTCTTGAGGATATAGGCAACTTAGCTCTTCAATTGCCCATCTGATGCAGTGTATTTGAAGCTGAGAGGCCTGGATGTAGATTTACTGTGAATCAGAGAATTGCTACTTACTTTTATAAGGTAATACGGTTACATTGCATCATACATCTCTCATATAAAAGGCTAATTTCCTGAGTTCTTGAAGTGTAGGTGCTGCGTGCATATATCCTTTATTTTCGCTGGAGACTTTTACTATTTTTTCCTTTCTTTACACTTGCTGGAGTCCAGTGAAGACTAATCTATGACTAACCTACATTTTTCAGGGCATACTGTATGGATTGGTTGGCCTTGGATGTGGTATAATTGGTCAAGGCATTGCAAATTTGATAATGACTGCCAAGCGGTATAATTTTGTGTGGCCATGTCTTCCATACATTAATACGCATAAATCCAATGTGTATTTGATTATGCACATGGTTTGGTTGGTTGGTACAAACACATGCATATTCTGTGAGCATAAAAATTGTCACTGCAGTTTCCTGATGTTTCATTCGTCCTCAATAATGTCAATAAATGCCGCTTAATCATAAAAATTGAGAGTTGAGAGATTAGCTTAGGTTCTTTTTCTTATATACAACTAGTTAAAATTATTATTGAAGTATGAGTAAGCTTTCGTTGATTTCTGTGGATATTGCCCAGACCCCAAACCTTAAAATAGACTGGCTTGTTTGTTCTAGTGTTAAATTTGTATCCTTTTAGTTTTAGAGTCTTTCCTCATAATGTTCTATATGTTTTAACACCAACGCGAGGAAAAAATCTTTGGAAGTTTGACCCAGGTGATCAGTTGGATTTGGAGCAGGTGATTAGACCAAAAGGGGATCTTGCTACCAGGAAAGTGTAGGCTTGATTTTTTCACTTTGATTTGCTTTTCTTTTGCTATCAGTTTTGTTGAGTTTTCTGCCACTCCTTTGAAAAGAGTAGGACAAACAGCTGCACCAAGGACAAGCTCACCAAGAATAAGACTATTAGCAAAACTTCACTCTAGGTTATGTTCACCACAACCTGTTCATGCTCTGGATGCAAGTTTTTTCCCTTGTCTTATGTGCTTTGAATGATTGATTAGATTAGCAACAGGAACAACCTTAGTGTTCTATTGCATTGAGTGGTTATGTGAATGTTTTGTTTGTTGTTGTAACAATGGCAGCTAAGTTCAAATTCCTGTATTTAGTATGTATTTGAAGTTTAATGTGATTGTATAGATTTATGTTATTTTTAATTATGTGCTCCTTGCTATCAACTATAATGACATGGGTCTTCAATTGTTCAGACTGCAGTTTTAGCTTTTATAGTGATAGAAAGATTACGGTAGGAAACCAACCCTCTTGTGCATGGATTGCACTATGGTAGAAATCAAGCTGTTATGCTGCTTGTTTGTTTTTTATTTATCGTTTTCTCTTTTCTTTGGCATTGAAGGAATATTGCATATCCACTGTAGTGTTAATATATGTTTGCTTGCTCTAAATTGTTTCTCATCATATGCTGTTTCTGCACAACAGGAGCATAAAGAAATCAGAAGAGGACATACCTGTTCCACCTCTGTTGAAGAGTGCAGCACTCTGGGGTATGCCTCACTGCATTGTTCTTGATTCTTTTTTCCTGCCTGCATCTGTGTGGCCTGGAAAGTAGATTGCTAGGTTCAAAATTTCAGATGTTAGTCGTTGTGGCCATTTTGCTCAAGATCATTCATGTCCTCCCTAGCTAATTTCTGTGGGCTTGTGTGCTTTAGTTGTGAAGCCTATTCTGCCGGAGTTGGCTTTCCAGTAGGCAGTTGCTGGGTGAAGTGATCATGGACCTGGTGTTAAATGGGTGAATATGAATCTGATATAATATGTGCCCTTGAAATATAGCCGGGCATTTGTGGCCATCTTAACAAAAATAATTAATTTCTTCAACCCTTGGCATAGGAAACTACGTCTTAGGTTCAACCTTGCAGTGTCAATCACTTGGTGGGGAGGTCCATGATGCACCTTGTTAAATTCATACTTCAGTAATGGATGAGTTAAGTTACCAAGTGTTTTGGCTTGTGGGCTTTATAAGTTGTGGCTGTACCTTTTCCTTATGCATGCTAAATTTGCTTGCATATGGATTTATTATCCAGTTTATTGACACTTATGGTCCTGCTGTGTGTTGCCTGTACCTGAATCAATCTTAACTTTGGTTTTCAGCTGTCTTTAAGTGTTACTGGCCTTTGTAATCGATAATATTTTAGGACGTTTTGACTGTAACCCATCTTTTCTCTGCCACTAATTAGACGTTACCTATCCACTTTTGCAGGCGTTTTTCTTGCCGTCTCTTCCAACACCCGGTATCAGGTTATAAATGGCTTGGAGCGCTTGGTAGAAGCATCTCCATTGGCAAAGCAAGTACCACCAGTTGCTTTGGCTTTTACATTTGGTGTACGATTTGCCAACAATATCTACGGTGGGATGCAGTTTGTGGACTGGGCAAGGTGGAGCGGAGTGCAATAAATCTCTTGCTTTCTGTTATTTGAATGCAGCAATTTCCCTTGGTTTTCTCATGGGTGAGAATGCAGAGATTTGGTAGAATTCTATCTCAACATTACTAGGATCCTTAGAGATATTCAGTTAGTTATAAGAGCATTCAAGTACTTGCGTAGGCCAGTTCCAATTGTATTCTTAGTAGGGGTGTAGTATGCCTCCTAACTACTCAGAATAGTTGTATTTTCTCATTAAGACTTTACCATTAGAAGTTTCGATTTTGTAACCTTATCAAACTTTCATACTCGTCTTGCATTTTCTTTTTCAATTTCACAGGGAATAAATTCGAGAACTTTGGCTGGGGATTCTTCTGATTAAGATGACAGTATGGTTTAATAATGCTCGTTGAGATAGAGAAAAAATGAGCAAAATAATTGTTGGAAATGCTCGAACTGGCCAGTATAGAAGAGTTTCGGATTGAACAGTTGAACAGTGAACAATCATTCTTGTCTTCTCTTTCTTTAGGTAATTACAAAACCTTATTGTCCAAACTATTTGTCTTTTATCCCCGAAACCCCCCCCCCCCTCGCACAGAGAAACAAAAACAAGCAAATGGGTATTCTACAAAGAACAAAAAGAGTTATGACTTGAAGTCCTTTGCTCGAGCATCTTTTACAAAGTTCTTTTGCTACATTTCTCGATATATCAAATCTATTCTCTTCTTTTTCAGACAGTGATGATGTTTGAGAGTTTTTTTTTACAATTTTTTTATAGTACACACACTGAGCTAACAGTTATATTATATCAATATTATCACGTGATGTAATTGCTCAATGACAACTTTAAAAACATGCAAAATAGACTCCACTCTTTTAAAGATAGTCACTTACTTACGTATTATTACGCAATTATAATATATAACAATGCTCGCACGGTATAACCATTACAACTTATTTTTACTTCTTATGTAGATTTCAAATAAGTACATTGTAAAAAAAAATCAAAATTACAACAAAAAGGAAACTAAAGCTTCATTGATAGATACTACTACATCAAGTTAACGTAATCTGTGTAAGGATTCCTCCTCCCACAGGCACAACAACATGCAGCAATGGTTAATAAGTTACCAAAAAAAAAAAAAAATTGTGAAGTCATCAGAATCTAAGAAAGCAATAACGTAAAGCTATTTATTTTTTTGTATCATATTTGAAAGTGAAAAAAAAAAAGTCCAAAAAATTGAAAGTTTCAACTTAAAAGGTAATAATAACACATACACTCAAAAAGCATATGACATTTTTACTTTTAAGTAAAAATATTGTACTGTTTGTTGGTAAAAAAAAACTTAAAAAGTAATAAAATTTGCCCAAAAAATAATAAGTGAGGACAAAAATATATTATATTTATTTTAAAAATTAATAAATTTTGCTTAAAAGATGAAATAAATACTCAAAAAAATAATATAAATACTAAAAAATTGGTGAGTGATTTTTTGGGTACGTAGTCAAACACCAGAATCCAACTCAACATTTTCGAGTCCCACTGTCCCCTGGCACCCTTTTCTGCTGCTGTCTCCCCTTCTGGTCGGTCAGGGGCTAACCCCTGATTTTTGTGCCAACACCTGGAATCTTTTTTCTTTTTGGTCAACACCTGAATCATTTTCTCCTTCCTCACCCATAAGTAATGACTGTCCTCTCTCTCCACAGTCCGCGTACATACCGGAGAAGGAGGAAGGAGAAAGAAAAAAGAACAAAATAGCCTTCAATATAACGGCTATTTTGTTCCCGCCCTTTCTCCAACTCTCTTGTATATTTCCCTCTATATATAGACACACATAGACCTCCACCAAGCCACCCCAAACCCAATTCGTCTTTTCCAAACTCAAACAACCATCATCCCTCCTTCTTCTCCGACCCCTCAGAACCCTCTCTCTCTCTCTTTGCAACCTTTGTCCTGCCTTGAAGCCTTGTTCATCAAGAGACCATGTCCAAGAGCGACGCCCTCCGTCGTTTCTTCCTACCTTGCTTCCAACCCACCACCACCTCCGCTCCACCCACCATCACCACCAAGAAGCGCCTTAGCACATCTCTTCGCGACGACCTCGACGACCCAAAGCTCCATGAAAACCAAAAACAAGAAGACCAAGACTCCACTACCCCAGACGACACCCCCACAACCATCCCCGCCAACCATTCTTTGGCCCCTCCAAGAACTTCCAAGACGATGGTGATCGGCACAATCTTTGGCCACCGTCGAGGCAACCACATCTGGTTCTGCGTCCAACACGACCGTCTCAACACCAAACCTTCTCTCCTCCTCGAACTCTCCATCCCAACCTCTCTACTGGTCAAAGAAATGCATTGCGGACTCGTTCGAATAGCTCTCGAGTACCACGCCGATTCGCCCGAGTCAGAACTCAGTCATTGCCCACTTCACTCCGTCCCCATTTGGAACTTGTGCTGTAACGGTCGAAAACTTGGGTTCGCCGTTCGGAAGAAGGCGACGCAGCAAAACCGTCTCATGCTCAAGACCATGCAGTCCATGACAGTCGGGGCAGGTGTGATTCCATCCGGGTTAGGATCCGAATGTGGGTCGGATCCTAACAATGGATGGGGTGAACTTATGTATATGAGGGCCAACTATGAATGTGTGGTGGGGAGTGCTGATTCGGAGTGTTTTCATTTGATTAACCCGGATGATGGTCCGGGTCAGGAACTCAGCGTCTTCTTGCTGAGGTCAAGGTGATGGATTTTTTTGATCCAAGAGAGGGGTCTTTTGGTAATTATAGCTTCTCTGCGGGACACAGGTTTGCAAAGTTTTCTGAATGGGGTTGATTTGAGATTAAAGAGAAATTATATGGTGCTTCTTTAGGAATCAGAAAATTGGGGGTTTTCTGTTTCCCATATTTTCTTTGCTAGGGCTTGAGAACTAGTGGGAAGGGCAGTTTTGGAAAAGAAATTCATATCTAATTTTATCGTCAACAATTGTTGATTTTTGGGTAATAGTGTAATAGGGGTGAAATTTAGGGGTTAATTGCATAGTTTCCATTAGAATTGACATTTTCACTAAATGGTCGTTTTTTCTTGATTTTCCGTAGTAGGAGGATGTTGTTTTAGTATGTTTGGGAATAGAACAATAGATCTTTCATAGTATCCATAATAATGTTTGTTTGTTTTTACGTTCCTTCTTGTTAATGTTTATAAGATTTGATGATGTTCATAACACGATTGAGCAATAATATGAATATAAAGTGCATTGAACAAATGGATTTTGTTTAGTTTGAGTTTCAAAACTCTAGAGGATAGGATTCGGGATAAGTAGGTGATTACGCAATGTGTTTATAATGATTCACCATCTCGAGAATTCAGCTAATCCACTCTCAAAGGAGTTTCTTGCCCCTAAATATATTGATTATCGTGTGAAGTTCACAAAGGGTGTTTTTGCAAAACTACAATAGCTTTTCTTTCACTTTTGAGGGTTTTGCCTCCTATTTATAACTACTCCTGGGCCATGCTTGATCTAAGGTGAGATGTTCGCTCCTCCCTTGTATCAATTGCCCTTATTGTGCAACGAGATTTGTGCTTATTGGGTGATTGATGCCACAAAAAAGGGACCCGGTGGGGACCAGCTGACCTATGTACAACCTTCCTTAAGACGTGGACACAGGTAGTTGAGGTCTTAGGTCGAGATCAGTAAGTAATATTAATGAGATGAGGTCTTGACCTGAGTAGCATGACCTGGGTTTATCGAGCTCATCCTTGGGTATTTTGTGGTGCCATCAAGATCAAAGCAGACAAGGGATATCAAAATTCATAATCTCCTTTTATTGAAAAGTTATGATTTAACGAGATCACACTATTATCCAATGAGATGAGACTGTAAATGGCAGTTCGAAGTTTTTAGTTCAAATCCTATTATGATTTGTTTGATGAGTAATGCTAGATGGACTTAAAAAATAGACTTAAAAAATTGAGTTGATAATCTCAACCATTAAATAGGTGGTAGGTCTCAATAAATGATGGGACCTACAGTGAAATCAATGGTTATAATTATCAAGTCTAGTTTTTAAGTCTATTTTTTAACACGTGGTTTGTAGCCGCTTATAGTTTGTGTTCCAAAAAAATCTGATTGGTTTGTAGCTTTTTATAGTTTGTGTTCCAAAACCAGTGATTGGGATGACTCTTCGTTAGGGTAAAAAAGTTTGGTGCACATAGTATGCAGTTTGCAACTTTTTTTATGTTATAACCGTTGGTATTTGCTTAAATGCCTAAAAACTCGCTGTTTTCTTTAGCGTAAACTCGGAAGGATTATTTTTTGATATTGTACCAAACATTATATTTCAAGTAGACAAGCATACGACTCAATCAAGTGAGATAATGACAAAATGGGATCACTTGAAATCGAGGATAAATCATAATAACCCTTTGTTCTGTTATAGATATTTTTGTTCCAACTGTTTGATTAGAACAGTTTGGAATGCATACAAAATCTTCTAAGGCAAAAGTGTCAATTTCTTTCTAATTCACAAACAGAAATATCAGGAGTCAGCTCTAAATCTCCACCACAAAGCCCCCTTTTTTTTTTTTCATTTCTGAAGAGTTATTTCATGCCTTGCACTATAAAGGGTGTCCTTCTAGCTTCCCTTCCACCATGAGCTTGTGAAAATGCTAGAGGGAAAAGCAGTTGTCAGTGAGACTGATATGCCAGAGGCAATGCAGAGCCATGTTATGGAACTAGCTTATCGGGCTCTCGATCTGCATGAAGTTTCGGACTGCCAATCCATTGCTCATTTCATCAAACAGGTTCATCCTTCACACTTAGAATCTTTCTACTGACTTGCCTTCTTTTTGTTGAACAGATAGATTCTCTCTTCACCAACTTCAACCATAAAATAGTAGATTTGTATTCATTTTTGCGTCTTCTGCATATAATTCAAGTACTAGAGAGAGCACATTTTGATGTCAAAAAGAAACTGAATGGCACCATGAATCACTCAAAGTTCGAACTTTCAAAGTAAAGGTTGATAGAATAGAATTGCCAAAGAAAGAGGCCATACTAGAAGTTCTGATTAGAGTTGGTAATTTCTTGTAATTGCCCCATAAATGATTTGCAGAAAAAAAATCTAAATTAAATTCTGCTGTCTTGGAATTTCCCACAAAAGATAATATAGTTTTTTTTGGGTGTGTGCTTTTTTTCTGCTTGTTGAGATTTCTGATATTAATGCTTAAGTAGTTAACAAAAAAAGAAAAACAGTATTTGGTTTATCTGATGCATTTTTGTAATATCGGTAGACACTAGGAAGGTGATATCTTGCTTAAAGTAAAGCAACCAATAAAGATTCTAATTCTATGCTATCAGCTAAAAGAAAAAGTGAAGTTGTGGAGGCAACCCCAATCCAATGTTTTGGGTAATCTTTCCTGAAAACCAAAGCAGGGCATAATACAACCCATAAAATACGTACTTAAGTTTAATATTCAACTCTGGTAGGTTAAATTATCTGTTTAATATAGGCATTCAACAGAAGAAAGAGGAGAGAGAGAGATGTAGACTAAGAGTTATATACTATAGGTGCTATTGAGGCAACTTTAAGAATCATGATTTTTTATTACCAGTGGACAATTGTTAATCAGATCAAAACACTGAAAAGAGTTTATTGAGTGATTAGCTTGCTGATTGTTGTTAAAGTGATCTTTGTTTTTTCCTTTTGTGGAAAGCATTGTGCAAAATATATATTCTTTCTAGTTGAGCTTTAAGAATCATGGCTTTTTATGACCATTGAACATTGTTTATCAGATCAAAACACTGACAAGAGTTTATTGAGTGCTTAGCTTGCTGATTCTTGTTAAAGTGACCTTCTTTTTTCCTTTTGTGGAAAGCATTGTGAAAAATCACATATTCTTTCTAGCAGAGGTTTTAAAGTTTATTTGGCTCACAGTAACCAGGGCCTGAAACGACTGTGAACCAAACAGTCTAATGAGAATTTGTGACTATCTCATATAAATTGCATCTCTAACCACTGTAATATGTACTTTCAAAGTTTTTCTCAGTATAAACCAACCATAGCAATATGCAGCGGAAGTTATTTCAACCATCTGAAACTATTACCTTAGAGGAAGCACAGCTGCATCTATCCGCCAATTAGAAGATCCTGAAATATTTCATGCAAGATACAATTAAATGGTTAAGAGTCACATAATAGCCACATACATGCCAGATAAAACCTTGATGGATTTGAGTTTCTAACAGACACTTCTGAGACTAGACAAGACTACTGAAGTGAGAACAATAACATGAAGCGGATCACAGTCACGACTAGTTGGAGTATATTTGTCTAGCTCCATTAACGGACACTCCTGGGACTAGATAAGACTACTGAAGTGAGAACAATAACATGAAGCGGATCACAGTCACGACTAGTTGAAGTATATTTGTCTAGCTCCATTTGAATGGTCATCTGTTGCTTCACCTACAACATTTCATGCAGCGAAAGTCAAAGTATTAGTTTTTGATTATTGAGTCACCCTGCAACGTCCATAGATGACAAGAAGGGTCTTGAATGCTAGATGACACTCTGGTTTCTCACTAATCGAATGTAAAGATTCTAATTCTAGATTGTCCTAAGAAAAGATTTTGACTCCTACAACCGCACTCTGAGAGATTGAAAATAAAAGACATTCATCCTGTTTTATCATGTTGTCATTAATATTTATTGATTTATATATGTATCTAAAGCTACAATGCTTTATTTATTTGATATTCATAGTGTTCTTCAATATTTTGATGAAGAATAAAATCTCTTAGAACTTCAAAGTGCTTTAAATTGAACAGAACTTCGACGAAGCTTATGGACCAGCATGGCATTGTGTGGTTGGCAAAGACTTTGGATCTTGCATTACACATTTGCATGGAAGTTTTATCTTCTTCCGCGTGGAGATGATGGAATTTCTTGTATTTAAAGACGGAAAGGACTTCTCTGAAAGCAAGGAAGAGGCTGTAGGAGTTTTGCAGAAAGCAGCCTGAAAAATTATAATTCCAGACTTATGCATTGGAGTTAGATAAGTTGTTTTGCCTCCTGTGAACCTAATATACCAGTCAATATGGAATATCATACACATGTATAAGGAGTAAAGACACTATTTGTGCTTTGATGTGTCAGCAAAGCATCAAACTTATTACTTATAATAACAAAGCATCACTCTTATTACTTGTAAAATGCATAAAATGAGACGTTACTGGAGAAAAGATCAGTGCTTACCTTTGTGGTGCAGCCGCTGTGTGCTTAGCAGATTCTATTTGATTGCATGGAGTATTGCATTGCCAGTGAGGAATAGGTAATCTGCATCCCTGAGGACTAGATGCAACAAACATACTGATCTAAACCTCAGGATGCAGATTACCCCATCCTGACCCAATATAATATCTGTGAGGAAGAAACAGTTCATAGAGAAGCAGAGAGAAGGAATGCATGCACCATTAGAATATTAGTAGGAGGAAGACTACTTGATAACCATATGCATGGAGGAAAGGGATTTATAAGGGCTCATAAAGTTAACATAAAAAATTCTCCAAGCAGAGGTTGGTCTAGTGAAAAGAGGTGCTTAAAGTATAAAGCAATGATAAGGTGCTGCCTCTGGAATCATCCTTGGTTTTGTTCCTCCCCAACCAATCATACAGAGAGAACCTCCTTTCTTTACACAAGATATTTCTCATTTCACTGCTTTTTAGCAGCATCAGAGACCATCTCCTAGGTGGCAATCCACATTACATTACATATATAGACGGAAAATAACAACTACATTGCATACTTGTCGCCTTGAATAGTGTGCTTGAAGCTTGCCACTGTAATTCAAGAATCTCAAGCTCTAAGAACAATCTACACGTGGAATTCTCGAGCTCTTGAAACAGGAAAGAAAGGAGGGCAACATATACATGTTGCATCTGAATTGATGGTTTCCATCAGCTTTTTCGCATTAACAGAATCGATTCCACAGTAATTAAAAGCTAAATGATAGTCCCTAGCTTATAAACGGATTGTTGGCAATAGGGAAGAGTTTTGGCTTCATGTTGATTACTGTTTAATGTTTATGTTCTGCATTGGGACAAGGCTTTCTTGAGTTGTTGACTATAGTTTAACGCAACATGTTACAAGTCTAAAACAGTATTAATTCATTTAATATAATGATAGTTTTCAAACCAGGGACAAACCAAGTTTAGCTACTGCATGTGAAATATCACGACATTAATTTACTCCGAAATTATGCTTAGAGATGTGTCACTTCAATATATTCTCTTCCAAATCAAACCTGCAGAAACTTACACAACATTACCTATCACTGTCCTACAGCTGCACCACTACTATTCTCCCCCTCTAACAACCCAGAATTGTCGGGATGATGCATGTGGCAATACAAGTTAGAGATTGAATGGTGAATGTGCCATTTACAAATGGAAAGAAAAGAAAGCTTAGGAAGATGTCACCTCTGCCTAGGAGGTGGCAAACTTGCAGGACATTTTGGTTCTCTACAATGTCTGAATGGGATTAGATGCCATTAGCTACTCCAAATGGCCCAGCATCGCATCTTAATGGGGTTTCCCAATCATTTTGCTAAAACCAGGAAAAAAAAGAGTATATTTTCAGGAAAGTTTGAATTTTTGATAATTTATCAAGGCATTAGTAGTCAAAAATCCAGTGTACATATCACAAGTCATTTCAACTAGAGTTGTGCTGCAATTCCACCGCTTTCTCCCCAACAACACCACCAAGAAACCACCATTGTCATCCCTTTAACGTCACTGCCAGTGGGGGATAGTCCACCAGCATCACCATCTATAGCTTCAACTCTTCCGCCATTGCCTATTTTGCTGATGTGGCTAAAGAATCATATACAAGAACCACTCGCATCCTTTGCTAAGGAATCAAATAAACTACTCACATCAAAATGAAATAATAGACTTAGAGCGTCTCTGATAGTGCTACCCTTTGAGAAAGTATCTCTTTTAAAATAGTAACGATCTTTGATGAAAATTTAAAATATAGAAAGTAATTTTTTTCAGACAACGCTACAATGATTGTCGATCTAATTTAATTTAAACAAATAAAGAATATATTAGAAATGTTCTTAAAAGATGATGATCCGAAGATCTGATCTTCCCAAGAACACCAGAACATTAATTCCACCAAAGTTGTAGAGGAAAGTTGGACCATGCCCTTCGATAGGGGTGACAATTTTTGACACAACACAATAACTCGATACGAACACGACACAAATAAATGGGTTTAAGTTGACTATTTTTTTATACAAACTCGTGTATGACACGACCCGTCAACACGAAGTGTTAATGGGTCGTGTTCAACCTGTTTAATCCGAATTGACCCGTCAACACGAAGTTTTTAACTCGAAAAAAATTGACTTGGCCTTTTCGTTGCATGTATGTGTTTTCATGTTTTAATGACTTTTTTTTTTTCATTATTTCTAATGTTTAATTTGATTGCGCGATGTACGATTAGCATATTTAATTAGTATTATAGAAATAAAATATTAACTATTTGTAACTGTTTATCAAACACTAACATAATTATTGTATAAAAAAATATATTATTACTTATTATTATTATTATTAAGTTAATTTTTAGTTTGTAGAAAATGTATAATAAAAGATTCAATTAAGTGAAAATAAAATCTTAGAGTTAAATTTTTTATTCAAAGTTTATGTGGATCAGCACGAATACGAATATGAACGCAACACGAAAATAAACAGGTCAACTCGACACGACACAATTAATTAAATGAGTTGAGCTAAGATTGACTAATGTTCGAGACGACACGAATCCAACACAACACGACTCGATTATCACCCCTACTCTCAAAAATTCAATGACAAACATTTTTTCTTCCTGGAGATTGTGTGTGGACAGTGGATTATCCTTATTATGGAATATGTGCGTTTCTTTCTAGAGGAGAAAAAATAAAAAATAAAAATAATGAAAGCTATACGCCTGGAAATATGACTTCCCCATATCCAAAATAAATTAAATTTGTCCTAACTAGGATTAGCTACAGAATCGAGATAAAATAAATCACTCAGATTAAGTCTAAGTAGTATTACTCGAAACTGAGATTACCTGTACAATACTCATCGATGAGACGGACTTTCCTGCATTTATTGTCACTTATGTAGGATGGATGGACCTTCTGTAATTATTTTCAAATTTGTAGGATGGATAGTTGGATACCCAGTGTAACATATGTTTGATTGGAAAAAGAACTTAGAATGTTTCACACAATAAAATTTAGGCACAGGCAGGGATCATAACAGCTGCAACAAAACACAACAAAACTTCGAAATGACATAATCAACGACCACTAAAATTGCCCACGAAAATCGAAGATTTTAAAACATATAGGAAGGGGATACATTTGAAGTGTGACACCACACTATTAAATAGCCTGTACATCAAGAAAAATATTGTTTGTGACAGCAACCACAAAATTTGCCCCCATTGAATATCTAAGCAAGTAGTACCCCATAAAATAACTAAAATCTTCTACCAACCTTTTATCTAACTAAACCAAAATTGGTCCTCTCTTCCACCTATTTCTGGAAAAAGACAAGGTACAAAACTGAATGTAAAGGCAGTATCAAGATGCATGTCAACTTCAATTAAAAGGCTCATTTGATAGAAGTTTCTTCAAAGCTTCATATGTCATGAAAACAATTCCTACACCTGGAACAACCTTGTAGTATTCTGGCATAATCCCTCTATAAAAGCCACGCATGCCTTCCATGTGGAATATGTGCTTAAATGTCCCAAGTAAGCCAGTGTTGTAGACACGGGCTCGCCCAGCTGCCCCTTCCAATTGCATCCTTCGCCTGACAAGATCCAGAGGAAATGTCGCTGCAAACAAATAGAGAAGAGGAAAAGAGCTGACAAGATTGATACAGTCTGATAATGGACAAGGTCAAGAATTTATTGGATTAAGAATAATAACTGATATCATCAGATTGTTTACTTTATTTTTGTTATCTCATCAGTCGGAGCTGATGGTACATGCATGAGTAATACAATAAATATATTAAACCTCATCAAGGCCCATCAAACTTAGTCCTATTCCAGTATTTTTCCCATGAACTACGATTTTGTACTCTTCATATCCTCCCCAAAACCCTGATAATAACCTTAGAAATTGTGCAGTGTCACACGAACAAAGCAAAAAAAGAATGCTGAATTGAACTTGAACCGGAAAACTAATTACATATAAAACATGCAAGTCAAGGACAAACCAGAAAAAAGAGGAAGTAATTGATCATTTAAGGCACTAACAAAATTCAGGGCATACTCATGGTATGTCATGCAGAACTCACCTGTTGATGATGCAATACCTGAAAGACTTCCACAAGCAAGACCAACAACAACAGTGGAATCATCCGGCCTAATAAAGTTCAAATATACAAAAACTAAGAATACAAATAAAGAGAAAACAGACATGACTCGCCATATGAATACATTGGTTAATAAATATGCAATGGAGTACTCAAGCAATAACAAAAGTGGAATCATCCGGCCTAACAAAGTACAAACATACAACACTAAGAAGACAAATAAAGAGAAAACAGACATGACTTGGCATATGAATACATTGGTTAATAAATCTGCAATGGAGTACTCACCTCTGAGAATGCCAATAAGTTTTTAAGGTCTCATAAACAGAAAAGCTTATTGCTATACTGGGTCCAACACCCTGCATCATATAGAGAATCTCAGTGGCTATAGGAGCCAAATCAATGGAGTAACAAACAGTGGTAAGAATCACATTAAAAATAATACCAGCAATGTAGCTCCAAGTCCTTTATACAGGCCAAAAAAACCTTCATCTCTGCAAATGGTATGAAGTGAATGCCAAATCCCGCGGTAGTACATTGCATTTGTCTATAAAGTTTAGAACTTTAACAGGTCAAGACAAAACCTCAAGCAGATAGCTCAGAAGGAGTGAAAGGCAGAAGCCACAACAGCACACTAATTCAGCAAACTACGGAAAACCTCCATGATATATTCATGTTAAAACAAGATAATTGACGAAAGACACCACAAAACAAAGAACACAAACACCAATATAGCAGGAAGAAATCTCTAGCAAGCATGATACACCTGTAGTAATAACTTGGTGATGAAAGACTCAAATAAAGATTTGTATTCATGAAAAATGTTTGTGTACCTACAATTAAAAGATGCCATACTTGCCTTGGGATGAACCTCTCCAGAAACATCCCATATGATGAGAACATGATACCATATGATTTTAATCACTCTTTCTACAACTTACATGTTGCACGGCCATTTCTTCATCACAAATATGTACATATACCTACACGAGTATTTTTGGATGTCGGTGCTTATGAAAATAGGAAAACAGACACCCAAAAACACACAAATACATCTTCTGTACGTCTAGATAAGGTTGGCAGCTGTAAACTCATGATATGAGTCTGTCCTCTCCAAATGGACAAAAAATAACCCTTTTATTTGTTTCTAACACTTCCAAGGTAAATTTGGAAAATTTAGAAGTTACATGTAGGGTTGGTGGCCGTAAACTCCTGATACGAGTATTTTCTCTCCAAATGGACAAAAAATAACTGAGCTAGCTTTTCATTAAGGTTGGAGACTGCCATTAACTGGTCATAATTCCCTTATATTTGTTTCCTACATTTCCAAGGTAAATTTGGAAAATTCAGAATTTATCCTTCCAAAGGGAAGACAAATTGAAGGCCTCACTCAAGGAGATGTTTAAATTAGTAAATAGGTACATAGATGAAACTGCTCATATAGTATAATTACAATGCAAGTAACTCCATTGCTGATGTGCCAATATGAATCACACGTAAACATGTAAGCACTACCCTCCTAGTAATGCCAAAACATGCTACAGGGAACACATTCATGAGGATGCTAGTGATACATTTCAAAGAATGTGGGAACACATTCCTGCTATCCTATTATCCTAATCACTCACGAGGAAAGCTCTTAGCTTCGTAATAATTCCGTAAAGCTTCCGCATAAGTTCCATAAATACGTATGTGTAGAGGTGGGTGTGTGTGAATGTAGAAACTCATAAGATTATGTGTATTAAACCTGTGCTGCAAGGCGTGTGCGGACAAGATCCAATGGATACGTGGCAGAAGCAGCTGTTGTTCCTGCCAAACCACCACCTATAAAATGCACGCAAATATCTGCACTTTTACTTCTCCTGTGATCCTCCGGGCCTAGAATTGATTTTAACCACTGTAGAAAACGACAAGTGGTGAGAAGAAAGTTGAAAGGACGATATATTGCCACACTTTAACCATGTAAAGGTGTAATTCACAGGTACTTTTGTACCCACAGTTTTGTAGCGTTCATAGGCATAGAAGTTGACTGAAGTATAAGGAAGACGATGAATAATCGTAACAAGATTTCCTTTCCAAAATGCCCTTAAACCTTCTTCATTAGCAATGCGCAAAGCCTCGCGCCATATGCTAGGTGTGCTCATCACTGCAAGATCGGAGTGCATTCCTTGTACCTAGAAAACCACAAAACATTGAAATCCAAGTGTAACACAATGTAAGTAGGAGCCGCAATGCCGCATAACCAAAGCCAGGTAGAGATTACTACAAAGGGGATAAAAATCAATGCTTACAAAATTTATATTCAGGTGAAGGATAATGGTAAGCGTTGAGTATAATTTCAACCCTCATTCAACAATATCAGCATCAAAGTCACCAATAAAACGACAAATATTGAAACAACTAGAACCCAACAATTAAGGGTGCCGGTGAAATTTCAAATATTCTGGGTCCTTATATATTGGAATAATTGCAACAAGTTGAGGAGCAGGCACCTCTTAATTCAGTAAAAGAGGAAAAAAGGAAATTTCATATCTATTTATTAGTCTCCAAAATTGAAATGGGCAGGAGGGGCAGACATACTGAATAATAGACACGTTCTGATTCCTTCATCTACATGCACCCGAAAGACAGTAACCAGCATATTAAACCAAAATCAAAATATTTAAAGCCCATTGCTCATATCTGCATAAGGTAATATGCATGATAAACTTGGAAGTTCGATCTACCATCTGATAAAGGCTGACAAGCGGTATTCCAGAAACAGGTTCAGGCACTCCAACAAGATAAAATTTCGACAGTATTCTTATTTGGAAATGAAGTATGGAGCTCCGTTACCTGTTTATGGAGCGCCAGGATCAAAGCCCTTTCCAACCTCAAGACCTCCAACCAATTTCTTTCTCTAACGATTAAACAATAAGAAAGGCTCACCGGTCTCAGCTCCAATTCCAATTTTGTGGGTTTTTAATTTCCTTTTACACATGAATATCAAGAAAGTTCATTGAAGTAATGCCTAGAATGGAAAATCAACAAAAGTTGCAAAGAAACATGTCAGAAAGAAGAATACATCTACGTCTACCTCACTAAGTGTATTTGTGCAACCATCGATTTTAACGACAGCCAGAAGAGAAAGAGTAAAAATGGAAAATTAACCTGAAAGAGAATGGTGAGCCGAGCAAGAGGTGCCGTACAGGTCTTGCTAAAAGCTCCAGCAATACCACCGGAAAGAAGCTGAGGCACAGTCCCTATCGGCGACTGTTGATGCACAGGCTGTTGCTGTTCCTGTTCCTGCTCCTGGTGGTGGTGGCGATGCAAGAACTTCCTCGCACCACCGTCCACCACCCCTCCATTCCCGGACACCCCGACTCTAGCTTCCATTTCACAACTCCTCTGAAAGAAACTTCTCTCTTTCTCTGTCTCCAAACGAATCGTAACCCTAGAATGCTGAATCACGAGAGAACAAAACCCTAGAACTGAAATCGGGGGTCATTGCGTAGGAGAGATTTCTACGGTGGAAAATGGAAAAACCCTGGGGAAAAACCCTACTCAGGAGTGAGTTTGTAGTCCTGGGAATGTTGGGGGGCATTTTGGAATATTCTGTTTTCGGCGTAATTTTAATTAATTCTTTTAACTTTCATGTGATTTGAAAATATTTGCACTTTGCCTCGCTAATGTTTATATTATACTCATAACTCCCTTATGATTTTGAAAAAGTGAAAAACCCAACATCGTATCATTAAATGACAATTTACCCCTTCTTATTTCTTCTTCCCCAATTTGTGTTTTTCGGTTATGTGTAAAGATATAAAGGATATTCTCAAAAAATTTCTTCTTCTCTTATTCCCTTTAGGTGGCACCACGCACTGCCCACCCTAACAGTTTTCATACCCCCATCCCAGTTTCGGTTGCCATCTCCACCCATCTTACCATCAACTCTAACAACGGTCTCAAACCCTATCCATGGCATGACCTCCCACACTCGGGCTTTCAAGATTGAATGCATTTTACTACTTCTTTGGACACAAAGCACTAGCCTTCAATTGCATTGCCACAAATTAATGCACTATTGACAGTTCAATGTAATTGACATTACAAAGGCAGTAATGTTGAAAGCTGCCTTGTTCTTGTTCATAGTGAGACTTGCAAATGGAAAACTTTTGGTGGAGAAGTGAGATAGGGTCTCAACGGATTGCAAAAAACATGTATCAAAGTAGAACCCAAAAACAAAGGTTACCACCAATTTCACTTGTAAAATTATTTGTCTTGGACTAGAAAGTGGTCTATTATTACATGAAACATTTTTCCATCAATATCATGTATTTTGCTAGGAGGTCACTTTGGGTTATAGCCATGAGAAAGAAATTACCACCATTATTAAACCCATTTGAGAAAACAAACTATTTGAAAAGAAATGTCACTTTTGGAGGGAAACCATGGAAAAGAAAGCCCATAACAAGTTTTGGGTGACTGAAGTACACTTCCGTCATTTTGGATGATAAATCTAACAATTTCACTTTGGTTCAAAATTACAAGGGGCTTATGAGTATAATATGAAACGTTTTAGAGATGTAAAAGTGCAAATCTTCCAAACCACATGGGGATGAAAAGTAATTATCTCTTCTAACTAAAAGCGTAAACTACCGGTGCCCATCTGTGTAAAAATAATTATAGATTTTAAGTATAGATTTATAATTGGAATTAAAAATATTGCTACTAAATTTTTTGCTAAATCAATAATTATTAGAATTATGATGTGAGCAAAATAACTATTCGAAATAAAACATGTAAATAATAGTTAGATCATATAACATGCAATTTAAATGACTACATGCAATTTATATAAACAAAATAAAATGATTTGGAATGAGTTGGTCTGCGAGTCCGAGAGGCGTGTGATCACTGTCCTAAAACAGTTGAGCCTCCCCACGTCAGGATACTGACGGACACCAGCGACTCCAAGATCCAACCCAGACGCTCGCAGCAGCACCTCCTCAATAGTCACGTCCACTGGAAGGTTAGGATGAATTTGACTCGAATTGAGTTGCCCCAAAATTAAAATAATAGAGAATAATAGGAAAAATTGATCAAGTAAACAATTGAAAAGTGAAATAATTTTGGTCAAAGTTGAATTTGTTGTTGTACTACCAGAGGTTCCTCAAAGCCAATATTTATACATAAAGCCATTTTATAACTTACACATGGCTTTCAATGTTTGTTTTATTTTTTGACCGTTGGCCTATATGTGTATAATATATATATATA
>CM042196.1:23222675-23233389 GCA_023539305.1 Ilex asprella
ATTATTATTATATTTATTTAAGTTAATTTTTAATTTGTAGAAAAAATATGAGTGTGAATTTAATTAAGTGAAAATATAATATTAACGTTAAATTTTTTATTCAAAATTTATGTGGGTCAATACGAATACGATACAAAAATAAACATGTCAACTCAATACGACACGATTAGTTAAATGAGTTGAGTTAGGTTTGATTAATGTTCGACATAAACCCGTAATGACTCAACACTAATCTGATATGACACAACTAGATTGTCATCTCTAATCTTAACAAGCACAAAAACAAAATTAATCATTTTTGTTTTTTATCCATCCTACAAAATACAAAGAAAAAAAAGGGTATTATTCCTATTTTCCTTCCTTGAACGATAAAAAATATATTCCTTCTACTTTCCATCCCTAGCAAAAGGAACATTAGTATCTATATCCATACTTAGTAGGTGATTTAAAAGTCTTTCTACCTTCCTTTTACATACCCAAAACTAAAATATGTAATTGGTTTGTTCAGTGCTTGCCTGCATTTTGGAAGTGTTCCTTTAGCCAAGGCGAGGAACAAGAGCAGGCCAAGGAAGAAGCAAGTGAGCTGCTGAAAATTCTGGACAATGAACTCAAGGGTAAGAAATTCTTCGGAGGAGACAACATAGGACTGGCTGATATTGCTGCTAATTTCATAAGCCATTGGTTTCCAATTACCCAGGAAGTAACAGGAGTCGAGGTTTTGACAAAAGAGAAATACCCAACATTATGCGCATGGATCGATGAGTTTGTCAACTGTAGCATTATCAAGGAAAATTTGCATCCTAAAGATGAACTCCTCGCCTTTCTCCAAGCTCGCCTCCAAGCTGCAACTGCGTCTAAATAAATTGCACAATGGTGTTGCATCTGCTACTCATAGACCATGAAATTAATATATTTTAAATAAACTCCAGCAGAATCACAGGTTTGAGACGATCCTCTTCCTATGTGATTTTTATGTTGTGTCTTGTGTCAGGGTTGAATGTTTTGTTTGGGTTTAGCCCTTTGATATTGTTAGTGTGGATTAAGGGCTTAATGTTGTTGTAATATATGTAAGAGTCAGTTACTATCAGTAGATGTTCGGCATATTATACTGAGCTTTGTTTATGTATGAGCTTCCAATTAGCTAGCCGTTGCTCCAAAATTTATTGCGATCAACAGAGTGTCTCAATCGACAAACTTGTCTCAGGCAATTATTTGTGGATGAGTTCAACTGTCTTGTTCCAGGACTTCTTTGGATGAAGTTTTTAAATCGATGAATCACACAGAATGATGAATTAATAAAAGTAAATTCATTTATTAATTATATCGAATGAGCTTCAGTTACAGAGATATTGAATTAACAGTCTTTGATTACAGCACTAGTCACATTCTAAAAACTGACTTTACCACTACTTTAAAATACCCTAATCGTAGGTCTTGTAGGGGGTTTGAGTTGTCTTTCGATTTCATGCTTGTCTATCTTTTATAGCCACCTCCTTCGAAGGTTTTCCTCTATCGACGGTTACTTGGCTTGTAATTCCTAAGCAGTTATTCCACTTTCAAACAGGGTTATGGCTGATTATCTCCCGCATCTTTCAGATTCTGACACGAGACATCTTCATAGTACTTCTTGAACTATCCAGATGTTAATGCATCGAAAGCATCCATAATTTTATATTTTAAGTCCACACCCTAACTTATAAATAAGTCTGACAGCCTGTTGGCTTGAAAGCCCGATGGCTCGACGGGCCATGAATTGGCCTGACCTGTCACATGACCTTTGGAATGCAGCTTGAAGGTCAATGGACCATAGTTATTAAAATCGGATCGTTTATTAAACCAGTAGAGGGACCAGATTAATAGTTCATTAGTTTAACAGTTGGGTCAATTGATCAGACTGATTGTGTAATAAAAAAATTATAAAACATAATAATTTAACTAAAAATTTAAAATCACAATAAAAATCAAATAATGTAGTTTGTGTGTGATGTATAGTGTACTGTATGGACTCGTTTGGTAGACGTATTATAAATAGATTAAATATTATATTGTATTATTATTTATTTAATCGGGCCCCAGAACAACTCCAACCCTAACTCAAACTTAAATTTGAGTCTAAATGGTTTAAAAACCTTCTCCAAACTTTGACTCAAACCTATATCAAATCAACAAAAAACTTATTCTTGACCCAAATTGAAGGAGACTCAAATTTTATACTAAATTTCTAATGATAACTTTTTATCTTATTCAAAGCCAAACGACTAATTGGATGACTTATTCTCTGCCTCTTCTTCCTTTTATCTTCTACACTGTTTCCATTGCCGACTGCCACAAAAGCATTCACAGATCTTTAAAAAACCTGTAGGTAAGCTTCTTCGTTTTTATCTTTCATCTTCTCATTTTTTTTATATTTTTCAAAACTCTAATCTCATTCATTTTTCATGCTATATAAACCCTAAACCTACCCATCAATTTTTTTTTCGAGTTAAATATTGTTGGTAGTGCAATTGTAGACCTCCGATTCCTCCTGAAATTTCAAGTCTTCATTACCCACAAATTTAAAAAATTCGTCATTTTATTTCTTCAACCATCCATTTTTTTAAATGATATGTTTTTTGTGTTCTTTAGACCAAACTCAGATCAAAGTAAAATATTTTTTTTTTGGATTTAAAGAAGAAGATAATGGATTAGATTAATCTGAGAATTTTGAGGTGATTTTTTTTTTTGTTTCTTTTTATTCCGAAGTGGTGTTGTATCCTTATTTAATTTTTTTGAATTACCCATTTATGGAGAGATATGAAAGTTTTATTTATTTTATCAAATTTCATGGTTTGAATGATACAAAAAAAGAGTTTTGAGATAATAAAGGAATTTTTTAAAAGATTTGATTAGATATCTGAGTTTGCCTATTGGAGTACTCTATATCAAATCAAGCTTTTTACTCAAATTTGACTCTAACTTTGAGTCATGGTTAGAGATGCTCTAATGCTTTGTTTGGTAGATAAATTTAATTTCATATTAATTTTTAAAAACATATAGTAATCGTATACTTATCGTACATTTTTAGTACCATAGACATTTATTATGAATGTATTTTAATACCACTAGGAGAGATGGTATTATAATCCATCTTAAATGTATTATTGTACGCTTTTACTATTATAACCCCGCAATTAATAAAACCAAGTTGTCATAAATGTAAAAAACATTGATTGTGGATATTTTTGTTAATTCAACATTAATACTATGAAATAATTTCCTAACCAAACAACCAATTGGATTAAATAACTACTATCCAACGCTTATGTTGTGTATTGTCAAACACTAGATAAAATTACATATTATTTTAATACCCTATTTAATCTTATATTTTATCTATTTGTATTGTATTAGACTAGATTACTTTATCCAATCTATCTATTTCAAATATGGTAGTGAAACAAACCCTATATGTATCTTGACTACTGAGTGTTTGTATGTATTAACTGTGTGTATATTCATATTGATTGCATACATGTGCGTGTAGAGAGAAAGAGAGACGAGAAGAAGAAGGCCTACACAGCTTAGGAAAAGATATGTGGTGTTCGAGATCTAGATCTGGGGTGTAGCCGCTATCTGAGAGCTCGATCTGGAAGGAGACGAAGAAGACGAATGGGTTGTCGGCTAGTTTTAAGTTTTGAATTGGTTGATTTTAGGAATTTTTGGTTCACTGATTTTGGCCAAAAATTGACTGGTTTTTTTGGATTTCCAATGGTTCAATTACACAACCGGCCTTTTTAGTGAATCAGACCGTTGAAGGTCCCGATTCACCTATCCGACTGCTTGGTCCAGTCTAATCTAGTTTTGATAACAGTGCAATGGACATGCAATGACAATTAAAGTGAAGTCCATATAAATAATTATATAATGGAATATAAATAATTTACTATTACAATAAAAAAGAATTACAATTACAGATAAAAGGAATTTTTTTCGAAAGAATGATAAAATAGGGCTCAAATATTGAAGTACGATATATAAATATTTCTACTCTATAAAGATTAATTATTAGGGTATGTGGGTGTGGTGTTTTGGTATATTAGTGTGTTTCTGTATGATGATGCACAAAACAGGATTATGCATAATCAACAGTCGAGTGTGTGATTTAGGATAATTAATGAACAATTAATAAAGCAATCAATAGCAAAAGATAAATACTGGGTCAATACACCGATGTATAGTGGTTCGATCATGGGGACCTACACCACTTCGAAAATGGAAACGGTGGCCGGAGAACCTTTATTAATAAAGTAAGGTGTGAGAAAGGGAGAGAACAAATGTAAGCTCTGGGATAGAGAAATATTTGTGTGGGGGATGTGTAGAGAGATGCCCCTCCCATGTGATGGGTAAGAGTACTAATTCTTTGAGGAGATAATTACAAGTAAGGGTAGGTACAATTAAAGGTAGCCTTGATCTTTGAGAGTGATTAGTCCGATGATTGCTCCCCACGTGCTCTAATTTTCTTAAACTCATTGAACTCTAGACTGAGTCGAATTCATAAGTTAGGCTTGACCAGTCATTTAATTGGGCCTGAACCATTAAGATCTGGCCTCATCATTTTCCCCCATGCGTTAAGCCCTGATTGCAACAAAGAGGGATTAAGGGCATGAGTGAGTCTCTAGATAGATTGGAGGTTTCTTGTTCCTCACGATAGCTTCTTCATCTTTCCATTTTTGTCTGCAAAAATTCTTTCCCCATCTTGTATCATCTTTACAATGATGATCACCCTCTGTGTTGGACCCTGTTGAATTTAAAAACCTCTTTTCACCTAGGATCCATTATTTTAGGACTTTAAAGATCTTCCTAAAATATCTCTTGTACCCAAGACTTAAAAAACCTTGAAACCCTTTTTTACTAATTGAGAAAGAAAAACTAGATGAAGAGGATGACCTCAGAGCCAGGGAAATCCATGGTGAACACCAAGGCTAGTACCATAAAACAACTCATCGCAGGCATGGTCAAAAAAGGCAGCAGCGTCCCTGGTGTTGATGGCGACTCCATGAGCAGCCGCACCTATGCCATGGGATGTGAAAGAGTGGTGAGCGATGCCATTGCGTCCTTATCATTTGGAACCCAGGTGCTCGGCGACGCCAGCGGAATGTTCAAAGGTGCCAACTCCATGGGCGACACCCTCGGCAGCAGGAGATATTGGGTTACTGGAGACGCCGAAGAGGGAGGCATTGGCTTCGTTGGCGGTGGCGCTGGCGGTGGCACTCTAGGCACAAACATCAATGCAAACAACGCCGCTTTGGGTCGCGAGCAAAGGGTCAGCGCCCACAATGTGTCTGGAGGTGGTGAGCTTATGGAAGGCGACACCGAACAGGGTTGGTTCAACGCCCATGGCGGAGACTGGCTTGACGGCGACGCCCTTGCAAAAAACCGCTTCAGGCAGCGCCTTTTTTGACTAAACTTGGAGTGGGCTGTGTGGCGACACAACTGGGAGCCAGACAACCTCTAATTTTGCGTGACGGTGAGGCGAACACTTGACTTTTCACTGTTTCCTTAGTCCTAGCATCTATCTTTCAGAGTTTTAACATCACCTCTGATTTTGATAGGCGCTCGTTCTGATGGAGGCATGTTGAAGGATGTTACACGAGGCTCACATCGAGGCAAGGAGATCGCTGAAGGTGACAGTTCAAAGGTAATCTCCATTTTTAGTTCTATAGATCGTGATTCCTCCTGTTGTCTTATGTTACCGAGTCGAAGGGGACGAGTCAATGTGTCATGCCTCATTCGGAGAGATTGTCCTTTACGAGGATGTCCTAGAGGTGGGGTTGAGGTTCCAGATACCTAGACCCATCTTTCAGATTCTGTGACACCTATCATTGGCTCTAGGGAGGTTGACTCCCAACGGGGTAGAGAGTGATATTGGCATTTTTCTCGTAATTTTTTTTATTAAAAAAAAGAAATTTATTGATTCAAGAAAAAAGTTTTACAAGAAGTAAAAAGAATAAGCCACATGTTGGCTTCGATCCTTCAAGACAATAAAACCATTCAATATTTTTAATCAAGAAAAAAATACAATCTCTCAAAATCCAACTAAACCAGCAAGCATGGTAGCGCCCTATATCTTCTCATATCTCACCATCAAAATTGCAGTCCTGCAGCACACTCAACACAGTAGAAGTTGACCAAAAAAATGCATAACACATCAGCCTACCTCCTTCCAATGACTCATCAGCACAATAACACAATCAGCACAGCAGAACCGTGCAGTACAACACAGTAGTACATCAGAGATTGCTACATCTTAGAAAAAATTAACCACCATCATTATAAACCAAACCAGTTTTGAACATCACAGTTTTCCTTCTCACAGTAAGCAATGATCTCTGATCTTGGAAGAACACCATTCTCCCAGCCACATGCAGAAAATTCAGCACAGCTTGTTATCTGGACAACATAAGATGCTAAGAAATCTGCAAGAGCATTAGCCTCTCTATATACATGGCAAATCATGGCATTCAGCTTATTGAAACAACCCAAAATCTAATCTAAAATGTACTACCACCTTCAAGGTACATCAACCTTCCCCAAAACCATCTGCACTAAGATCTGAGAGTCAGATTCAATGTAAATCTGATAACTCTCCCAATTACATTTAAAAATCAGTTTCAACCCCTCTAGCAATGCCATACATTCAACTTGCATATTAGTGCCTCTATCATAAAATGAAGAAGTAGTTATCAACACATGACCATTCGAATCTCTAATAACCAATCCACCCCCAAAAAATCCAGATGAGCCTTTAGTTGCGCCATCCACATTCAGTTTCAACGCACCAGTAGGAGAGGGATCCCACTAAATCTACATGGCCTTAGTGATCACAACATAAGCTGAACTGATCCTTAAATCAGCTAACAATTCTTTCCTTTTATAGTCATCTGCCCTCTTAGGTTTTATAACAAAAGCCTACATTTGAAAGACACTCACAACCTATAAATACACCCCATAAGAATTCAATTTCCCCTCCTCAAACCTCTTCCTGCACCTTTCTCTCCATATAACCCAGAATAACAACAGAGGAACCCCCTCTAATTAAACCATGACTCAGGGAATGAAATTTAAAAATTCTATAAATTCTAAAAAACCTAACTATGGGTAACTCTCCCTCTATTAAAGGAAAACCAATCATACCAGCAAACCTGCTCCATATGGCCTTTGTAAAATTACACTTAATGAACAAATCTGCTTGGTTTCAGGTTAGGCAGTAGGGGATTCAGTGTGTGGCTGCTAAATATATTTGGAGGTAAGAGGTTTCTCCAAGTGCAAAATTATGTGGCTGGAAAATTCTCAAGGATGCTTTGCCCATAGATTTGAGGGTTTGTAGTATTGGAATTGCCTTAGTAAGCAAATGCATTCTTCTCATTATGGCGGCTAGTTCACAGTGTCGATGTTTCCCCCCTTTCAAAGAGTTTTTGACCATGTACGTGCTTCTAGATAATCCTTCTCCTCATCAAGGGTGGTATCGTTTTGCCCCAAGGTCAGACAAGTTCATCATAGGACTTCCTTCGAATTGCCATAGCTGAAAGTCCAAGTTCTTCTTTGTTGGAGGTGAGTGGGCCACCAAGGAAGATCATGACCTATTATTTTTGAGGTGGGACACTGCTCCGTGGCCTAAGCTTGATAATAATTTTACCTTTTGCCTTTATGTCTTATTGTCACGCATCCGCTCTTACTATGTGGTGGGTTCCTTTGCAGCTCCACCCAGGTTATCTGCGAAGTAGGAGGGTAGACCCCAGGTTGTGCGAGATCACCTTTTCAAGGAGTTTTTAGAGATTATGTCTGCATTGGATCATCCCAAAGTCTCCCCTAGGCAGAAAAGGAAAGGTATGTGATCCTTCGAGTAGACTCTTAGTGGTAATGAATTTGTAATCTTTTTGTCTCACACCAACTCTGTCGGTCCCTCGATTGATAGAGTTATGGCGGAGGCTCTTTATGCTTCTAGGGTGGTTTCTTCCCCTCCCTCCTCTAAGAGGTGAAGTCTGATGCCCCCACTGTTTCTCAGCCGAGGTCCGTTGGGCAGGTTAGTTCCCGAGAAGTGGGACTTGGTGATGCCCTCACTCCTCCCCCAACTGTGACTCCATCGCATTTCAGAGATAACCCTAGTACCGTTGTAGGGAATGAAGCTTCAGTACGGTCTCCTACGAGGACCAGAGCTCCATCTAGTTGCCTTACTTACAGTAACGGTTCGGTATACATGCTGCAGGATATGAATTTGGCCAAGGAGCAACTTTGAGGGTTTGTGACCACTGTAGAGATCCAAGAGGTTAGCTCTCGAGGTCTGGAGGGCATCATTGACACTACCATTGAGGGTTTTGTTATGGTATGTCTTTTATTTAGTTTTGATCTTGGACCTTGCTTCTTTTTTCATGTTTTGCCTTTAAAATGCATGTAAGTGGCTACCGCTTTCCCATTCCTTTTTTTAAGTACGATGAAGCTCGGAAAGGCACCTACCTCTCGAGCCCCAACTGTAGTCTTTCGTGCCTGCCTCTATGCAGTTGGGGCTCGAGAGGTAGGTGCAAGAGGATATCGAGAAGTAGTTGAGACTCGCATATGAGAAAGCTGCCCCATTTGAGACCAAGCATTTGACATCCCATGAGAGAGCTGTCCAACTGGAGGCTGACAGAGAGGTTGTCTGCGTGAAAGCAGAGGCAGAGCTACGGGCATTCCATGAAAAGGATGTCAGAGCTAAGGCCGAGCTATGGATAACTCTGGAAAGGGCTATCGTGAGAGAGGCTGACATTCGAACAGCTCTTGAGAGAGCTACCAGGGCAGAGGTTCACTCCGTTGACATGGAGAAGAAAATGGATGCTGTTAAGATGCGCCGTTATCGATGGTTATGAAGAACTTAAGAGGAAGGTCTCAGCAGCTTTTCATGCCTATGACTTTTCTAGCTTCGTTCCCTATGAGGCACCAGGGACTGATGATGAGGATGAGAGCTTTGATGAGAACGAATCGGGGAAAAGTGAGTGATGTCAAGAGTATGGTATTTTTATCTACGTGTTTTGGTTGCTAGGCCATATTCTATCTTTTGTAAATAGTTTATAAACTTCTATAATGAGATACAACTTCTGAAAAATACAAAGTCTTGCGAAATTTTATTTCATAAGCTGAAGTAGATAACGATGAAAATTGACTAAAACAACAAGAGATAGTTTAAATGGTGACTACTGACTTATGCACCCACTATCTTGCCCCCAGCTATTGGTAATATTTTTTCAAGTGCTTTGCATTCCATGAATGAGTCAGGACTTTCCCCTCAGAGTTCTGAATTCAGTGGTGCCCGGTCTTACAACTTATGTGACCGTGTAGGGCTCTTCCTAGTTAGGGCCTAGTTTCCCCTCTCGAGAATCCTTAGTAGATAGGATGACCTTTTTGACAGGCAAGAAGGAGCGAAACTTCACCCTCGAGTTGTAGTAATTGGCCATGTAACGCTTGTACTATGCATTTCTGAGTATGACTATCTCACTCTCCTCCTCTACTAAGTCGAGGTTGATGAAGAGGACCCTAAGGGAGTGTACCTCAATCTCGACCGGTATGACTGCCTCTGTCTCATAAGCTAAGGAGAAAGAGGTCTCACCCGTGGAGCTCCTTGGTGTTGTCTGATAAGCCCATAGTACTCTTGGGAGTTCGTGGAGGATGGTTGTCACAGTGACCTCCGCCTGTCCGTTTGGCGTTATTGTCAAACTGTTTGGCGTTATCGCTTACAATTGCATGAGGTATTCCGAAGCGGCAGACTATACTCCTCTAAATGAAATCTTTCACCTTTTGGTCTGTTATCTTAGTTAAGGCCACGACTTCTACCCATTTAGTGATGTAGTCGATAACTACTATCACAAATTTGCATTGGTCCTGAATCATGGGTAGAAGACCTAAGATGTCAACCCCCCACATGGAGAAGGTTCATGGACTCTGGATGGTGATGAGTTCTTTTGGTGGCTGTCTGGGTATAGTTGCGAAACGTTGACACTTATCACACTTCCTCACGAACTCATAGGTGTCTCTGATCATGCTAGGCAAATAATAGCCTTGTCTTGTTGCCTTGTGAGCTAATGGACGACCTCCCAAGTGGTTTCCACATATCCCTTAATGGATCTCCCTCATGGCATAATCTATTTCCTCGAGGTTGAGGCAATGGAGTAGTGGTAATGAATAACTCCTCTTGTAGAGGGTGTTGCGTAAGATGACATACCTAGACGCTTTCATTCTCAATTTTTTGACTTCCACTGGGTTTCTTAGGAGAGTGTCTTCCTCTAAGTAGACTCGGATATGTGTCATCCAATTGATTTCGGAGGATGCACAATTAACATTGTCCTCCTCTGCCTTAAGTCTGCTTGGCTCAAACTGGTAGCATGTTAGTGCTGGGCCCATGAGTATGTTGGCAGATGCAAACCTGGCGAGGGCATCTGTCATGGTGTTCTCCTCTGTAGTCACGTGATGGATCTTGAAATGGTTAATTTTTTTCAATAAAGTTTGAACCACTAACATGTATTCTTATATTTTTTTCTCATTTGCTTCAAACCTGATTGACTATCAACTGTAAGTCACTGTAAGCTATCAGGCAGAAGGCTTCCATATCCATTGCAAACTTCAAGCTTAATATGAGGGTCTCATATTTAGCTTGGTTGTTTGATGCCGCAAAGTAGAGGGAGACAACATACTTGAGTGGAGTCTC
>CM042196.1:23233489-23250166 GCA_023539305.1 Ilex asprella
TTCCTTAGATGAAATATGGACATTTTTGCATGGTCACACGAGGACCTCGAGGGCATCAACCCTGATGTCGTCACGCACAGCCTCGATGTCGATCCCTGTTATAAGCATGTTCACTAAAAGCTGAGGAGTGTCTCTATTAAAAGAGCGGAAGCAATGGTCAATGAGATGGAAACACTAATTGAAAATGGGGCAGTTAGAAAAGTAGTCTATCTGGTTTGGCAATCAAATGTGGTAATTGTGACCAAGACTGGTGGAAAGTGGCTTCTTTGCGTTAACTTCATTGAGCTCAATAAGGCATGTCCCAAGAAAAACTACCCGCTGTCATGAATCAAAATCCTCATCAACACCACTATTGTTCATGAGCTGCTCATCTTCCTAGATGCATATTCTAGATATAACCAGATCAGCATGTATCCCGTAGACCAGGAGAAGACATCATTCATCACTCCAAATGGAACCTGTTACTATAGGGTCATGTCCTTTAGACTAAAAAATGCAAGAGCAACATACCAACGACTAGCGAACAAGATGTTTCAGTCACAAATTTGAAGGACAATAGAGGTATATGTGGACATCATGCAGTTAAAGAGTCTCGCCGCGGCAGACCACGTAAACCACCTACTCCACCTTTGATGTTCTCAGATCATACCACATGAAACTGAACCCTGATAAGTGCGCTTCTGGCATGGAATCAAGAAAGTTCCTAACCTTTATGATTAACCAAAGGAGAATTGAGGGAAATCTAGATAAAATCAAAGTCATCCTGGATATGAGGTCGCCCACCACAATCATGGAGCTCCAGTGCCTCAATAGGAGAATGTCACTTGTCAGAAACTAGAAAATGTGGAAGATGATCAACCACAACCCTTTTTGGAAGTGGAATAACCGTCTAGGAGTTACAAGCCAAGTAATCATCGATGGAGGAAAACCGTAGATGGAAGTGACTATAAAAGATAGACAAGAATGAAGTCAAATGACAACTCAAACTCCCTACAAGACCCACGATCAGGGTATTTAGGAGTAATGCTAGTTTTTATAAAGTAGTTAGTATTGTAATCAAAGGTCGTTAATTCAATGTCTCTATAACTGAAGTTCATTCAATAGAATTAATAAAAGAATTTGTTTTTATAAGTTCATCATTCTCTGTGATTCATCGATTTAAAAACTTCATCCAATGAAGTCCTAAAACAAGGCAGTTGAACTCATCCACAAATAATTGTTTAAGAACTGTCTGTCGATTAAAGCATTCTGTCGATCGCAATAAATTTTGGAGCAACTGTTAGCTAATTGGAAGCTCATACATAAACAAAGCTCAGTAATATGCTGAACATCTACTAAAAGTAGATGACTTTTCCATATATTACAACAACATTAAGCCCTTAATCCACACTAACAATATCAAAGGGCTAAACCCAAACAACACATTCAACCCTCACACAAGACACAACCTAGAAATCACATAGGAAGTGGGTGGTCTCAAGCCTGTGATTCTGCATGAGTTTATTTAACATAGATTAATTTCATGGTCTATGAGCAGCAGATGCAAGACCATTGTGCTATTTATTTAGTAGCAGTAGCGGCTTGGAGGCGAGCTTGGAAAACAGCGACGAGTTCTTCTTTGGGATGCAAATTTTCCTTGATAATGCTACAGTTGACAAATTCATCGATCCATTCGTACAATTTTGGGTATTTCTCTTTTGTCGAAACCTCAACTCCTGTTACTTCCTGGATAATTAGAAACCAATGACTTATGAAATTAGCAGCAATATCAGCCAGTCCAATGGTGTCTCCTCCGAAGAATTTCTTATCCTTGAGTTCATTGTCAAGAATTTTCAGGAGTTCACATGCTTCTTCCTTGGCCTTCTCTTGTTCCTCGCCTTGGCTCGAGCAAGACTTCCACAATGGTTGCAAGCACTACACACACCGATTATACGGTTTAGTTTTTGGGTTATGTGAAAGAAATAAAAAGATTTTAAATTACCCACTATCCAGACACAGATATGACCACACCTCCCCCCCCCCCCTCCCCCCCGCGCCTAATATATATCCAAAACGTCGTATCTAATACGAATACTTAGATCTATACAGAATATTTGTTTGCTTCTTGAAAACAAACCACAAGAACTCAAATATAGTGGCTTTGAATCAATTGTTACTGTATTTAAAGGAAGACAAAAAGAGATGAGGGTTACCTTGTCATCCATGAACTTTGCCCAGAAACGTGCCTTGGCTCTTTCATAAGGATCTTTGGGCAAGATGGGAGTACCCTTCCAAGTCTCATCAATGTATTCAATTATAACAAGAGACTCACAGATTGGCTTGCCATTGTGCAAGAGCACAGGAATTTTCTTATGCACAGGGTTGTACTTGAGAAGAAGAGGACTCTTGTTTGACAGATCTTCTTCCATGAATTCATATTGGACACCCTTCATTTTCAGAGCAGTCTCTACTCTGCGGGTAAATGGGCTTCTCTTAGCACCAATCAACATCACTTCTTCTGCCATTGCAAAGACTAGATGTCTCAGTTCTTACACTTCCTGAAACAATGTGTTGCAACTTTTCAGTTTTGAATTTTCTTTATGTAGACTGTTCTTCACCCTACTAGCTTGCCCACCAAGATATAAAATGGATATTTAATTTGTTTAATTTAATCCACCAATCCAAGACTGGTTGTGGATATGAATATTGAAAATTCCAATGCAGCCCAATCCGGGAAATTTCCACTGAAGCACTCACTCGATGTTGATTTCTCCGTCGACACTGCCAAGTTTGAGCTGAGTCCAGAGTCCAGACACTCACTCGATGTTGAAACTTCTTATTCGTCGGATAGTTTCAATAAAATCACATTATCATGTCAATAAATAAGATTTAATTTTTAAGTCTAAATAACATTATTCTTATTTGTTGTAGAAAATTAGAAAAATTTCAACCATACCTCTTTTAATTTATCATATCTTCAAAAATATACTCTCTATTATCTAAAAATTACTGACACCCTTTTATTTTATATTTGAATATCGTTGACACCCTACCGACACCCCTTACCATTAAACTACCTTTTCTAAAAAATTAAAAAAAAAAAAAGTCATCTAAAATATCAAAATTGCTCCTATATAAACTCCAAACAATCTTTCTACATAAAATCCGATTAAAATTTGAGCTGATTAAAATTTATCTTTCTGCAATTAAAATTTGAGTCGATTAAAATTCGATTCTAGTTGATTAAATTTTATTTTATTTTTGTATTAAAATTCAAGTCGATTTAAGGTCAACATGAACTACTAGTACTAATTAAAATTCGATTTGAGACGATTAAATTTTATATTTTTTTACTTATTAAAATTCGATTTAAGTTGATCAAAAATTTTTTTTAAAATATTAAAATTTGAATCGATTAAAATTTATGTTTTTTTTACATATCAAAATTTGGGCCTATTAAAATGCTATGCGAGTTGATTCAAATTTTAATCAGCTCAAATTTTAATACATAAAAAAATCTAATTTTTAATCGACTTGAATTTTAATAGATAAAAAATTAAATTTTAATTAATTAGAATCGAATTTTAATAGGCCATAATTTTAATATATAAAAAAATTCAAAAAAGTAAGAAGTCTCATTGGAGATATATCTATCTAGAAGAGGTGTGGATGAAGTTTTTTAAAAAATATATTATGGGTAATTTAATAAAATATATTATGGGTAATTTAATAAAATTACATTCTAGTTAGGTGTTAGTAAAAATTCAAAAAATAAAAAAAAGTGTTTTTAAAGATATAACAGATTATAAGGGATGTGACTAAACAATTTCTAAAATATTTAAACTTCAAACTTAGTCAAAGAAATATTTTGGTTGACTTATTGATTATTCATTGTATGGATATCCGAGAAGTGACCTATGGGATGACCTCAACCACCTTAGCCCTTAAGTTTCTTCATGCCTCAATAGTTTTAGGTAACCAAAGTTGACCAAAACAAAGTACATGAAACATGGTTAGTATCATTTTTGGTCTTCAATTTTGTAAATTTAGTTTTAAAGTATTTAGTTTGACTTTAAATAACCCCTAGACAGTCTTTTAAATTTTTTACAGAAGTAATCACGTAATTTTATCTAAAATAATGACACGAGATCACTATCATCAAAAAACTTAACAAAACGTCTTTGTTAGAAACCATTTAAATACGAATGATATAATTTAAGAACTTAATTGATAAAATTTATACATTGATGACTAAATTAACAAAACGTATACACTTGAAAGATCAAAAATTTTATTAACCTGTGAAATATTTATGTTGGGTAAAGGTTTCCTGTTGAGCAATATGCATATTAATATGGTTAATCCATGTATTATTAACCCATGAAATATTTCGATGTTTGATCCATGTATGGCCATACACAATCTAATATATATCATATTGGATTCACGACATATCCATGTTTAGCTCCAATATTTAATTATTAATTATTTCTCATGCCTGAAGGTACAGAGTAATAAAAATGATCAACAATAAACATATTTGTATTTACCTCTAAAATTAAATTACAAAGATAGAAGAGAGAGAAAATAATTTAAACACCGATTGTAATAGGAATTAGCGGTGGTAGTGATGGTAGACGACAGTGGTGGTGGTAAAAAACGGTGATGCTTGTGATGGGTGGTGACGATTGTGATGGTGGTGGTAATCGCAGGGTGAAAATAGTGATAATGGTGGGCGATGATGGTGGTTTGTAGTGGTGGTGGTGGGACAGTGACGGTGGTGGGTGGCTGTGGACAACGGGTGATGGTTAGTTATGGTAGTGGATGACGGTGGATAGGGACAGTGGGCGACGATAGTGGGTCGCGATGGGCACCGGTTGGTGATGGGTTATGGTGGTGGGTGGCAATGGGCGGTGATGGTTGGATAATGGTGGTAGTGGTAATAAATATAAGAATGAGATGATGACGGTGATGGCGATGGGCAACAATAGTAACAATTAGTGGAGAATGACGACGATGGTTGTGAGTGATGGGTGATGGTGGTGACAGTGGTGGTTGTAGTAGAGATGATGGTAGGGTGACAACGATGGGGGTAGGGTGGCAGTAACGGTGATGGTGGCAGTAACGGTGATGGTGGCAACAGTGGGGCGACAACAACAATGATGGTTATGGCAGAGGTGGTATTAGGGGGCAACGGTGATAGTAGTAGTGATGGTGGTAAGAGTTGGGCGAAGGCGGTGATGGTAGGGTGACGACAACGATGGTGGTGGCGTGACGGTGATAATGGTGGGGCAGTGGTGGTGGTGTCGACGACGGTGAAGGTGGTAGTAGAATGACGACAGTAGTGATGGTGATAGTGAGCAATGGTGGTGGTAGTGGTGGTGATGGTGGTGGGATAGTGGGAGTAATGGTGGTGGGACCATTTCAAACACTATTTTTTTAAGTGCTTATTAGAAACATTTTTGAAAAGTCATCATAAAAAACACTTTTAGGGAGCCTATTATCCCTATTAAATTTGAGGAGTTAATATTTGCCTTCAGATTAATTTTGAAATAAATTTAAAACGATATAAATCACGAAAAACTAAAGTCATTTTATTTATTTTTTAGAATTTAAATTGTGGTGTACTTTATTATATAGATCATTTTGACATATCAACCTTTTTATAATATCAATGTCCTATTAAAGTTAAACTTTGGGTCTACAATGGGCCGGGTCAGACCAATCCAGCCTAGTATTCTGGATCCAAGCCTAGTATTTTGCGTGCAATGCTACTTGGGCTTTTACCAATCAGCAGGCCGGGCTGCCTTTGTTTCAAATAATTTTAACTTAAATATAATTTCAAAAAGAAAACTTAAGATCATATATTAGAAAAAAAATTATGTGGGCAGGTCAAAAACCAGTCCAGAAAACGTTTTTCCTAGCTTGAACGAATTAAGCAGCTTGACTTAGATACTACTCTTCCCTTACTTTATTACTTCGATTACTGCAAATGAAACGAAGAATTTCGATTATTCATAACAAATATGACAACCAAAATTGTTAGACATCTAGATATAAAGTTAATATCGATCAAAATTAGAAAACTGTATCAAGATAAAGTAGTGTCTTTACTTGAAAACAGTTACACATACATCAACTGGATGATGATACAACAACAAAGCTCAATACATTACTGTGATCATCCACTGACCACTACTTCTCAAACATAGGCAACACTGAAATACAAAACATTACCAAAAAAAACACACATAGGACTAGAAGGGTGGCCTCTAATTCTGCAGGTTTTAATTGCCAATAGAATTTCAGGTCTACGGGCAGCAGGAACAACATAAACCAAACCAAAACTACTAAACTAAGTCTTATGTCCCAATTATTTGGATCGACAGCAGAGGCAACATCAGTGTGCTATTTATTTAGGAGCGCAGATTGGTGGTAAGTTTGGAAATAGGCCTTTAGTTTGTCTCTAGGAGGCAGATTTTCCTTTATAATGCTACAGTTGATGAACTCATCAATCCATTGGCATAGTTTGGGGAATTTCTCTTTTGTTAAAACCTCAACACCAGTTATTTCCTGGATAATTCCCAACCAAAAGCCTATGAAATTAGCAACAATATCAGCCGGGCCGATCGCATCTCCTCCGAAGAATTTCTTATCCTTGAGTTCATTGTCGAGAATTTTCAGCAGCTCACATGCTTCTTCCTTGGCCTTCTCTTGTTCCTCGCCTTGGCTCCAACAAGTCTTCCATAATGTAGGCAAGCACTAAAAAACAAAGTATACATTTTTAGGTACTGTTTGATAACGTTTTTTTTAAAATAAACAGAAGATTGTTACCTTGTCATCGATGAACTTAGCCCAGAAACGCGCCACGGCTCTCTTGTAAGGATCTTGGGGGAAGATGGAAGTTCCTTTCCAGGTCTCATCTATGTATTCAAGTATAACAAGAGACTCACAGATTGGCTTTCCATTGTGCAAGAGCACTGGAATCTTCTTATGAACAGGGTTGTACTTGAGAAGAAGAGGACTCTTGTTGGCTAGATCTTCTTCTATGACTTCATATTTGACACCCTTCATTTTCAGAGCAATCTCTACTCTGCGGCTATATGGGCTTCCCCAAACACCAAACACCTTCACTTCTTCTGCCATTGTAGCACTTACTCTCAGCTCTTACACTTTCAGAGACACTTGTGATGTAACTTTGCAATGCTGGTTTTTGTTTATATAGACCATAGAGTGACCATCAATTACGTAACTTTATGATGGGTGGTTGGAGATTATTGTGGTAGAATTGTCAAAAAATGGGATGCCGTGCAGTCATAGAAATTTGCAGATGTGAGTAATTAAGGAGTCGTTGCAACACTGAGAGAGAACATTTTGACAAATTTAATGCTCTGTTTGTATCTAGTGGTGACCTAAGGGATGACCTCAGCCACCTTCCTCAGGTACGAGTTATCTTCGTTGAGAATTCATGACTAGCATTTATATTTGTTGATAAGCCCAAAAAAAAAATTACCTAAATTTTCTTTGTTTGTTGTTTTGACACACCACCTTCATAATTTAACTTGTCCAATTCTTTGATTAAATTCATCGTTGCTTATCTCACATTTATTTGAGTCTCTTCACATTAAGTTTGTTTTTGCATGTGATCATTTGCATTGATTTATAATTTTTATTATTTGATTTAATTTTTAATTTAGTCGACATTTTATATTAACTTAAATTTTATATCACATTCACTATAACCCTTCGATAACTTTCAGAGTCTCATACTGCACTGAAACAAAAATTTGAGACTTTCATGAGACTTTCACCATTAATACGACCGACACCGGACATCATCATAATAACAGTAAAAGAAAAGTCGTTTGGATTATAGAGAAAGCTATCCGATCTATATTTGGGACGCCGCATGTATTTTTGCTTAATTTAAAAAAAGGTTTAATATGATTAAAAAAACATTGGATAGCTTTCTCTACAAGCCAAACGACTTTTCTTTTAAGTGCAGTTATAGAATAAAAATGATTAAAAAAGATTTATCAAAAAAAAATATATGATTAAAAAAGTATTCGAGTCAATAAATAGTTTCCTATGTGTCAGAGTCACGAAAGAGTGACAACAATCATTTGGTTAATGTTATGCTAACTAAATTTTGAAATTAAATTTAGAGTTTAAATGATATGGCAGTTGATTTGGACTTCTTTTTAGTTCCATATCATTTAAGCCTCAATAAAAACTCTAAATAATATGTCATCGTGTCATTTGGACTTCAAATTTGATCCAACCTTTTCATAAAAAAATTCCAAAGAATTGCATAGGACGCAGGAATTGAGAAAGACAAAAAATACAAGGGGACAAAAGGAACTCATGGTCGCAATATCAGTTTCTTTAATGCAAATATAGTAGCACTAGCCATTATTCGTGTTTAAAAATATTATATAATAAATAAAAAATTCTTACACAATTATTCAAATTAAAAAAGAATGGCTTAAAAATATTTATATCAATTTTTCTTTTAAAAAGACTCAAAATATATCACCGATCATATTATCCGTATTAATAGAACTATCATAAAAATATATATAAAAAAATTAAAATAACACCATATATACAAATGTCTCAAAAAAAAAAAACAAATACTAATATAACTCATTGAAATTTACAATCTTTAAATAACAAATAAAATTTTTCTCATTTATAAGATTTATAAATATATCACTTTTACCACTGCTGAATCCAATAACATAATATAATTATAAACTCAATAACTATATTTTTAATTCACTCTATCCCCATGTAATAAATATCTCAAGCAAAAAAAAATACTAACCGAACACAATTCAATTCACAATCTTTAAGCGATAAATAAAATCAATCAAATTTTGCTCATTTATAAAACTCACGAATTTATTACCACTATCACCATTCAATCCCAAATGACAATATAAAATTATAAATTTAATTAACTAATGTCCAATACTCCACATATAATATACACAAAAACACACTCTCACACATTTATTTTTTGCCTACCAACAAACATTCCTAACCAACAACTGCTTTTATTAGAAATATAATAATTCAAGTTTTTAAGATAAAATAATAATAAATTAAAATTTAATTAAAATATAGGGTAAAAAATACAGACTTCCCTTGAATTTTGATAATATTATGTACACACCCCCTAATATTTTATAAATAACATGGAGATCCCTGAAATTTAAAACCTATTGCACAAAGACCCCCTCTGTCTCTCTTCCTTCAATATTCCTAATGGAAAGTGATGATTTCATCCCAAAAAAATTATAAATTTTATAATTGCCTTTCCCCAACTTTAATACCCAAAAAAAATAAAAATTTAATAAAATGAACTAAGAAAATGATTAATTTAGAACCCCAAAAAATTGATTAAATGAATTTTAATATTAATTTGATAACAATAAATATTAATTTGATATTAATTCAACAAACTTGAATATCAATTGGACAAAATTAAATGTCAATTTTTGATAAAATTATATATTAATTTATAATTTATGGTACATTTTGTGTAGAATATTATTTGGTTTTGATTAAACCAACATGAAATTGACTTTAAATTTTAATTTTTTTTTGCATATAAAATTAAAAAAAATATTTTAACCCATAAAATTTAAATATAAATTTTTTCATAGCATATAATCTTCCATCTTACTATATCATTTGATAAAAAAATTTTGGTCAAGATTTGACCACACATACTTAAATTCAACCAATTGTTCACCCCCATTTTTTTTTTAAAGAGAATTGCTCACCTCCATTTGCTAAATTCAAAAATCTTTGGTTCTCATTAAAATACTTTGAAGTAAATTAAAAATTTGATAAAAAAATTTCAAAAAAATAGTAGTTTGAAATTTTTTTAAAAATTTAGTACAAAAATTATAACAAATAGGGCAAACATTAAAAAAATTACAAAAATAATCTATATAAAAGTCATTGTCAATGAGAATTTTAGAGGAATTTAGGTCCTGAATCAATTAAGATCTAATTTCACGTAAAGATGTGAAACTCAAATAAAAAAGTCATCAAATCATGAAAAATATGTATTATTTTTTATTTATATTAAGTGTTATTTACAAAATAAGAAGTAAGTGAAAAAATACATTCCATTAGATATATAAAAACTTTGAATTAATTTCATGAAATAAATAATTGTATAACATGTAGTTTCATATATTTTATGAACAAAATAAGATAATAATATGAGAGAGAGATAGAGAGACAAATAGAGAGAGTATAAAGATATATATAAAGAGAGTTAGATAAAATATAGAAGTCTTAGAAAAATTTGGTATGACAATCGTGAGGTCAATAATTGTCAAGCAATTTGAGCCGTGAAAAACTAAAGACAAATAAATCTAGCTATTTTATTGTATAGATAACAAAGATACATCAATAGGCATACATGTGTGGTCGGATTAGAATTCATCTTGAAAACCAGAATTCTCAAGCTTGTAATGATATCTCATTAGACACCAGTGGAATATCAATTCAAAAAAACCCACAAAAATATCATTAAATAAGTATTTCATTTCAAATATTCTAACTATTAAGGGGGAATGGGAAATTGAAATTGAATTTCTAAATACTCGTAAAAAATATAATATTTTAAAAAAAGTATGATTAGAAGGCAAATTCATATAGTTTAACTGATTTCCAAAAGCAGACATTAAGAGATTGGTATGTATGCTTCATTTTCTTGTTTTACTAAATTTCTAATATTTAGCTTCTTCTTTTTTTAATTCTGTTTTGTAAGTTCTAGAGCACCCATGTTTTCCTTCGTAATGCATTAAGAGGAGGTTTTTCCCAAACTCATTTCCCATCAAAACTTAATTCCTCAATCCAATCACTTTTAAACTTAATTCTCAAACTCAATCTTTTTTTAAAAATGTCATTTAGAATGACGCCTTCACCCTTAAAAACGTCATTTGAAATGACGATTTGAAGTTGAATTTTTTTTCTTCTGAAAACGTCATTCCAAATGACGTTTTTATAGTCGTTATTTACAATGACGTTTTTTGACATGAATAACATAAACGACAGCTAACGAGCGTTAAGTAATTAAAACAGTTGAAGACGTCATTTGCAATGACGTTTTTAAAGACATCATTTGCAATGATGTCTTCTAATCACTTGTACATAATAACGTTTTCTACCCGTTAGTATTTTATAATGACGTTTTCTACCCCTTAGCTAGCCAAAAGTTTCCAACCAACTTGTAATAAATTTCATAAAGCCAATAACTCCACTTTATGTCTTACATCATGATTCACCAGACAAAAAAAAATTAAATAAATTTTAGAATTTAATTCTCTTTTCGTAATAATTTTGAACTTAATTTATAATTAAAAATAAAATTTTTAAAAGCAAAATTTAATTTCATATATTTCAATATAAAAACATAGTTGTAAAACATATGTTTAATAAAAAAAACTTAAAAAAGCGTGTTTTGAAAGTACACTTCTATATCAAAAAGTATGTATTTAACCCATGAATTACTAAATTGATTAAAAAAAATCTCAATATTATAATCTCGATTCACACATCATAAAATTATTCCTGATGATGCACAAAATTGTCTCTGTGCGAGTTCAACAGTCAAGTATACGTATGGTCGCAATCAATGAACAATCACCAAGCAATTAATAGAGAATAGAAAGATAAAGGGTCGACTCAGGAGTTTATAGTGGTTCGACCGCAGCCTACGTCCACTTTCTTGAATGGCGACGATGCCGGCGATCTTTATTAATGTATTGGAGTACTCCGGAGAGTTTACAGTGATGCAGAGAGGGAGAACGAGAGAGAGAGAGCAGGGTGAGTATGTGAGTGATTCGGAGGCGTAGTGTGCGTAGGGATCAAGGTCCTGCCCCTCCGTGTGGAGAGGGGCTTACATTATATAAGCAAGGGTTAAGGCGGTGTCGTGAATGAGGGAAACTCTGCTATTTTGGTAAGTACGATTTAGGTAGGAGATCTCCGTATCCCGTCTTTCTCTCCTTTGTGCTCCTATTCAGTCGGAGGCGGACTCTCGGCTGGCTTTTAGACTTGATCGTCGTCGTCTTGGATTCGGACTCATATTGAGGTGGGCTCAAGCCTAAGTTCGGAGTTGGAGTGGACTCAGTCGTCTTGGACTTGAGTAAGGAGGCCGAAGGAAGATGGAGGAGGGGACGTCCGAAGGGGCCAGCCCAAGCCAGCGCCCAAGGGGGCCGAGCCAGGCGGCGCCCAAGGGGGTCCTGGGCTAGGCCAGTGTCCTCCTCTTGATGCCTTCGTCTTGATGTCTTCCCTTGATGCCTTCCTCATCCATGGGTCGGTCCAGTCTGGATTTAGATTTCTTCCACTTGGTGGGCTTTGATTGGGCTTTCCCTTAAGCTTTCTCGGCTTATCTTGATTGGGCTCGGCCCAGCTAAATTCGGGCTCGTCAATTCCAATCTGGAGGAGTTTTTCCCCAAACCTAGTCGACACTAAAACTTTATTTTTTAAACTCGGTCATTTTTAAGAATGTCACTTTAAATGATATTTTTTAAAAAAAAAATTTTAAAAATTGTTTTGTATAACGAAAATATCGTCATTGGAGATAAAATATGGTACTTGGGATGTAATTGAGTGTCTATGACACATATGTCAACAAAAACAATAAAACTACATATGCCACTTTTAAGTTTGAGCATAATGAGTGTTGGGAATGTATGTGTTCAACATATTGAATATTGTTGTAAATAAATAGCTAGAAGATCCCCACAAGAGCCCAAGTGAAAGAGGACTCGTGAAATGGACAGTGGCGTGAAGTTGATTGTGACGTTGCTAAGTCAATGAGGACAAAATAATCTAATTGAATTAAAGGGGCATTGCTTATCTGATTACAGTAGCAACAATTGTACAAATACCTTAGTTTGTGACCCAAAGAGTAGTTAACATAAAGAAACAAAACAATGAATTTGGTTCATTGAAGCTAAAGGTCTGCATATGCTGTTGTAAGTATCAAACTTTTCTACACCACAATCTATCTTGTTCTAGCTAATTAGTTCTATCCGCATATAAGTATCACATTGCAACACAAGAACTAAAATGAGAACAAAAAATCAAAAAGATCAACAACTGAAACACAAATATATCTTACAACCATGATTTTGGTACTCAAGAACATAGTTTTCAAAGCTACACTCATGGAGGTGCAAGATGGAAGAAATAACATCAGTAATGGCCTGGAATTTTCGTCTTTCCTTCAAAAGCATTTTAGCAAAGCTAAGAGCCTGCCACTCACAATCTGCTCGTTTGGCAGCATCAGTGATTGATTCAAAATCCTCAACATGAGCTACCCAACAATTCTCCTATGAATAAATAAAATAGAGTGGGATTGCCACAGGAGTGTTGATCAATCAATTCAAACAACGTGATTACTAATCTATCAACACAAATAACACCTGGTAAGATCATTATACAAAAAAATGGTAATTTTTACTTGCAATAAAATGTTGATCATTCCATTCTGGTATATCTATATACTGAACTTGACTAACTACAGAAAATCACAACCAATATTTAACTAGTTTGACATCTGATAGTGGAAAATGATTAAAAAACACTTATATGTCTTCAAAGTCATATAATTTTTCTTTACCTGTTCTATTATATGTGAATGAGTGTCCATTTGAACGCTAAGATTTATTGTGGTTAATTCAATCACTTCCATACAGTACAAAGTCGTGGTATCTAAACACTAAAAATCCCAAAAAACCATGTCAAGTTCCAAACTAGGAAATTGGGTTTCAATAAAAAAAAAAGGTTTCAATTTCAATTGGCTCCTACAATTCTCTTATTTTTCCTCTCTCTCTTCAGCTTTAACCGATGTTGAGCCATCTTATATTGCTCATCGTCAGCTCTTAGCTCTAATATGAATACTACAGCTAAAAGAACATTCTAAATGACGTTTTTTGGGGGAGAAGACGTCATTTCAAATAAACAGAAGGATTCTAAATGACCATTATATGTGTTGTATCAAGGGCCAAACATATAATGCTCATTCAAAGTTCTAGAAGCCATCCAAGTAATAAAGCATAATTAGATATGTGCATTTCCTTTGGCAAGTAAATTGGTGTATCCATATTATACATACACAAACAAATCTATGTAACCATAAAAGCAAAATCATTTGATGACAAAAACCCAGCAAACCCATAAAATGAACGAATCGCAGCAAACACATCTACATAATCAACATGAAATTACAGAAATAGTACACAAAATTTTCAATAAATCCAGTTGTCAGATCAATTAAGAACAAAAAACCCAGCAAAACCATATGACCGGAAAAATGCATCTCGACTGTGAGCCTTCCAATTTTCATGCAAATGAAAAATGGTTGGAGAAAATTTGAACATGTTGTCCCTCCTCCACAAACCGACAAGCACCCAACACCAGCAACACCAAACCAAGAACCAACTATTCTCCACTAACACAACACAAATTAGCCCACTGCAAAACCCACTGCCCACACCGACAGCACCCATAAAACCCACCAACTGCACCTATAACACCGACAATCAACACCAACTGACCCAACCCCAATATGGAATATGCCACATGATGGTTGATTTACCTCCCTAACTTACTATAGGCACTTAGTGGCTCTTTGGTATGGGAGTTTGGAGGAGTCTGGAAACATGGGTTAGGGACTAGACCCCCTTAAACCCATGTTTGATAACTAAATATTAAACTTAGAATTTAAAATCCGGCCCGGTCATGAAACTCAAGTTCATAGGTTTCATTGAACCCATGGGGAGGGTGGGTTTCAAATGTGGGTTTGGGGGTTTCACATTTAAATAACATTTATACACCTTATATATTCATACCCATGTTTTGATTAAATTAGTTAAGAATAAAATAGTCATTTATATATAATATATTATCATAATAATTATACATCCTGTGCCCACCAAACATGGGTATGGACAACATTGAATGTTAAATCCCATCTTCGAGTCAAAGCGGGTTTGGACAAGCCAATCCAAACTCATCCCAAAAAATATACCATTAGGGTGTGTTTGTTAACTCAAATTCAACACTTAAAATGAATATATTCGACACTTATTAATTAAATTTGTTTGATAACTAAAATTTAAATTCTCTTAATATATTAAGTGCTCCATAAAAATATGTTACAATATTAAGTAGGAGACCTTTTATTTAATTCTGAAAATTGAAAACGTTCAGTAAAACTATCTTTATTAATATTTATAATATGATAATTATACCCCTAAATATTTTACAATCATATTAAAACTCTAAATAGTCTTATTTCCAAAACCCCTAACCTATCTATCCTCCTTACGGATCTCTTATTCAACGGGTAACAGGTAAATCTTCTTCCTTGTCTTTTTTTTTTTTCCTTCCCTTGTCATCTATAACAAAAATATACATAGTATATACTTACACACACGCATGCACTGCACACACACGTAGTTACACACATAGATATTAGTTATTGTTTTTTTTTTATCAGATGTTATGGTTCACTTATTGTGTTATTTAAATGTTATTTATTTATTTTTTTAAGCAGATGTTTGTTTAATGTAGACTACAATATGATAATAGTGATTATGATTTATGTTACAACATATTTTATAAATATTTTTAAATTAAAGAGTGGAAGGGTAAAACTAAAAAATTAATTTATTTTTAGTCATCAGCTCTGTATAGTTATTAAACAATTTAGTTCAATTTAGTACTTAAATTTCAGTAGATACCAAATAGTTCACAAATTCAACATTCAATTTTCAATTTTTAGACTTCAACTTTCAATTTTATCAAACACCGCCTTTTTAGGGGCGAAAGGAACTCATTCCAAACATGTTGAATTGATCCCGAGTCATCATACTTCTTGGCGAGCTGATGGTCTAGGATTACCCAAAAGATTATTAAGACCAACCTAAAAACATCATAATTAAATGTCTCAAAGTCTATAATCGAAATTTATAAATTTTTTGTTTGTGACAAAATTATTATCCACTAACTACTTATTGCATAAAGATTATGTTCATTGTCGCGCCAAATATTACCATTATTATTCACACAATATAAAAGGTGGAATGAGAAGACTCGAAAAAAATGATTGAATGCATCCAGATAAGAAGATGTGAAATCAAATTGACCAAAAACATACTGCGAAAACAAATCCCAGTATTTTCCTGTAACATTTCCTCACAAAAATAACTGCCCCATAATCACGATGGGGTTAAATGACAGAGATAGAGATGGAAATAGAGATAGAGAGGGGGTAGGGTTGGCCAAACAGCTTCTCACCAATTTAATGTCATGGAGTTTGCGAAATGTCCAGAGTTCTATAACAATTGTTCTTCCTTAATTGACAGTAACTTCAAGATTTCATTCCTCCTGTTTTGTTGATTGTTGCCTTCACTCTTCTTTTTTACTTGGCGTATGAAGATGTGCAGCATTTACTAAAAATGCAATAGCACCTCAACAGTCCACATGACCTTCAATAGTATTAATATAACTGTTAACTAAAAAAGATAAACAGTCCACCTAACATTCAATAGTATTAATATATCTGTTAATTAAAAAAGATAAATATGGACATTAATGGTTTTATCAAGGGTATTTTTGTCAATCAAATGTATATATTTTATATAATAAAGTATAATATAATTC
>CM042196.1:23270246-23284441 GCA_023539305.1 Ilex asprella
ATGGGCTCTGAGATTTGGTATTAGCTGGCAAGTCATGTACTCCTATACGCCCCCGCAAGATGGTGCTTCCATTGGATACACCAATCTTGTTACGAAGAAAGAGAAATCTTTGTCGAGAAAGTGGTTTTGTGAGAGCATCCGCCAGTTGATCAGTGGTTGAGACATGAGACACTTGAAGCTGACCCTTGTTGACGTGATCTCGCACAAAGTGAAAATCAATGGCTATATGTTTCATACGAGAGTGGAAGATAGGATTGGCGCAAAGATAAGTGGCACCCACATTGTCACAATAAATTATCGGTGGTGTAGTGGGGAGTGCACCTAATTCACCCAAGAGATGTTGAACCCAAGAAACCTCTGCAGCGGTGGCAGCAACTGCCCTGTATTCTGCCTCAGTAGAAGAGCGAGCAACTGAGCGCTGCTTCCGAGAGGCCCAAGAGATAGCATTGCCTCCTAAATAGAGGATGTAGGCTGTGGTGGATGTGCGGTCATCATGATTGCCAGCCCAATCTGAATCAGAGAAGGCATATAGCGAAGAGGAAGTGTGGCGTTTGAGTGATAGGCCATGATGAATTGTACCCTTGAGGTACCTTAGGAGCCGCTTGACAGCTTGCCAGTGTAATTGAGTTGGTTTATGCATGAACTGAGAGAGCTTATTTACTGCAAAAGCTATGTCTGGCCGGGTGAGGGAGAGGTACTGAAGTGAGCCGACAATACTCCGAAATTCACTAATATCTGTGGATGCAGAACCATCGTTGAGAATGAGGCAGGTAGTGGTGGAGAGTGGTGTGGTTGCCTCCTTGGCACCTGTCATATTGGTGCGGACAAGTAAATCATGTATATATTTGTGTTGTGATAAAAAAAGACCAGTGGATGTGGAAATGACTTCAACTCCAAGGAAGTAGTGGATTGCACCCATGTCTTTGACAGAAAATCGAGAGGACAAGGCAGCAATGAAGGAGGCTATGAAGCTGCCATTGTTGCCAGTGATGAGTAGGTCATCAACATAGACTAAGAAAAAAACAATGAGGCCATCATGATTGTAGATGAACAGAGAGGTATCGGCTTTGGAATTGACAAAGCCTTGAGAGAGTAGAAACGTGCCCAACTCAGTGTACCAAGCTCGTGGGGCCTGTTTAAGGCCATAAATTGCTTTGCGAAGGCGAAAAACATGATGAGGCAGTTGATCATCAATAAACCCCCGGGGTTGAGCCATGAAAACTTCCTCTGAAAGAGTTCCCTGAAGAAAAGCATTGTTAACACCAAGTTGGCGAATTGGCCATCCATACCGAAGAGCCAAGCAGAGCACAACACGAATGGTGGTAGGCTTTACAACTGGGCTAAATGTCTCAGTATAATCGAGACCTGGCCGTTGATGGAAGCCTTTTGCCACAAGGCGTGCCTTGTACCTGTCAATAGACCCATCTGGTTTTCTTTTGATCCGGAATACCCATTTGCAACCCACCAGATTCTGGTTCGAAGAGGGAGGTACCAACTCCCAAGTGCCATTGCGGGCTAAAGCATTGAACTCATCTGACATGGCAGCTCGCCACTCTGGGTGTTGAAGGGCTTGAGATACACAGGTTGGTTCAAGAGTGGCAGGTAAAGGATGTTTAGTGGTGACATTGAGTTGTCGAGGTTTAAAAATGTTGTTTTTGGCACGGGTGATCATGTGATGAGTCGGGAGGGGTGGTGGTGGAGGTGGTGGTGGCGAGGAGGTTGATGATGGTGGCGATGTAGAGAATGCAGGACTATGTGGGAATAAGAGGTTGTTACAGGGGGTTGATGACCGACATGAGTGTACCGTGGCCTGCTGTTGGTGTTGCGAGAGCTCCACTGGCGACAAGACGGGCATGGCCGGAGTGAGTGGAGGAGGAAGGGGCAAAGAAGGAGGTACAGGTGGTGGAGGAGGAATGTCAAATGAACATGTCCAATTGGGTATAGTTTGAGGGGATATACGTGCATGAGAAGAGGTCGCAAATGGGAATGCTGATTCAACAAAGTGGACATGGCGAGAGATGAACACGCGATTGGTACTGGGATCAAGGCACTTATAGGCACTCTGAGTAAGGGAATAACCTAGAAAAACACATGGGCGCGAGCGAGAGGCAAGTTTGTGCTTGGCGTAAGGACGTAGCCAGGGGTAGCACAAACACCCAAATACACGAAGCTTTAGGTAATTAGGCCGAGCACCAAAGAGAGATTCAAAAGGGGATTTAAGATGGAGAGTGGGAGTAGGGAGGCGATTAATGAGGTAAGTGGCAGCTTGAAACGCATGAGGCCATAAGGAGAGAGGAAGCGAGGCTTGATGGAGCATGGTAAGACCCGTGTCCACTATGTGTCGATGACGATGTTCAGCAGTACCATTGTGCTGGGGAGTGTGTGGGGGAGTAGTTAGGTGGGTGATGCCATGGTTGGCAAAATAGTCTTTCATTTTGATGTACTCCCCCCCATTATCCGAGTAAGTGGTCACGATAGATGTTTTAAAGTAGTTTTCAACAACGGCTTTGAACTTTGGAAAGATAGTAAAAACATCAGATTTATGACAAATAGGGTAGAACCAAATATATTTTGTAAAGTGATCAACAAAAATAACATAAAAGCGATAACCTTCCATTGAAGTTACTGGAGCCGGGCCCCAAACATCTGTGTAGAGCAGATCTAAGGGACCACGACTCTTGAGTGAAGATACATAAAAGGGAAGCCGCTGGCTTTTATTACAAAGACATGAGTCACAATTTATGTCACTGGGAGGGGCAGAGAGAGGAAGGTTGCAGGAGGTAACAAGATGTGTGAGTATCCTAGAGGAGGGGTGACCAAGCCGTCTGTGCCAATTGAATAGAGGAGCCTTCACACCAACTAGAGCTTGTGGGTGTGTCATAGGAGACAACAACGTAGGCCACACGTACACATCATTATTATTCCGGCCGCGAATGAGAGGCGCCCCCGTGCGAAGATCCTTCACCAAGAAATAAGCAGGAAAGAATTCAATAGATGTATTATTGGATTTACAGAATTGAGAAACGGAAAGCAGATTTTTCTTGATAGAGGGAACACAAAGAACATTGGATATGGAAAAAGTAGTAGAAGGAGTGGGAAGAGTTGCAGTGCCAGTGTGCGTTATGCGCAAACCTGTGCCATCACCTATTACAATAGCATCTGAACCTTCATATTCGGAGGAGAGTGAGAGGTTATTGAGATCATCTGTGACATGATGAGATGCGGCTGAGTCAAGGAGCCAGGTTGGTGACTATGTTTGAGCAGGGGCAGTGTAGTTGGCAGTGGGAGCCGTATGTGGAGCAGGGTGGACACGAGGGCAGCGCTTTGCGCTATGGCCTTGTTGATCACACAATTGGCAAAAGCCTTTGTAACCCTGGCCTGGGCGTTTCTTCTGGTATTGATTTGGGCCTTGGTAACCCCGATTGAAGTTAGAAGATTGGTGATGCCCACGATTGTTAAAGGTGCTTGGAGAAGAGGCTTTGTTTTTGAAATTGGACCTGGAATTGTAGGTATTGGATTGTCCGAACCGTTGAGTGACATTGGCCGTGATTGTAGGAGGCTCAGCTCGCGCCTCCTCACGTTTGAGAAAATTTTCATACTCCACAAGTTTATCATGAAGGTCTTCAAAGCTGATGGGGTTTTCCCCGGCACGAATCGCTGCAGCAATCTCTTTGAATGCTGGGCCAAGACCATTTAGGACATGGACAACAAGATCAATATCACCAAGAGGCTCACCTATGATTGAGAGCTCATCAGATATGCTTTTCATTGTGTTCAGAAATTCACCCACAGGGCTGGAGCCACGAGTGGTGGCGGTGAGTCGTTCCTTGAGACCCATAACTCTGGATCGTGAGCGATTTGCATAGAGAGTTCTAAGTTTCTCCCATGCCATACGAGAGGTTGTTGCTGAGGCAATGAGTGACATGATCTGTTCTGAGACAGAGGCAATAATGGAGTGCAGCAGAATCTGATCTTGTCGAAGCCATAGAAGATGATCAGGATTTGGTGCATCACCGATGGTTTTGGGTGGTTCCAGATGAGAACCATCCATAACGCATTAGATCGTATCCAATGAGGAGAGCGTTGAACTGAGCACGCCAGGACAAGTAGTTTATTGGCGTGAGTTTAAGGGGCAGTTGTGCTGCGGCATTGATTACAATCAATGAGTTTGGTGCTGCAATAGCAGGGGTAGTCACAACATAAGCAGAACTTGTTTGAGTGGTTTCAGCCATGAGAATGAGAGGTAGATCTAAGTGCTCGTGGGAGCGTGATGCTCTGATACCATAAAGGTTCTGACGAGATCAAGAATTAAAATAATAAAGGACCTTATTTGTATTATGTGGCTGTGTATTTTTATAGAGAATACAAGGAGAAAGTATAGACAGAATAGAATTCAAGTATCCTAAGAATTCTAGTAATCAGATGAGTTACAACTGCGTTGACCTTGGAGATATAGCAAGGATATCCAGCTGTTGGAGGCTCCAGTTACGTGAGGATTATGGGCTCTGAGATTTGGTATTAGCTGGCAAGTCATGTACTCCTATACTAACTTCCCATTATACCCTTATTTTTTAAAAAATATTCAATTACTTATTAATTTTAAAAAATTTTGTACAAATTAGATTAACCATATAATTTGGTCTAGAGATCAAGGTTTGAGTTGATTCTTGTCTCTGAATTAAATTAGGAGCCAATTTTTTAAAAATTTGAATAATAAAAAATATTTTTTCTTTTTTAGATCGAGTTAAAATAATTAAGGATAATTTAAACAATTAGAAAAAAAATTCTTGTAACTTTCCTTTCTTTCAAACCATAGATTGAAATTATTTTAAAATTTTCTTAGAAGTTTTTCATGCTAACCAAATGCATGAATGAAAATATATTTTTTTCACTTTCTTTTATTTTACTTCACTTTCTATCTCTTTCATTTTTCATCATTCTTTTCTTGTTAACCAAATGGAGCCTAGATGAAATATGCATATACTTTGTCCTGTCAAATATGGAACACGAGATATAATCACTGCAAGTGATGATGCCCAAAGTGATGCAACATACATATAATTCTCGGGTGGGTGCAGGTCCCGATGCCCACATCCTAATGGGTGCAGTAGATTTTTCTAACAGCAAACAAAGAGAACTTACTGAACATTCCAGTACGCAAATTGAGACAGCGGCAACCAGGAGAAACTTTGATCTTGATTCCACTTTCAAAACTGCCATCTAAAAACAAATTGTGTTGCTTTGGGGAAGCTAAAGAAAGGCGACGATGGATTCGAACATGATTTAGACATGAACATGCCAAGCTACTAAGCCCTCTGATATCAACAACATTTCCCTACAAATTGAGAAAAGTAAGATGAGAAATGAATGTAAAAGGATTGTGAGCAATATGTTATTCATAGGAAGCAAACCAAAACAATAATTAGTTAATTCTCTAATATCACACCAGCTTACGAAAAAATTTCCTCCACAGAAAAAGGTCTAATCTGATGGGCAATCAACCATCCAGTTGATAATCCACTTTCTACATTTGTACAACAGCGGAATCCTAATTTCCAATACAGATAAAGAATGTTTGTAGTCATCAAGTAAATGCTTAAATTTGATCACCCATCAACTTGTAATGCAATGGCGTTTGAAAATCAATCTTAGATAGTATTTTCCTACATTACCAGTCAAGACAATATTCGATCTCCCTTCCACTACATACAATGGAAACTGATGGTGTAAATTCACGTGAATGAGTAGAAGATAGGAATGAAGCAAGACAATATGGATCTGAGCTACAAGGCTCGAGTTGATCGCTTAAACAATACTTAGAAAGTTCAAGGGAGGGGGAATGAATACGAGAGATATAATGGTTTACCGGTGTGGGAGCTCGGGTAATCCACTCTTTAATGGAGACTCTTGCTCCCTTTTTTTTTTATTGATCATGGGGAGGCTTTATAGTATAATATGGAGAAGAATAGGGTTCTGCTCCCAGTGGAGGCGTTACACAATATTTAAAGAGTTGTCTCTTCTTTTTCGGGATCTCTTGCAGAGATCCATGCCTTTCACGCACGGAGTCCTCCTTGATTTTAGGAGAGAATCTTGGTTGGTTGAGAGTCTCATGCCTTGACTGTAGCTTAGCCCTTGTTTCAGGATTATCTTCTGTTACCCGGTTGTTTGTCTCTCAATAATTTACTTACGGACTAGGATGGGAGCTCGAGATCTGAGCTCGGAGCTCAATATATCCGAGCTGACCTCCTGGTCTTAATTGATCTCGTGTCCGGGATTTATCCCAAGTATTATCAGAAACAATCATTTGAATTTCTGCTCTGGTCCTCTAGGCTCAACAAAACCTTTATCCCAACCATTTGATTTCCCACTCCATGGATTTTACGATCTATCATTATTCATATTCAAACACTTACTTTCGAAAATCTCAAATATAGACCTTTTATTTTCCCCAAATACCATCCAATTTGAATTCCAAATGGCTCCTCAGATTTGAATTCATAACAATGCTTCCTATAGAGCTCATTGCCTAGAACAGTGTTGACAATTCAGGGCTAACAAATGACAGGTTGTAGGTGCCAAGAGTTAGGTCTATACCCAATCCACCACCCCAGCACCCTAACTTAATAGTGGCAAAATGGAAAATGACCTTATATCCATGCCTTCTCCATCACAACTGTAAAATAACTCTTCCCAGCAGAAGGAAACAATCACATATACGAACTCAAGTAAAGTAAAATAACAGAAATTCAAAGTAACATTCCAACGTGCAGAACTTCAAATTACCTAACATCGAGTGAAATAAAAACAAAATGAATCCGAAGGGATTAATAAGAGACATAACAAAATAGTACTCACATTGCCAAAAAAACTAGGTCTACTAATCCGAAAATTTAGTGACAGCACCGAAAAAATTGACGCCTCCATGGCCGAAGGGAGAGAGTTTGAACCATTAACTGCACAGTACACAGATGATGTTAGACAATCATGTATGAACGCTTTGTATTGAATGACAATCTGGCGGAATTTGAGCTAGGGTTATTACCTGTCACCAAGTCACTCCTCTGAATCTTCGATAAGGAAGACTTCGACAGTCCGTCTTATCTGCAGAGACAGCTCACGAGCAATGGGGCAAGAGAGAGAGAGAGTCGTGAGGACAGTTTTATGAGCTGGAACTGGAAACTTTAAAAAGGCGAATTGGCCAGAGAATTACAAATGGGCCGGACTGAGGATAGAAGTAGCTACATGGGGGCATGAGATTGGTAGTATTAGTTGGGCCTAATCATTGGGCTTGGCTGGGGTTTAGTCCATTAAGCAGCAGAAATTAGAAACAATCTGACACTTGGTCAGAAGGAGACTCCTTAAAAGGTAAGGATTTGAATTCTATCTTCTCTAAACTGTGACAGAATAGCAGTCATACTATAGCCCTATTCCAAAAACATAAACCGCATTATGTGACACTTTGTAAATTTGGCATACCAACGTGTACTAGACACAACCAAGTTGTCACGATTTTTAATTGTACAGCTACGATCGACGTGTTGCACATAATCATATTATGCACAATCATGTTGTTACTAAGTAGCATGCGATGTTTCACACCGCCAAACTACTATGACTCACATGCTTAGGGTTTTTCTCTCAGTCTTGTCTAGTGATTCCCTCAGCATTTGATGTTGAGAAGAGAATTTGATTCAGAGCAATTTGGTTGGAAGTGCACATTTTGGTGATGGGGTTTCCTGCTACATATATGTATAAGCTGTTTTAATTCTACTCCCATCTATTGTGTTAAAGATTAAATGCAATATCTTTACTTGCTCAATGACAAAAATCTGATTGAATAAGTTGACAATACCATTAGGGCTATGGCATGAATGAATACCCCCTCCACCCGCACCCCCTCCCCATGTGCTTACTGCTCACCCATGTCAGTTGACACCACCTAACATACCTGTCTTTTGCAGTCTACAGATTTCAGCATGGGTGGGCTATATAGCACTTTGAAGACCTGCCTAAAATTAGTTATAGATCAAGCAATTTTCAAAAGCTTGACTCAGCAATCTGACTCACTGCTGATTAATTGTCATAACAAAGAAAAAGGGACTTCAATACAGTATCGAAGGAAAAAATTTGGTACCGTATATCTAACTTTTATTACTTTAATAAGGGTTTTTATAACTTTTATGCGTTATTTTATAAAAAGTAAAATTTTCATTCTAGTAGGTAATTTATCATTATTGTAGATATTTTTACCACTTTCTTTAGTAAAAAAAAAATTATCATATTTGTAGGCGTTTTTACCATTATTATGGTAAATATTTTTACCATTTTTTGGGTGTCATAATAATGATAAAAATATATATTATATTTATAATAAAACACATTGCAATTTAAATTTTTATCACCTACATATTTTTTTCCCTAAAAAATCACATCACTCATTTCTATCACATATTTAATCATTTATATATTTTCTCTCCAAAAACATCATGTTACTCATTTCTATCATATATTTAATCATTTAATATTTGATTAATTGGTAGTTAATATAATTTTTATTTTAAATATTATTCATATACGATAGTATACACATGTTGAAAAAATTTAATATTAAATTTTAAATATTATTTTTGGGCTTTTGAATTTTATATTTTATCGTGCATTCGGGCACGGATTATGACTAATTTACAAATATGAAAATAAAACTATGGTATCGGGAAAAAAAAATCGATACCAGAGTGAACTCCAAGTAAAAGACTTATAATAAAATCTTATAACAAAATTTCTGGAGAAACTTTAGAGCCTCCAAAATAAAATAAAATAAAATAAAATAAAATGTAAGGGCATGTTTTCAATGAATAAAGTTTTTGTCAGTATTTTCCCACTACTGGGAAGAGAATAATATACAAGGTAGTCGCAAGTATGCAACTAAAACCAGCCATAAGTTGTTGTAAAGGTAGATGCTAGAGAGAAGGGTCTCTTGACTATTCCTTCTTTATGTCAATTGAGATATCTTTATATTCGTGGCTGTTTTCCAATGGAGTAAATATTCGTGGGGACCCTTATTAAAATTCTGAGATCTTTTACACAGACATGATAGATTTTCTTTGGGATATGCTTTCAGATTCTTCTTACATATGCAAACATCTTGATTGATTGATTCTGAGTTGAAGGCTATTGTGGGTATAATTGAAGCACAGTGAAGGCCTTTCTATGGACCAAATATTGGTTTAAACGATTATAATACGTCAGTATTTTTATGTAATATAATTTTTTTTCTATACAATAGTCAAGAGTATTTAAATTAATGTACACACATTTTGACTAAGTCCCTCCTTGATCGGGTTAAAGACATATCATTCAAGTCGAATAAGTCCCTCATAGCCTAGACTCAAAGAGTTCTCAAAATTCGAACTCAGAACGTTCGAATTTACAATTCGTCTCTGTTATTGTTTGAACTACCATTAATTATGTCACTTGACAATACTACCGTAGTATAATTATTATAGTGTAATAGAGGTTGACACTTTGCTCAGTGATTGAAACTGGGACTTGGCTACAACTTCACAAGAAGCTGATGCAACCGACAAATGTGAGTATCAGACAATTTTGCCAACTATTTTATCCATTGTCATGTGTAAAAAGCCACATGCCTCAAATTTGTGGGCTACCAATACATTTATCAAAAATCAACACCCCCATTAGTGTATTAAAAATACCAACAATGCTCTCTCTCTCTCTCTCACAACTAAACCCACCATTTTTGTCTCTATTTTCATCACATGGCAAGCACATGCGACTTATCAAAATTGCCCCTGCCTACCCGCTAAACAAACAAAATTAGATGACCAAAACGAAAGACCCCAAATCTACTTAAACATCTAGGTATGGGTCTCCATGAATGTAGAGAGACCCATCATCATCCCTATATTTGTTCCCCATCAAACTTCAAAGCCTAACACCTAGGCCTCCAGCATTTTGACTAATTCTCTTTTTGGTCTAATTAAAAATATGTCATTTGCGGTAGAATTAGGGTATCCTTCGTGACTTAGTCTCAAAAGATTACCAAGAATCGAAATCAAATTGTCTGAGTTCAGCAATACTTCCAAAAATTGACCAATTTAAGAATCTCTTTATCTATGTTTATTTTCAACTTTTCGAATTATTTCGACACTTACAATCCCCTTCCTTGTCTTTGAGTATTTAGATCTCTACGGTAAATCTTTCCTCAGTTGCCTATTCTTTTTTTAGAGAATTCCTCATATGGAAAGGCAGCTTATCACAAGCACCCCCATTGCCTAACCAAGTCTCACAAATATCGACATCAAAGTTTGTCGTCCATACGTTGAACCTTCCTTCGTTGTCGTCTTTTTCGAAGTCTTGTAACCAACAAAACTCACTGTAACTGTAGTGTCAGGTCGGCCTGCCGACCATAACGACTGTTGACCAATGACTCTTCCAAATCTAATCCACATGCGTGATCTAGCCATTAGTTTTTTATTTATTATAAACAAATCTATTTAATTGAAATTATGTAAAACATGGTTTTTAAAATTTCTGATAAAGTGCGTATAAATGCATGTATAATAAAAAGATTGTTTAATTGGTTTTACTAGCATACTGATAAAATAAATTTTCTAACACACAAGTGCGGGGTGTTTTCTTTCTACGTGATACTTTGCTGAAAAAGTTTTTCTTGACCTATTCTACCCGATCAAGTGTATTATTCTTACCCAAATTTCATCCAAAACAATTGAGATAAGAAGTCGGGTAGGAAATCAGGTGAACACATATTTTTTAGTTATTAATTTTTGAATCATTTTAACAATTTAATTAAATAACTTACACTAATTAATTAACACAATAAACCAATAAAACTAAAAAAAATACAATAAATTCGATTAAATAATTACAGTAAAACACAACAAGAAAGTCGTAAACATCAATACATCATATTTAAAAAAATCATAAACATCAATAAAATATTAGGATTTCTAGATTTTTGAATTTTAATTTTAGGGATTAACACACATATATGTGTGTGTTAGGAATACGAAAATTTTGTAGGTATTCTGCATCCCCCCTCTCCCCCGCTCGATTTTTTCTAAAATACCAAAAAAAAATCTGTTGACCTACTCGTTTCTTTCAGATAGTTGATCAATAGAGTATGATAACGTAAGATAAGATCAGAATTTGCAAAAAATTAAAAATTTGAACACTCCTAGGCGTGAAAAGTCTTTGAGTGGTAGATAAGTTCTTAGTTCAAATGATAATATTAATATTATGACATTTAAGATGATTAATTAAATTGATTAGATCAAGGTTGAATAGAATTTAAATAATTTTAGTATAACACGACACTAACATAACAGAATACGACACGATATTAACACAACGCGAGACAGTACAAATTGATGATCAGCTTTCATATAGATGCATGTAGGATGGATTATATATATGTATTTGCATGACTTATTTTTGGATAAATTACGTATCCATGATTTGAACTAATAAATAAGCTGCAAAGAACCGTTAGTCATTTTTTAGAAAATTATGAGTGCAATCGTCGAATTAATATTTTATAAGCTGGGATTTCTTGACACCGTCAAGTTCTAGAAGCTCTCCACTCGGTGTCGTTGACGGTTCCATTTGTTTGACCTTAAATTCAACTTTGACTTTGAAAAACACGGTCATATGCCTACTTTTCTTAATGATTTATTTGGTTAGTAAGAGAATGGTGAAAAAAAGAAGAAAGAGAAAAAAAAAAATTATGGCGTTTGTTTAGCAGGAAATGAAGGTTTCTCGGGAAAAAAAATTTTCCCGCATGATCAAACTTTTCCACATTTGATGGTTTTTTATTTCCCACAAAATTTGCAAGAAAATTTTTTTTTCCCGTGAAACTTGTTTATCTATTGTATTGTTTACCATTCTGCCCCTATTTTAGCACACCATTACTCTTCTCAACATTATAGGTAATTCAGACAATTACATAAAATTTCTTGTATCTTTCTTGTTTTCCAAACTACAAAATGAAATTTTCTTAAAACTTTCTTACAAAATTTTCATCATAATCAAACTCATACAAGAAAATATTTTTTTTTCACTTTCTTTTCTTTCACTTCACTTTCTATCATTTTCACTTTCTATCATCTTTTTCTTTCTAACCAAACAGACCCTAAGGCCTTTAACAATTTGAAAAATTTTCAGCGCTCTTTCATATGACAACAATTGAAATAATAAAAATAAATCTAACATGGGTCTTGTACAATAAATATATAAAATAATATTTTTTTTTGTAATTATATAATTCAAAATCAATCTTGCTCCATCATTTAAAAAAAAAATTGAAGAGAGATTTTGTTTGACCTTAATTATTGGAAAAGGTACGAAATGGGTAAAATTTTCAACTTTGGAAGAGAATCTCACCTTAATTACCGTAAAATGTATGTGCCAACTTAGGGCAAAAAAAAAGTGATGATTTTAATCCATTGGATTGAGTAAATCTTAGCTCCTCTTGAATAAACCCAAGTTGAGGATTCAAAATGAGTCACATCCCTTATAAATATTCTAATTTTTGTGTGGATGACATATTTTTAACCGGACTAGACAAAGAGTTAATTAATGTGCGCGTAAGTTGGTCTTGTCACTTCGACCGTTGAACAAAATTTTTTTTATATAGGTAACATGTTGGGTACAATTAGGGCTGTCAATTTTTAACCTGGAACACGAACCTGACTCGAATCGAACCCGACACGAACTCAAAAAAAACACGATTAGTTAACACGGTAATAAATGGGTCAAATTCAGGTTCGACACGAATAACACGATTAATGGGCACTGTAGATAGAAAATAATTATTTAACGAGTATTGTATTCTTAAATAAGAATTTTATAATTTTTTTATAATTTTTTATATTTTTCTAAATAATATTATATTAGTTGTTGTCAAATTAAATAATTTTTTATTAACACAAATATTGACCCAAACCCGACATGTGCCGAAATGACATGACACGAAAAAAACACGGCAAAAAATGACACGACACGAAACTGACCCGACCCGACCCGACACGTTTGACACCCCTAGGTACAATTGCATAATGACATTTAATAACTCTTTGTTTATTTATATTTTTTTTCTTTGCTTGTACATTTATTTTATTGTGAATTTTTTATTATCTAAACAAAAAAACTTTTTTTTTGTAATGATTTTATTTTTAACAGAACAGAAAATTAAAAACATAGCCATTATTGTCACAAGACTATACCCCAATGACACAAGTCTAGTCCGTAGGATTGTTTAACGTCCCCCTATACTATTTGCACATGTTCAAACTAATCATATTTCGGTTTGTTCAAAAACATTGAATTTTATTCATTTCAAAAAATTTAAATTTGAATTCGATCCCAATTATTTGACAAATTTAAATATTACAAATTCAAAATTGAAAAAAAAACGAAAACCCAATTTAAAAAAGAAGATTAAGCTTTAAATTTTTGTAATTTCAATATTTAATCATTTAATATCATCATTTGACAAAAATGTACATTTAATTTGGCTCAGAAATTAAAATTTTCGGATCTGAATCTATGAAATGCAACTTATGTATTTGAATTCGAATTTGAGTAATTGCCCCCAAAAAGCTAATTTATACCTGGCAATTTAATATATATTTAAATTTGATATATAGACATACATAATAAATAAACAGAAAAAAAAATTGAAATGGATTGGTGTTAAACATTAGAGAATTCTCAGGGTAGCCCACCACGTGGACAATAGATGATTATACTCATGGTTTAAAATATTAAAGAGAGATTTGAGCTTAAACACGACCACGTGGACCCATATGGTTGATGATGATTATGGGTGAGTTGTCTAGCGCTTGGTTTGTTTGTTGCTATGGAGAGATTCGAAGCTCCGACTTTTTTCAAATTTCAAAAAGTTTAGGAAGACGACGAGAGGATGGATCGGAGCTCCGTTTATAAGATTCTCTACTCTCGTGACTTTGGATTCCCCAAACAAAAAGTGATCTTAACGAAATAATTTGCTTCCCGACAATGTAGGCATACCTCGGTAAGTCCCCCATTCAATGTAACCTTTTTCCAATGCCACCCATGTTATTAAGGACACAAATTTGAAATAGAAATAATATGTATGTGAAATTTATAATTTAAATTTGTATTTAAAATGATAG
>CM042196.1:23284841-23296941 GCA_023539305.1 Ilex asprella
CTGAAATAATATATCAAAATAAAATTTTGATCCTTCAATAACATATTCGCAGGCCAAAGCCGAAGGAGGATATGAGTGAAATTACAAAAGCTATCCAGCTCTCTCTCTCTCTAAACACGTTCTCAAATGAGTAGATTTAATTTGATACAAAATGCCGCCCTCTAAGATAACAATTTTAAATTAACACAATCGAGGAGGTTATATGCTTTATTGCCTCGGTTTCTTAATCACCCATTAAACAAAATAAAAGAAATCTTTAATATTAATTTTTTAAAAAATAATTATTTATTTTATGGGCACGGGGACTCTCTCTCACTCAATTTCCTCCACTTTTCGCAAGGAGTCGCGTAGCGGCGTTCTTTGTTTTAAAAGCCATATCCCGTTTCCTTTTTCTGCTTCTTTCTCAACTGTCGCTCCGTGTTCAACTCGCGTGTTAGCAGACTCAGGAGACAAATCAAACCATAGAGGGAACGACTTTTAGAGAGAGAGAGAGGGAACGACTTATAGAGAGAGAATCGAAGAGACCGAGAGATTCTTATTCTAAGAGAGAAAAATTTTTCTAAATACAGAGAGTAGATTGATCGACCGCCATTGTGGCCTTCAATTCCAGTGAAATTTTTCATAATTTTGTATGATTCTCAATTTCGGTGATTAGGTTTTTATTGAGATCTTACTTCGATCGCGCTTTGAGTTTTTGAGAAAAAACTGTCAGAGCTTTGGTTTCTTCAACGATTCTGGGATTAAAGAAGGCTGTGTGAGTTGTTTATTTGACGAACCGCGGAATTGTTCTGATTTTCGACTTTGAAGTTGGGATTAATCTGTGGATTTGGAAGAAATTTAGAAATTGAGAGAGAGAGTTTAGGGCGAATGATGTGGACCTTAATACCAGTTGGTTGGTGATGTAGTATGGGCCTGGTTGTCACACGCAAAGAAGATGTCGCTTTACATTAGTCGCGAGGCTTCCAAGGTTCGCCGTCTGTAGTCTCTCATAGAATATTTTGCTTTATTTCAAGTTTTTACCTATGATTGATCCTTTTTTTTTTTGTTTGCATGCGAAGTTATGGAAAAGAGTTTATTCGGAGACTGCGACAGAAATCAACCTTCTTGCCGAGAACTGGAAGTATATTGTTGCCGGTATCGTCTGCCAGGTCTTAATATATCCTTGAACCAGTATTTGCTTCCATATTTGTGGAGCTCTATCTGAATTATCTATGATGTGAACTCGTTGTTTATGTATGCTCAGGCTTAAGTTTGTGCTTTGCTTAGACACTCTCTCTCTTTGGTCTTGAGTAAAATAAAGTTGCTCCAAAATGCACATCCTTGTTAAATTTGCTATTGCTAAAACCATACAGACATTAGGTGGTTGAATGGAGCATTAGACTTGGAAATGCCTTCAATTTACATTTTCGCCTTGTGTGTGTGATGTTAATTTCTTGTAAATTAAACTACAGTGGGTGATGATTTCATCCCTATTTTCTTTTTGAGAATTTAAATGGCAAGATTAAAGCTCAAGTTATTAATTGTGAAAAACTGATTTGCAATAATGACACCCTGTCCGTATATCGCAATTGTCTTATTTTCTCTCTTCATCAATAGCATTCACTAATTGTTGTTGTTAGTGACTCTCTTGGGTAAATTGCTGTAAAATTTAAGTTAAATATCTTACTTTTTCTGGTGCTTTCTTTTTTGGACTTTCTTCCCTGATGCTGTTTTGTTTTAGATGCCTAGAAGTGAAATCTATTTCTTCTTTCTGCAGTATATTCATGGTCTGGCTGCAAAAGGAGTTCATTATTTTCATCGGCCAGGGCCAATACTTCAGGATGCTGGGTTCTTTCTTCTTCCGGTTCGTATCACTTAATATCAGTTTTCTTAGCTGTTCTGAAACTTCAGTACTTATTGTTGGTCATTTGTGCTTATATTCAATCTCATGGCGGTTATAGGAGCTTGGGCAAGACAAAGCTTACATGAGTGAGAGTGTCTTCACCTTCATCTTTCTATCCTTTGTCATGGTGAGATTCTCCCTCTTTTGTAGTTTCCACTGATATCCAATGTGCCCTTATTGTTGCGGTTAGCTTTTTGTATTGGCTTTTACCTACCCATATAGTTACTTGGTCCTTGTTTTGTTCTCCCTCTTCCTGTTACTCTTTGAATATGCATGCATGTATCGAGTCAAGGAACTTTGTTGTTCCGATGTTATGTATTGTTGAAAAACTGGTTGCTAGATTATCATGAATCTGCTATGGGTGGATGATGGATCATTTGTAAATTTACATCCTGTGGATTGTATTAGTATTATGTTTTCTAATTTCGTCCTTTCCAGTTTTCTCATTATGAGTTATGTTCATGGTGCAGTGGACTTTCCATCCTTTCTTTTTCAAGAGCAAAAAGATCTATACAGTTCTAGTGTGGTGCAGGGTCTTGGCATTTTTATTTGTAAGTGTTTTCATTTGTATTTTTTTATTTTTTTGATGATGTGGGAATTATACGCTTGTTGTTACTGTCTGGGATAATCAGTACTAATAGACAATTTTGGAAGAATATGAATGTACACCTGTGACCTGACTGTATTTGTATGGTCTTGTGTGCACAAAAGCTGGCACACACTGAACCACATTTTCAAGCATTTATTTCTTCGCTATGTTTCGCCAAGTGTCAAACAAATTTCAACCAACGTATATGTTTGTTGCCACAGGCTTGTCAAATTCTCAGGATCATAACATTCTATTCTACTCAGCTTCCCGGTCCAAACTATCACTGCCGCGAGGTAAATAACCCACAGAACATCTTGTTATATCATTTCATTTTGCAGCCCTTATATGGTAAAAGTCCCCTTTGTGTTATTATTTTATATAAATTTGTTTGTAATTGTGCACATTAAAATTCTCCTCCTATAGGGTTCGAAGCTTGCCAGGCTGCCTCGTCCAGACAGCGTACTGGAAGTCTTATTAATTAATTGTAAGTTGCATTTGCCTTTGCTATCCTCTCCCCTTTGCTTACTGGTTCTAATTATTCCAACTCTGTGCTCATCTGACAATTATGAATGTGCAGTCCCTCGGGGTGTGCTTTATGGTTGTGGGGATTTGATATTTTCGTCTCATATGATCTTCTCTCTAGTTTTTGTGCGAACATATCAGAAATACGGCACGCGAAGGTAATTTCTCTACTATTCATGGTAGATGCAGGTCTAAGTTGGGTAACACTTCTTTAATAATTGTTGTCATTGGTGTAGCTAATTTGTGTGAATGAAACTCCATCACTTATGTTTGGTTATTTAGATTTTAGTGGAATGAGAAAATTATTTAATTTAATACTGGCAAATAAGAGCATTTTAATTAAAAATGGTGTCAATTTCTTTTTTGTAACTTCAAACCTTTTCTACCCTTCAGATGAAGTGTTTCTTTCTCTTGCTGAGTTACATTCTCTTTGTAGATATTATTTTTAGGTTTTCTGAGCAGGATGATGAAAACCAACAGGCTACTGTTGGAGAGGTTTCTGAAAAAACTAAATAAATAAAAAATAAATAAGTGCATGGAATTAGTAGTTAGCAAATTCAAAAATGAAAAATGACGACTTGAGTTTGCATCCCCATCCCTGACCAATTCTCGCTTCCTAATTTTGTATTGCAGGTTCATAAAGCAATGTGCTTGGTTAATTGTAGTAATTCAGAGCTTGTTGATTATTGCTTCCCGTAAACATTACACGGTCGACATCGTTGTGGCCTGGTACTACGTGCATTTTAATTGCTGTTTCTGTGTTTGGATTTACATGCCTTAACAATTTTGTGATGTAATGCAATTATATGATTCTATTACAGGTATACCGTTAATTTGGTAGTGTTCTTTGTCGACCATAAATTGCCAGGTTAATATCTAAATTTTTTCCTACCTACATTTTCTGTGATTCACCCATTGTCTAGCACTGCTTTTTCTACTGTAATATTGACTTTCAGATCCCTTTATTCAGAAATGCCTGACCGTAATGGGGCATTCTTCCTACCGTTGAGCAAGGACAGCAGGGCTAAAGAAGAGAATCACAAGCCCTTGAATGGGAATGCTGGTGATCCTGCGGATTGGGTATGAAAATCATTCAATGCTCTTCTTCTGCTTTGATATTCAAGTTGTTCAGGTGCAAAGAATTGGTTTAGACTGTTTACTGTCGTGTCTGTTCAGAGGCCGAGAACTCAAGCCAATGGCAAGATTCTGGAAGACGGCAATACCGTACATGCAGAGACGGTGATGAATGGTGTATAGATGATAATAGTTCGGTTCGTTGCCACTATTTAAGATGCTACAAGGACTGCCATTGCTACTTATACAACTTTGGGTCTAAAGGGGCATTGCTCTGTTTCGGAAGAAGACCTGTAAACTTGTATTGTAGAAGATGGAATTCGGTGTTGGCGCTTTGCAAATTTTTAGGATATTGCTTCTAATGGTTGGCTGATGCCCATTCATTTCATAAGCACCTGCATGTAATGTTGGAATTTCAGTGTTTCTATATCTAATCATTTGTCCACCATATATCATATATTGCCCATCACTAGCATTCCTCGTGATTGTTGCTCTCTCTCTCTCTCTCTCTCTCATTGTCAAATACTTTCCAACTTTTCAAAGACTTCACTTTGTTAAGTATCAAAAAAAGGATAGCTTAAGTGATAACATGAATGAATTGTTAATTTAGACGGAGTTTGAATCTTAACAATCTTTTGGTCAGACCATTGAAAATTTATTCCTTATAAATATTATAATCCCGACGTGAATAACCTACTTTTGACTGAAATAGAGAGAGTATTAATCAAGATGCGTGTAAGTTAGTTTATACACTTCTAACTGTCGAACAAAGAAAATAAAACATGACATGGCTGTTATTAACGGCACAACTTTGGACTAAGGAATATGGAGGGTCATGATCCATTCTCAGTCCTGGACTCAAGACCAAGGTTGAGTTGGAGCCTGAAGTCTAGGATAGGTTGGACCTTAAATTAATCCAAGTTTTTCATGCTGAACTCTATTTTTTAGGGGTGTCAATTTTACCACTCTCTCAGTTTAGAATGTGTGGATTGAAGTTATGTAAAAGAGAATAATAAGCCTTGACGACTAGTAATAAAAAAAAGGTTTTGAATCAAGCAATCTAATTCTAATATAATAAATTGACGAGGTTTATCGTCTATAGGGGGGGAAATCAAAGAAAGTATTTTTCAGCACAATACGAGAGAGGGTGTGGCAGAAAATACAAGGATGGCAGAGTAAGTTGTTGTCAAAGGGTGGTAAGGAAGTTGTCATCAAAGCAGTGGCACAAGCGGTTCCAACATACACTATGTCATACTTCAAACTACCAATATCACTATGTAATGAATTACACAGCATAATGGCTAAATTTTGATGGGGTCACAACGAAGATGAGAGGAAAATTCATTGGGTAAATTGGGAAAGACTTTGTCAATCTAAGAAATCGGGCGGCTTAGGGTTCAGGAAATGGAATTGGAGGGTGCTGAAGAACTCAACTTCCCTGTTGGCCCAGGTGCTGAAAACTAAATACTTCCCTTCCTGTTTTTTTATGGAAGCTCAGCTTGGTTATAGGCCTGCATTGAGAAGTATTCTGGAACCAAGACGTGTATTGGAAGCTGGTGTTCGTTGGTGAATAGGAAATTGAAAGAACATAAACGCGAAATCAGATAAATGGTCTAATATGAGTGATGATACTCTTGTCAGTGACCTAATCAACATCGATAGAAAATGTTGGGATCATGACTTCCTCAAACAACACTTTCTGGATTGCGATATAGAGGAGATATTGACTATTCCTATCTGTGGACATCTTCCAACTGACACTCAGGTATGGCACTATACTCTTCCTACACAATATAATTTGCGTAAAAGGAACATTGTGGTTGAAGATTCCTGTTTTTTGTGTGGGTTTGGCCCTGAGTCTGTCGATCATATTTTTTTTTGGCTGCCCATTTTCTTTGTGAGTTTGGAAAGATGCTGAAATCCAAATTCCATACCCTATGTCTATATCCTTCCAAGAATGGATTAAAGGAATGGTGGAAATGGTTGATTCAGAGCAGTGTTGTTTTATTCTGACGATGGCATGGGCTACATGGTACAATAGGAATAAAGCCCGTCTGGATAAAGTTACGAAGTCCCCTTCTCAGGTGGTGAAATTTGCAAAAGAGTTCTATGAGCAATATTTGAATGCGCAGGAATTACCTCCAGAGTTGGGCCATGGTGAAGCAGCTATTGCTAAAATGGAAAGCCCCAGAGAACCAGGAGTGTACAAAGTCAACTTTGATGGTGCCATTTTTACCTCAGATCGTGAGTCGGGGATAGGAGGGGTGATCAGGGATTGCAATGGAGTTTTGATTGTTGCTTTTTGTTAAAAAAAATGGGCTGTGTTCTAAATGCAGAGCTTGTGGAAGCAATGGCTGCCTCTTATACTGTCTAGGCTGCTGTGGAGTTTGGTTTGAGACGTATTATTCTGGAAGGAGACTCGAAATATGTGATTGAGGAGGCGAACTTATTAGCTATTGGAAATTTTATCGAGCAGATCAAGACTACATCCCACATAAGTGTTGATTTCTCGGCTTGCTGGATTCGTCGTATAGACAATAATGCTGCTCATAGTCTTGCAAGACATGCTAGAATGTGTAATGAGACTGTTATATGGAGAAGGAATGCACCTAAATTTCTTGTACCAATCCTTCAACAGGATGTTATTAATTATCATGATCAATGAAACCGATGGTGATCTTCTACATAGTTTGAGTAGGGGCGTGCTATCTAGAAGTTTGGAAATTATTGGAATGTTCAATCAGAGTTTCTAAGCTCTTGGGACTTTTAGCGGTGCAATTTGATGAACAGTGGATTTATAATGTTTCATTAGTTCGAAAATTCGGTTAATTTATCATAATGGAGTCTCTTACTCCTGATGGAGTTTTTTTATTGATTAAATGGGAAGATTGCACAGAGTAACAGTGTAGATAAATTGCTTGAATTACCCTGTGAGGGATTTGACCATATTTATAGCCTTCAGATGTCTTGGGTGATCCTTGCCACTTCCTCGTAACAAACGCTTTTTTTTTATAATTAGTGTAAATAGTGTTGAAACGGTTACGACTTATTTGTCAGAATGTTCGAGCGTTACGAGTTATACATGGCCTTCTGAAAGGTACCAATTGTCACTATTATCATTTTCACAAGAATTTTATTGCCAAAGACCTCCAACCTACGCATTCCGTATTACTTATCATGAATTGCGTGGTTTAACCTTACACGTCCGAATTGAGTGATCGATGCTCAACCTTAATTAATTTTTTCCTTTTCTGGTATCATCAAAAGCTACTCTCCATTCTTGTCAAGAATAAAATCAACTAGCAAGGTTTGACGGGACAATTAATAAATCTCGTCAACAGACAAGTGAAAAGATTAGGATATTTTTTATGTCATCGATTTATTGACGTTGACCTTTTTAAAGCGATGGGTGATTCAACCATTTTATCCACATTTTGCTCCTCAATCCACAATATTAGGAATAAGACTATTCTCATCTCTAGAGTACATTTTTAACCATTTTTTTTAGAGAATTACACCTATATCCACTAATATTTGTCACTTACTCATTTAAATTCTCTGAAGTTTATATGTGCATAATATTTAGATCTTTGTTGTAAATATATCTGTTAATAAATTATATCCAGACCCCCTAAAATTTGTAAACATATATTACTTAGACACCTTAAGTTTAAAATATTATATTTAGATAAAAAAATAATTCGATCAAAGATAAAATATCAAATATTTTAAATTTTATAATTAAAATTCATGTAATATTATATCCTTTATTGAAATAAAATTAAAAATAAAATTCAATTTTTTTAAAAAAATAGTAATTATTATACAATTATATTGTTTATTGAAATTTAATTTGGTCGTTTAAAAAACCAAATTATAATAGCAAACTACCTCAATTAAAACTAAAAGATATTGTGTCTATTAATGTTTGATCCTTTTCTTAATTTTTTAATTTTATTCTAATAGATAATATAATTGTACACTAACTATAATTTTCTTTTAAAAAAAATTAGATTTTTATTTTTGATTTTATTTTAATAAATGACATAATAGAACATGAATTTTAGTTGTAAAATTCATGTTCTATTATAAATGAATTAGACCCCTTATTTGATTTTTTTTGTTTTATTCCAATAGATAATATAATTGTAAACTAATTACGATTTTTTAAGAAAAAAATGAATTTTTTTTTTGATTTTATTTTAATAAATGATACAATAGAACATTAATTTTGGTTGTAAAATTTAAAATATTTGATATTCTATCTTTAATTGGAGTATTTTTTGTCTATGTATAACATTTTAAACTTATTTATTATAATTTATTAACAAATATATTTACAGCATGGGTCTAAGTGTTCGTGAGTAAAAACTTCAGGGGGTCGTATGTAAAATTTCAAATATTAGGAGTCTGAGTGATTAAGTGACAAACTTAAGATAATTTGGGTGTAATTTTTCCATTTTTTTAGTTCAATGATTAGAGTGTCCGGATCAACTTCAAGACATTTCAACTAATTTTATTTTTGGTCCGGCCAAATATAAGTTTTTTACACCGGAACTAAAGTATTCACGAAGAATAAAACATTCATGATCTGATCCAAGAAATTATTAAAATTCGAGTTCAAAACCTATAAATTTATCTTTAAATTTTTTACATCTTGGGTACGTTATTACTCTCCTCCAATTTGAACTTACGCCATTACAACTAAAAGTTCATTTCATTCGATCTCTACTAAAATGTCAAATATACTGTTCTCACCTCCTTATTTATGATTCTGCCCCTAAGTCACCCCCAAACTCCTCTCTCACTCTGCACCACCAAAGTCAGCACCCAAATCCTTTACCATCAAGCCAGCCCTAGCCAAAACTATGTCCCCTACCACACCATCAACCCAGCTCACCCAATACACACTGTCAAGTCTATCAACAAATCAGATTTAGATTAAATTTTGATTGATTCGAATTCAAAAGCCTATCCAAATTCAATTCAATAATCTGAAAGATTTCATTTTCGTAGTCCATAAGTCCGTTAATAATTTAGAATCTGATCCAAAAATCCAATCCGATCTGAATTTTTTTTAAATAATCACTTGATTTCTTTAATATTTATATAAAAATATATAAACAATTCAAATCGAATCATAATCAAATCAATTATAAATATATCTAAATTCGAATCCATGAAATATAAAACATTAAATTCAAATTCAAATTTGAATTATCAATAAAAATATATATTACCTATATCCAACTAATTAAAATCGAATTCGAATTTGAATACTAAACCAATCTATTGACAAGCCTAATCGCCACCCAAATCGATCGATGTCTCCCTCCTCGTTTCTTATAAGTAATTCTATACTAAGAAATACTATTTTAGACCTAATCTAAGAACTTAATCAACTACGGTTGTTGAACATATAGGTATGCAAACAAGGCAAAAAACTATCACCTTTCTTGTCGTTGGAAAATGGGAATTTTTTAATAACCTTTCTCTTTTCTCGCCTTTTTCTTTTTGATAAACATATCAAGAACAATACATAAAGTTATCATCTTTCTTGTCATTACAAGATCTGCAATTGTTAAATTTCCTTTCCTTCCCCCCCCCCCCCCGCGGCCCTCCTTTTTTTTTTCTCGATTCCATTTTGGCACAAGAACTGTTTCAAAGGAGTTCATGCTGGGATGTTGAAGTGAAAGAGCCAAGATATCACAAAAGCAAATACCATGCCAGCAAGGAGGAAATTTAGGAAGCGGTGACCATTAAAGCAGCTTCGGGTCTCTGTGGGAGTCGATACTGGTGCAGAGGCTGCGTTTGTTGCCACAGCAGTGGTTTCATTCACCTGCTGTTGTGGTTCAATATCATTTATGCTCACGACGTTGCTTGCAATTGAATTACAAATTTCGCAAGTCCTGCAATGATGAGAAACATGGAAATCAACATAAAAGTAGAGAAACTACAAGAAAACATAGGAGTAAGTTTGGAAGAAATTGAATAAAAGAAAGAGAGAAACAAAAGGAACCAATTCCAGGAGACCTCTGTGGATGAGTCTAACTGGAAATGGTACTACGGAGCATATTTTGCTCCTGTTTACATTTATTTGATTTGTAAAACACTTATTTTTGTTCAGGCAGTGAGATGGAGAATTGATGAGAGGAAGAGACTTTCATTTCCAGTCACCTTGCCCCTGGGAGCGAGTAACCCGCGAAGGAAAATCCTCAGTGACCGGCTGATGAAATCATCTATTGACATTACCATAATGCAACCTCAGAGAGAGAGAGAGAGAGTAGAAAACAATGTTACTAAAATGGGTAAGTAATAATCCAAAACAGATTATAGACCCACCACAAAACTATCTGTACAGTTGAACTACTACCACAACAAACAGGCAAGGGTTATCCATGGAGAGAGGGGCAGAGGACGAACACTAGTTAAAGAAATATGCAGTTTCTATGGCAGATACATTCTTATTAACAAATAGTCTATAAGGGAGTTAGTGGTATGCATTCATTGTAGCGTACAGAGTCTGGAAATTCTGGCACAGATATTGAATTAAAACCAACAGATCAGAACACATGCATTTGGTTTTCACAAAAATATTTATTAAATATAACCTCAAATAACCATATATTAAGGTTTCAAAACAGAATTCTGCCCACACTTCTCATAGTTTCTATTTTTCTACATTCATTTAGTGATCATAGTTTGACGAGACTAGAGCATCCTTGGGTTAAGTCTCTCTGTCGTTCTTTAGACAAATAGATAAAACCTTCCAAGTTCCAAGCTAGGGGGACAAAGCTATACTTTTTTCTTCTTTCGGGATAAGTACAATAGCAGATACGTTCTAGATAATTCCTCAAAAGTTTTAGATTTGAAATACAAATGTTCAGAAGGAACTAGTCAAAAAGTGATTCATCTAGACTTCAAGAGTTCCCTGTATTGTTCCACAACAACAAAGACTCTTCCATTTTCAGTTCTTTCAAAGTTGATTTTGCCTTTGCAGAAATCCAGACGAACTGTCTTGTACAATGATGCAATTTAAAAACAACCAATTTGAACAATGTCTAAAAGTAAAATAACCAAATTTAAATCTCTATGAAACTAATATTTAGCTTGAGAACATCTCAATAACATAGATGAGAAACATAAGTCGGGTTAAATTACAGAAAGAAAGCTCATGTTAGCAGTTCATGACAGACAACAAAAGATGCAAGATACCAGTTAGAAGCTCATACAGTATTGATTTTAGCAAATTGTCAAGAAAAGAAAAGACAGCTAGAACATCCGTGATCTGTGTAACCGATTATGATCAGGATCATGATTAAGTTCATACTCTCGCTTTCTCAGCCTAATATGGTGCCCTCTGGTGCAAAAAAAATTCTTCAAGAGATGACATAACAATTGGCACAGGGAGATTTTGCCAAAAACCATATCAATCATGGTCCATGGTGGTGTAGACGGTAGACTTATGACAGATACTGGTGCAAATGACAAATGAAAGTATTAACACACAATATGTCAACTTTCAAAAGATCCACAGCAAGTATCAGAACAAATTATACTGTAAGATTGGTGTCGAATATCGTATAAAATTTTAAACCTTGATCACATATACATAAAAAGTTTTTCTTTTGTTTGGTGAAGTATGCATTAGAAATTAGCTATCACTAAATACATGGAATAAGAAGAAACACTGAGATCTATGGGTTTGTTTGGTGAGCGACCCAAATGGTCCCACGGATGCAAGCACCTCTCTGGCTCTACTGTATGTTTAGTGCACCAGAAAATAGTTGACTTTTCAAAAAGAACATCTCCCAAATGCCCATCTATAGAAGCCTCGGAGTCACTTCTCAAAACCGGCCTTTTATAACTTCTTGCAAAGTGGGTTTTCATCATTAATGTATTAAGATGGAATTCCAATATTAATCTTTATTTTTTAAGCCATTATCTATTTTGACCCAATAATACAAACAATTTACATACCCCCAGTCTATAAATACTGACACCAAGAAGACTCCGAAAATTCCATCTAAGTT
>CM042196.1:23305147-23315877 GCA_023539305.1 Ilex asprella
AAAATGTGTACTTATTGACACCTATTTAATGAAAAAGAGGATTTAAAAGATGATAAGTTTAGAGGTGGTACTTAAAGCCAAATAAGTTTTAGAAAAGGTACTTACATCCCATTATCCCAAAAAATAATTTATTTATTTATATATGTTTTTATATATTTTTTAAATATTCTCAATTGAGTGCACCCTAATAATTTAGGAAAAATAAAATTAATTAGATCAAATAAGTTGGGTATTAAAAAAAACAAAAAACTATATCAAATCTCTTAAAATTAGAAAATTAAAATTGATTTGTATGTGTGATTCTTATGCGCTATTAAAGTATCGATAGAATTTGTTTCAGTCTTCTATGGTTCAAAAATTATAGAATATACACCAAAAAATGAGTAAAATGTAGAATTTGTAATAAGATTATTTATGCAAATAAATTGTATAATTGATCACTGATGTATAAATGTTATTTTATTAATAATTTTCAAACATTCCCTTTTTATGCAATGTCAAAAACGTAAATATATCAAATTATTTTTATCTATTAGAGGTCAAAATAAAACTTGTACTTAAAGTGTGCCCACCCTATATTATACGCTTGGCTCCGCCAGTGGGTGATGGTGGATTTTGGTGGTGTTGGGTGATGGATTTTTGATAAAATACCAAACATATTTTTATTTTTTATTTTTTATTTTTTAAATATAAATGATTACTAAACATGTTTTATATATTCAATTTTTATGAAAAAACTATTTTTTTTTAATTTTCCTTACTAAATGCACCCTAAATCACTGGCTAGCTTATTAAGCTTTATACAGTGAGACTTTAACCAAAAATTAAATATCAGAAGTAAGTTTTTTTTTTGGATATCTTTTTTAAATAATTTTTTTTGATAGATCATCTATTTTTAATGTGTGAGAGATTCACTTGTATACAATAAATTCTATTTACATACTGGACAAAGCTAGAAATTTTGTCCTAGGTGGGTACCCTAACTAAAAACTTTAATTTTCTAAACTAACATATGTTCATTAAATACAAATGGGTTAAACGCAGATGTGCATAGTGTATGTAAACCAAAAATAAAAGATTGATTAAAATTCTTGACAAAAAATGAGGTTAATTGCATACAATTGACCCCCATAAGTTTTCTTATTTTGAAAGCGTTATTTGATAATTTTATTATCAATATCATTAAAAAAATTATATATATACAATAAAGCTATAAGTGATTCATTATTGACCACTTATTTAATTATGTAACCAAGTTTTCACAATTTTCATTGCTTAAATAATTACAAAATAAGTCTAACATATCAACAATTTATCTAAATATGTAGTTAGGGGTGTCTATGAGTTGGGTTGTCCATGGGTCCTGTTACATGACTCAAAACTCGTTAGGGCTGATAGTTAGTCCACTAGAGTCCGAGTCCAATATCTTTCAAGAGAGAACTTGAGTCTGCTCCAAACCCATTATCCAGTCTGAAACCGGGCCCACTAGCTGATGGGATTATATACTAAAAGCTTACTTTTTGTAGTGAAACTGATTTTATTAATTAATAGAAGTTTGATTTTTTTCATTTTATTGATAATCTATATGGACAAAATGTTTACATTATATTTGATATATGGTATATATGTGTGTCTTATATTTTACATTATAGATAATCTAGTGTTTAGAGTTCGGCTTATACACAGAAGACTAAATTATCTAATCATTGTATAATATGAATATAGGTTCACAATCTTAGACGAAATTGAACACAACATCAGTATGATTGTAGTGTAATATTCAGACATGGTCTGTCTTAATTATAGAAGATTGTTTGATGTCTCAGATTATTACATTAGCACATTTTGTGTATTGAACAAACTCATGTTGAGATTATTATCTTTTACTGATTGAATAAGATAATAAATACGTCATGATTATTATAATTGTTTATGTTCTTAATCTCGAGATATTTAAGTGTTATGTGTATATAATAATTATCATTTTAATTCATCAAAGAGTGATATTCATATTGAGTCAATAAGTTCGATGAATTGAGAGACAAAATTATTTGTATAGTGAAAATTAATTATTAAATAAAACCACGTCCTGGTATTTAAATTGGTTGATGATGTCCTCTTGAGGAATCTCATAAATTTTGTTCATGTCAAACCCTGTAGATGAATTAATTATCCGACATGACAAATAAGTTGAGTGGTAAGGTCTCAAGTAATAAAATAAGTCAATTTTATTTAATTGATAGACATCTATAATCTTAAAATGTGGAGAGATTATTAAGCATATAACAATAAGGAACTCGAAACGTAATTTTGAGATAAGGCTCAAAAAATCAATAATAAGTTTTTAGTGAACTGACTTATTATTGATAGACGGTATGATGTTTGTTCGAGGTTGAACATATGAATTTTAGGCCCATTAGAAGCCCGACTCTTATTTCTCTTTAATGTTTCTGTCATAACTTATATATAAACGTCAAAACTCTCTAAATCAACATTACATTTATTATTTACATTTTGAGGGAGGTTGAAATAGAGGGCAAAAGTTTGGAAGTCTTTGCAGTCTACACTGCATCCAAATTTTGGCATTAGGGGATATACGACAGAAGATCGTGAGGTTTATCGAGCTATTTTTTGCATCTATCTTTAGATTATGTGTTCGTACTAAGACGAGATCAATTCATCGCGATTTCGAAGGTAAATACTAGTTCTACTACTTGTAGGGTTTAAAAGGAAATTTTTTTGTATTTGATACATACACGCCGTGAATGATTCTTGAGATCTCCATTCCAACACTAGCTTGCTGCGCAAAACCTCATTACAATTCAACCCAAGAACCCGCCCGCCTTTCCTTTGCAAAAAAATTAGACCATTAAATTTTAAACTTTGATATGCACACATTGCACTCGATGCACAATTACCCTTGTTGACCCAAGTATCAACCTAGTTGAAATGTGTTCATTCTATTATGATGCACTTCTTCTCCTATTTATAAATAAAATTATTCATCATTTATTTTTTGTTAATTTTAACTCTACTTTTAATTCAAAAAAGTAATTTATAAATATATTCATCATTTTTAAATGAAATTGAATATAAAAAAACCCACCAAACAGGCCCAGTAGACCAGCCCAAGCTCGCCCAATAGGGCCGTCTAGTGAGTGATGGGTGGTGTGCAGGTAGCATATCCCTACCTGAAGCCCAACCTGCTCGATAACTCATTTGGGTAAGGATTTGGGTCTGCCCTATCCAACCTAGTCCAAAAATAATTTGGCCTGACTCAACTCAGTCCGGCCCAACCCAACCCAACACATTCCATGGACAACCCTATATATATGTAAAGTGTTTGAAGTGTGTTAAAAAATTTATAGTCATTTAATTTTAGGTGATACTAATTGATAGGACAAGAAAATAATAGAGTGATGGACTAATTTAAATATACCTAACAATTAACATAAATATTTATTAATGATATATTTTTAAATAATCCAGGGTGGGCCGTGCCCCTTGGTCTCTTCTTGACTCCGCCCTATTTATATGTATGCCAAATAATACATTACTAAAAACTTATAAAAAATATATATATATTAAAAGACATTTGTATCCATTTACGTAGCCACAATGACTACCATACAGTCAAAAAAAAATCCCGTCTTATACCTCTAAAATTTAGTATTTTAAAGTATATTTTTATAACTTTTGTGAATTATTTTACATTAAAAAAATTTATTATTACTTTTGTGAATATTTTTACTACTATTGTGAATATTTTTATCACTGTTATGATAATTATTTTTTTTTTACTTTTATTCAGTACAAAAAAATTACTATATTTACTAGTATTTTTACAACTATTGTAAGTTTTTTATCACTTTTGTTATGATAATTATTTTTATCATTTTTTTAAATACTATAAGTGTGATAAAAATAATCAAAAATATAATAAAAGTATCAATAAATCTAATAAATTTTACTGTTGTACCGAATTTTAGTTTTGGATATGATAATTAAGTCCTGAAACCAGTAGTCTGTCAAGATGAATATACACGCGTGACATAGGAATATCTCAACTGGAGTGGGCCCCCCTAGACTGGGTGGTCTTTTGATGTTTACATATCTCTGCCTTTGCTTGAAGAGCACAAAAGCAAAGTCCAATAAAAGTCAATAAAATTTGGAAAGGGAAAATTCCGGCTACACCCTTCTAGTTTATCATATTTTTAAGGACACATATTTTATTATTCAAAATATTATTGACACTCTTTTTAGTTTATATTTCAACATCATTAACACCCCTTGTTGTTAAACCACCATTTTAACAAAAAACAATTATCTAAAATACTAAAATTTCCCCTATTTAAATCCCTAATAATTTTTTTACATAAAATTCGAGCTAATTAAAATTTATTTTTCTATATTAAAATTTAAGCTAATTAAAATTCAATTCTAGTTGATTAAATTTTATTTTTTTATATATTAAAATTCAAGCCTATTAAAAAAATTATATATTAAAATTCGAGTCGATTTGAGCTCTATCTAAACTGTTAGTGCCAATTAAAATTTATATTTTTTTAGTTATTAAAATTTTTGTCAATTAAAATTCTATTCAAGTTGATTAAAATTTATTTTTTACATATAAAAATTTGAATCTATTAAAATTTATATTTTTTTATATATCAAAATTTCAGACCTATTAGAATTCAATGCGAGTTGATTAAAATTTGATTCGAGCCAATTAAAAATAAAATTTTAATTGACTTAATACGTAAAAAATATAATTTTCAATCAACTCGAATTTTAATACATACAAAATAAATTTTAACTAGCTTGAATATAATTTTAATTGACTTGAATTTTATTACGTCAAAAAATTTAAAAAATATAGGGGGTTTCATTGAAGATATGTTTATCTAGAAAGGGTGTGGATGAAATTTTTTTTAAAATATATCATGTGTAATTTAATAAACTTGCATTCTAATTAACACTTCTAATCTGTTTGGGGTGTTATTGAAAATTCAAAAAATAAAATAATATTCTTAAAAATATAATAAAGTAGAAAGGATGTCAGTAAAATTTTCCCATTTGCAAAAGAATTTTGGAACTCCACCCAATCGACCTGTCAAAATCTCCATGTTGATATTCTGGGATTCTAAGAAAGCATTGGGAACTTACCCACCCAAAAAAAAAACGCAAGCATAGGGAATCTTCACTTGCGGTAATTGTTTACAAATAAGTAAGGTACGCAGGCTGTCCTTAAATTATGTCCTTTATGTCAATTAAAATTTTAAATTAATTTATATATCAATTTAACTCTTCAACAATGCAATTTAATATCATCTCTAATATAAATTTAAATTTTTATGCTTCGTTTAGTACGATAAAAAAATAAAAAGATAAAAAGTTGAAAGAATGAATAATTAAAGAGATAAATAAAATATTATATTTGATACGTATGTAAAATAAAAATGATGAAAAAGTAGATTGATTAATTTTCTTTTAAACTCACCAAAATCAATTCCTCTAAAATTAGGAGGAAAAGTAGATGAAAAATTAATATGTGTGTTAAAATGTGTATTATTTGCCTACTAGTCATAACTCGTGCCTGAAGGCACGATGAAACATAAAATTTAAGTATCCAAAAAATCAATCATCCCACTATATTAAATAATAATTTTTATTTCCTTCAATTGTGATGCCCCTAAAAATTGGGTCATTTGTCAATTCGTTGATCTCTCATTAACCCGCGAAAATATCCGTGAATGTCGCATAATCTGACACCACGGTACAACATCCTTTTTTTATTGGGATCACAAACAACACAAAGATTGGACATAGTCTCCCTTATACCGAGCATTCTTAAATGCATAATCTGTGCACATTTCAATCACATGACTCATCTGATGTCTAATGTACATTAATTTACTCTTAATATAACACCATTTACCCCTTGAAGTAAAATGAATTAAGATCCAGAAGCATAACAAAACATTTTAAATTTTGAGATTTGAAGAAAACCTACTGGTCGAAGCTGTCCATTTTCTATCGGTAGGAAAACCTTCTAGAAAAGTTCTACCGGTAGGTTTCTCATCGTTCTGCCGGTAGAACAGCTCATCGTTCTGCCGGTAGAACAGCTCATCGTTCTACATGTAGGTTTCCTAGTTTTCCCTCGATTCCATCTTTTTTCAATTTCAATCTATTCCAACCTTATACATCATCAACTCAAACTCATATAACATTAGTATTTAACAAAATACAGTTCATATGAGTTCCTTCATCATTCTTTACATCACATTATATGTTCAAAAACTAAATAACATCTTAGTTTTACAAAATATGATTTAAAAACCACATTTTGACTTTTTTCATTAATGAGGGTCCGAATGAGAACCGTCCACCGACGCATGTCCCACACATGAAATATTGTCCCCATAAAGGGTAAACTACACTCAATAGGGTATCTCCTGAAGAGGTTACTCCCCAATCTAGATACATATGAAATGTTCACATGTAATTTCACAAAACAACAATCACTTCATTCAAGAATATGCAATTCAACAATAGAATTATCTATGTTATACCATGATATGATTTGGTATAGAACTCTCCAATAGAGAAATTCAAATTTAAAGAAATAGAAATTCAAATTTAAAAGAATGTAAAATATGATTATTGAATCTTTAAAGAAGGGCATCCTGAGCAAATTTAAAGACGGTAAAATCTTTAATATGCTCAACATCTTCAACCCTTACTATTTTTTAAACTCAAATTTAAATTTAGGTAAACAAAAACTCCTAAAAACCTTCTTCAATGCTAGACTCATACTCATATCAAATTAAGAGAGATTTATTTATTTTTAATCAAATCAATGGAGACTCAAATTCATACTCAAATCTTTAATGGTTATATTTAACCCTCTTTTAAATTTGAATTTGTTTTCATTTAAATTTGGGTTTCTCTATTGAAGATGTTTATATTAAATCAAAATTTTTACCCTATTTTTTACTCAAATTTTAGTAAGGATTTGAATTTTCATTGGAGATAGTCAAACACAATGTGACACTTATATTCAATTCGTTGTTAACTTTTACAAAAAAATCTCACTACCCTAACCCTAACTCGTGATATGCATGTGAGTTTTTTGTTAAATTATAGCCCTAATATTGACGAGGAATTTACTTACATATGCATTTTACTTGAAGGCGGGTAACCTACAATGTATTGACTTGGTCGTAAAAATGATCAATAGAAAATCATTCCATTAAATAAGATGTATATATATGATCAAAAAAAAAAAAAAGATGTATATAAATAAACCCAATCGAAAACAATGAAAGCATACTATACTCCTCTCTCTCTCTCTCTCTCTCTCTCTCTCTCTCTCTCTCATTTTGCTAATGATTCCCTGTAAGCTTTACAATAGTATAGTGAAAATTATTCTTCTATGGATGATACAAAACTTGATTAGAAAGAAGAAGGGGCAAGTGCAGGCTGGGCAGCTGCAGTGATATCTGCAGGTTCACTAGAAACAGGACCAGGGACAGCACCACTGCTTACGAGCTCGATCATGGCTCGGTGAGGGTTGGTCCTCTGTTTCTGACATAGATCTGGCAAAAATACTCCTGCACATGATACAAAAAAAAAACATTCTAAACAACATCATATTATAATGCTACCTTAGAATAAAATCAAACATGGTTTATAAACTGGTGACCCTATAAGAATGTGATTCTATTAGTTACATGTTCACTTTTGTGAGAGGTAGGACAATACTTTGGTTCAACTACAAGGAAAGAGAGTTGTAAGAAAGGTATATAAATAACAGAGACTACCATAAGTGCTTGTCCAATTCGTCTAAGTGACATATCTCGGGTCCAACTTGTATGCTAAACATAATTTTATTCAAGAAACTTCATGGCCTAGGGAAAATTTATCGAATAAATTAGACTTAATACAAGCAAGCACACACGACCACCCACCCACCAAAAAAAAAAATCTTAAAAAGCTAGTCTAATGTCATTGCTAAATTAATTGTGTTTGATTGAGTCAATTTGGTTCTTCATACACCTCCTAATTAACAAGTCATGACAGTTAACGTATGTCACATCATGTGTTTTGGCAGATTCACCATGACCATTTCAACTATACAAAAGCTCATGTGTTCTCAATATTGGGTGATTTTAAAAGATATTGGCCTGCCATTTTTGAATAATCCAATTTTATTTTAGATGCATTTGCTTACATGAAATTAAAGAATTCAAGATTTCATATAACTTATGACAAACTTACCCTTTTTCATTTAAAAAAAAAGGCAAACGATACTTTGTAAGTATAAAAATTACTAGTTTCGCATTATATCCTGATTTTTTAAATGATATCTCCAACGCCATAATTATTTTTAGACGATAATTATTTTTTAAAATGATTTTTTAAACACCATTTGTTTTTCCATATATACTTTGGAAAGGGTATGGATAAATGAAAAATGGTGTTGCTTTAGAGGCATAATAGACATTCTACCCTGAATTTCTTTCAAGAAACAGGTACCATTGAACAAAAAAAAAAAAAAAAACCCAAAAGAATTTGGGGTTCATCAGAATTTGACTTTGAGTAATGCTAGATGAACTTAAAAACTAGACTTAGAAAATTGACTTGATAATTTCAACCATTGAATAGGTAGTAGGTCCCAATAAATGCTGGGACCTGCAGTGAAATAAATGGTTGATATTATCAAGTCAATTTTTTAAGTCTATTTTTTAAGTTCATGTAGCATTGCTCTTTGACTTTATATATCCCTTTAATATTAGACCAAAATATATATGTTTGATGGTAATGTGTTCTTACCCTCTCCGGCGGCCAAATTGAAGTAAAGGTCGACAATGTTGGGGCAGTTTTGGTAACAAGCGGCGGAGCAAAGCTTGGCAGTGAATTGTGGCTCAAGCAAGGCATCAGATGATATTCCAACAGTGTTCCTATCAACCCCACATGCACCAACACATTCATCAGTCTCAATGTATTCAGCCATCCTCCCTACAACCACCTCCGATGTCCGGCACTGGTACGCCACCTTCCCGTCTTTCGTTGCGTAATTCTCCAACAAACACCTCTTTCCAGACGATGCAATAGAAAATGCACAGACATCCGTTGGCAAATCCTCGCATATAATCTCACCTAATGTAGAAAAAACATACATTAAAATTTACCAAGCCAAGCTATTTTTACACGCATAATCAATCAACAAACATAAGAACATGTGTTTGTAAATGTATACATATATACAAACATCCAACGTAAAACTTATCAAACTTCATATGAAAGTATAACATCACGTAAGAAAGGAGAGAGATACCTAGAGATCCTTGGAGGAAGAGAGAGCAAGCAAAGAAGAGAATCAATGACAATCTCATTGAAGAAGCCATGTGTTTTGTTTTTTCAAGATTTTCTTGTTGATTGCTATAAATGGCTTCTTTGGGGGATTTGGAGAAGAAGTTTTGCTTAGAGGATCAAATGGGTTTGTGTGAGAGAATGAATGGAGGGTGTTGTTTATATATAAGTAGGGCGAAGAGAGATGAGCTATGACAGAAATGGTGTAACAGTAATGATGAGGTGGCTAAATTTAGTGTTTGTTTGCCTAACCAGCTTGATGGGGTCTGGTCTTGTATTGTAGTATGTACCTCCCTCCGCCAAAATTGACGCAGTCGGGACGCGTTTGGTTGTTTCACAACTGTTTGGTGATGCCTCTTGGCTCTTAGTCACATTTCATTTTTTGTTTCTTGGTCTACTGGACGATTCTTGATGGAACCCACACGTTAGTTTGGCCGTTCCTTTTTCTCTTTCCATCTCGTATTTTCTTAGTATTTAATTGAATTCATAATACAAGAAAAATTGTTGAAGGAAAGGATAGGAATTTGTGGAGAAGATCTCACTTGTAGAACGGTATTTTGGTTTCCACATCTCTATAGTTTTTCATTTTTTTTATGTTAAATCACCCACTAAATACAAGTGTGATTGTTTGAATTTAAAATATAAAATTGTAAGTACATTTGATGTATTTACATCGAGCGAGTCAAGAGGCTGCCATGTGTCAGGATCTGAAGAAGATATGAGAAATGATAAGTTATAGCCTTGTTTGATAAAGAAAAGTAATTGTTTGGGAGTTACAAGCCAATTAACTATCAATAGAGAGAAAAACAGTCGAAGAGAATGACTATAAAAGACAAACAAGAAGGTAGTTGAGGAACAACTCAAATTCTCCACAAGAGCCACGATCAAGCATTTAGGAGTAGTACTCAAGTTAATTTTAAGAAGTAGTTAGTACTTTAATTTTAAACTGTTAATTCAGTCTCTCTATAATTGAAACTCATTCGATTGGATTAATAAAAAAATTCATTTTTATTAATTCATTATTTTCTGTGTTTATCACTTTAAAATTTTATCCAAGGTAGTCTTGAAACAAAGTAATTGAACACATCCACAAGCAATCACCTAAAAATTATCTGTCGATTAAGACGTTCCACCGACTGTAACAGATTTTAAACCAACAACACCCACTACAAATACAAGTGTGATTTAACATATAAATTAGTAAATTAGGTTCAAATAAAATTATCGTGACACATATTAGTTCATCTCCGTATAATACGTGAAACATTGATCTAAGTGTTGAAAAAAAGGAAATTTGGAGGTCGGTCTCCCTACATAAACTTGTTTGAACTTAAGTCCGTCAAGGAAACTTATTT
>CM042196.1:23315977-23338653 GCA_023539305.1 Ilex asprella
TTATCTCCAAACAAGTCTATTTAGGAGGACCGGCCTCCAAATTTCCCAATTAATTATGAGTTCTAATGTTATAGTGAGCCCACTTGTAATCAATTCTTGCATAAGTTAAAAAAAAATTACTTTCTTTTATCTGAGACTAAGATAAAAAAAAAAACTATTGAGTGAGAATTTGAGAGATACTAAAAGACATAAAAGAGAAATACCAACATTTATCTCGAACTTCAGAAAGAACTTCATTCTATCTCTCCCTCGTTAGGAACAAAAAAGTGGCTAGTTGTACGCTTCATTTTATGAACTTTTGTTAATTCTGAACTTAGATCGTGAAGAAATATATAAGGGAAATATTTTTAACTGAATAAATATACCCTTATGATAAGGTCGCATGAGGTTTTTTTGTGGTGAAGTGACAAATTAAGATATGGAGATAACATGATTGAATTAAAACTCGGCTAAAAGTTTAAGAAGTTAATTGTCACAATTAAAACTTCATGGGCTAAATGAAAGTTAAGTATATATTTATAGAGTAATATTTTGTATCTCAAATATGCATCCTAAATTAATGGAAACTATTGGAGGAGTGAGTCCCAATAAAAAAGATTGATGAGACTCACTCATTCCATGGTTCTCATTGATTTGGAATGCATATTTAGGATATAAATTTAAAATATATAGCATTGCTCATATTTAAAAGGCATAAAATAAAAATTACCCATGAAATGTTCCCAAAAAAAAAAAAAATCGAAGGTGGCTACTGTCATTTTTTTTTATTTAATGCTCAAGAATTTCTGAGATAATTTACACGTATCTCGACTAATTTCTTTTCCGAACCGATTAATGACCATGCTGAGAGTAAAATATTCATGAAGAATAAATTTTTTAAAAGAGGGTTGCAAAAAATTATTAAGATTCAAATTAAAGATATCTAATTTATAACTTTTTTTTTATCACTCAGAGCTATTCTAAGGAATAGTGGCTTCGGTCTTTACTACTGTTGATTTGTTGCCCCATGATTTTTTTTTTTTTGGGGGGAGGGGGTAAAAAATGGATATACGGATAATTATTTCACATATCCATTATGTGAGGAAGTATTATTTTTTAGCATCACATAATTATCTGTAGGGATTTCACTACATTTACGTATTCTGAGAGCTAAAAAAATAGATTTAATCATAATAAATTATCATAATTAAAAATATTTAAACTTAAATATTAAACGAGAAAATATGAGTTATTTTTAATAAGATAGAGATTTGGGTTAGAATTTTAGAATACATAACATTTTCCTTTTCAATGTTTGTCCCGTGATGTTGAACGACATCTATCAAGGCCTCTCATGTAGGAGAGAATAGTCCAAAACAAGAATGTGAAAAGGTCAAATAAATCAGCATCATTGATGATTTATGCTTACCATTTCAAGCTAAAAATCATAAGCTGATACTTATCCCCTGTGAGTGCTTGATGTCATGGCAACAAATCATGTTCACACAATTGTCAAACTGGGGAGAAGATAAGCAGGTCCCATACCACTCAATCACAGAGAGAGAGAGAGAAAGAGAAAGAGAAAGAGAGAGAGAGAGAGAATGGCTGAAGCAATTCTAACTTCCCCTGGGAACATCCTCTTCTCAACCTCTCCTTCCATCTGTCGTCTCTCTCCTCTCCTTCTCCTCCCCTCACAAACCCACAAAAGACAAACAGTCGCCGGCAATTCCCCCACCGGAGTCAGCTGTAAAGCAGTGGGGTCGGAAGCTACACCGGCAGTGGCCAAAACGAAGACGAAGAATAGATATGAAATGGAAAACTTGACAACATGGTTGTTGAAACAAGAACAGGCTGGTCACATAGACTCTGAGCTTACCATTGTGCTCTCCAGCATCTCTTTGGCTTGTAAGCAGATCGCTTCGCTGCTCCAAAGGTCTGCCATTATCAACCTCACAGGAGCTCAGGGCACCGTTAACATTCAAGGCGAGGATCAGAAGAAACTTGATGTTTTATCCAATGAGGTTTTTTTTATTGAACATCTAACCATCCTTGACAGAATAACAGTAACAAGAGTCTCGTGTACTGATCAACTTTTTTAAATAATAATAATTTGCAGTTGTTCTGCAACTGCCTAAGATCCAGCGGACGGACTGGGATTATAGCGTCGGAGGAAGAAGATATACCAGTTGCAGTTGAAGAGACTTACTCCGGGAACTACATTGTTGTGTTTGACCCTATTGATGGATCTGCCAACATTGACACTGCCCTTACCACTGGATCCATATTTGGCATATATGGTCCTGATCAGCAATGCCTTCTTGACATTGATGATGATTCTACGGTAATTCTCTCTCATAGCCTCGCCTAAACAAAGCCTGCGAAAACAGCATCGTAACATACCATTCTTCAAAATTGTAAAACGACCAACTACTTTATAATATGTCGTTCTTCAAATTTGTTAAACCACTAATTGCTAAATTAAACATTTATATACTTCAACGAATCCCCTCACGTGCAATTACTGGTTTCTGAAATTGGCACAACAGCTCGACCAGGCCAAAGAGAAGTGCATTATCAGTGTTTGTCAACCAGGCAGCAACTTATTGGCTGCTGGCTATTGCCTGTATTCAAGCTCAGTGGTCTTCACACTCTCACTAGGGAAAGGGGTGTATGCATTCACATTGGATCCAGCATATGGAGAATTTGTATTAACCCTTGAAAATATTACGATACCAAAATCTGGGAAAATTTACTCTTTCAATGAAGGAAACTATGATCTGTGGGATGATAAACTGAAGAAGTACCTTGACCACCTGAGGAAGCCAGGCCCTAATGGCAAGCCATATTCCGGCCGTTATATAGGCTGCCTCGTAGGTGAAATCCATAGAATGTTGTTGTGCGGCGGTATCTATGGGAATCCCAAGAACAAGAACAGCAAGAATGGAAATCTTAGGCTCTTGTATGAGTGTGCACCAATGAGCTATTTGGTAGAACAAGCAGGTGGGAAGGCAATTGATGGTCACCAGAGAATACTTGATATCAAGCCAATGCAGGTAACTATTTTTTCCCCAAAAAGAAAGAGGGGTGGGGGGGACGGGGGGGGGATGGGGAAGGAAAAGAAAACCCATGGGGGGAATGGAAATATATCTATGTAGGGAGTATTCACATACAATAGCTCTGATCTAAATACTTTTGTTTCTTTGGCAGATTCATCAGCGTACTCCTATCTTCCTTGGAAGCCCAGATGAAGTAGAGGAACTGGAGAAGTGCTTGGCTTAAGAAGTCCAAATTCTAGACATTCCAGCTGCCTACTTCCAATAACCAGAACAAAGGAAATGCTGATTGTTTCATGATTTTGTTTGACTTCAATCATGTTCTTACATATAACGAACAAAGCATCATTCTATGAACAATTTCAAGGAAAAAAGTTGGTGCCACAACATTTGCCTGACTTGCTGATGTACATTCAACTAAAAGGCACCAAAAGAAAAGCACAGTAGAAATTACTCTAAAAAGACAAGTGACCATATATTATGTTTAGAGCTGTGCCTTGCCATATCCTCATAAAAATTCAGTTGGTATATTAAGCAGAACATTCATCTGAGACTAATGGTAATCCTAGAGAAATTAGTCCAGTCTTAGACAAGAAACATCATTGGTTCCGGCAGATAGGTCAGTTTAGCTTTGGTGGTGAGTACTGTGCTAGTACTATGTCAGAGTAGAATGTCATCTGTAATGTTAACCCAGTCAGTTTCTTGTCAACAAATTCTCCTGATCTGAAGGACTTGTGTGATACTTCACTGCAGATAAACCAAGGAAACCATTTCAATAATCCTATGCCCTTCATTTTAATGTAAATCAATTGAAACAAAAAGAATTAAGCGAAATGATTACCAGGACTTAAAATCTTTATACATTTGGTTATGGACTTCACAGAGGTCATGGAATCTGGGCCTGTTGATTAGTAAACACAAAAATAAGTCTAGAATTTTATATCAAAAAGTTGGTATGAATATTTACTAAGGTAGCCAGTATATGAGTTTCATTACCTGGTACATTCATGTCTTTCTCTGAAAGGATTTCAGTTACAGTGGATGAAAACTCTGACATTATCTGATTAGCACCCATAGTATCATTCCCCAGTACGTCTGGTGACCTGTATATTATGCATGAGATTAAGATTCAGTATCAAAGAATAACACATCACTTGGATGGTACCAAAGCAAATAATGATGCTAATTGGATCATAGAGCAGACAAAAGGATGAAGGGAAATACCCAGTAAGGGAGTCTGGAGAAGAATCCATGCCTTGCTCAAATGAATAATTAATTCCCTCACCGCCAAAATCAAAATCAACCAACAGGTCAGAGAAGGAGAAATCCACTCCCAAAGCATCTAAATTAGGCAAATCCATGTCAAACATATCTGCTTCCTTGTCAGACTCAGAAACTGATATGCCATCAGATAGTGGTTTCTCTGAGTTCATTGGCATGTCAGGAACATCAAAATCTAGCCTTCCTTTTACATTATCCCTCTTGCTGAGCCTCTTGAAGGTTGTCTTTACTGGCGAAGAAGTAGAAATGCAATGATTTTTCTCTATTGTATAGCATGATATGTGCTTGACAGGGCTCACTTTAATTGTCTCCGAAGAGATTACCATGTAGTTGGTGGATGTGACTAGTTGGGGAGTAACGTCTTTGCTGGAAGTTGCAGTAGATGAAATTTCCACTGGGGAAACAGATTTTTCAGCTTGAGAGGAAGTTGCTCGGGGAGGTGTTTTAGGACCGGATGAATTAGTAGGAAAAGATTTAGTAGACTGATTGAACAAACACTTGGCTACACTGGATCCTTGAATTGGTGACCCATTAGTGACATTGTCATTCGGAGATGACTGAACTGCAGAAAACTGCACAGCAGTTTCTCGCATATTGGCTGCATTGCTTGGTAGTGGAACAGAACCTGCAAGGAAAGTGGATATATATAACAACACTTCAAGGATTTAAATCGGCCGACATACGTAAGCAGCTAACTTCAATAAAATATACCTGTGACCGGCAACTGTCCTGTGGATTTGCGGGAACGTGACCTCTTTGCAAGTACGGTGGCATCTGAAACATCTTTTAAGCCCCTTTTTCTTGCTGAAATAGTATGATGTGCAATTGGAGTAGAAAAATTTGGGGTATCTGTGTTAGTGTTGGAGGCTCTGGATGTTGACATCACAACTGGAGTGCTGAACACAGGAAAACCTAGTAAAAGGGCCTCATGTCATAAGTTTATTGAAATTGCCATTTTCTGTATTTTTGTAGTTGGTTCATGCTTAATTCTATTTGCATTCTTTTGAAAGCACCAAATGAAAAGGCAGAATTTGATGGTTTTTCTTTTCCATAATTGCTGAAAAGAAGTAGTACAGAACTTTAATCCGTAGGTTCAGATAATTATATTCTAAAATTTGATCCCAAAAAACTCAATTCAAATAGGTTGACTCTTGAATCAATCCAGGACCACGAAAGAGGAAGCGTACTTTTAATAGTCTAAATTACACTCCACAAGTATGCCCTAATTAGAACACTTCCAAGTTCAAACAAAGTGGTATGTCAGGGAAACGAGAATAAGCCGTCTACAACCTACAACTTCATTAATTTCATATATCGGTAACCAGCAACCACTCAATATATTGCTAACCACTATGCATCGAAAAAGCTCAATTATATAGTAAAGAATTTTCATTTTTTTTAAAGAACACAGAATTTGAAAAAACTGATCCTCATCAAAGAATCGATAAATTTGAATGCACTGCCAACACTTGAACCTGGGACCAAGCAAAACCACTATCTATAGATCATGCTCAATGTTTCAGCTTCAAAGTTCAAACACAACACAATAACAAAACCAAAAATTTCAAGCTTTAATTTTGCATTGTTTTCAACAAGATGTCTGGAACTGACAAGTTATGACTTTGACTTCTCACCATGCAATGAGATATCTTTCTAAGTTGGAAAGAATTTGGAAGCTCATCAAATGCAACTGCTAGTAGATGTGTTGGAAAATAGGGGACTTTAATGATATGGCCTAATAAATAAGGCCAAATATACTTGTTTAATATTCAAACCTAAAAGCCTAAGTCTACATATTTTGAGCTCATTCATAGTATACTTGGGGGTTTCCTTTCCCTTTTCCATTTGATTTGGAATTCCCATGCATGAACTACATGAGCTTTAACTTCCTTTCGAGTCTAATCCACCACTTTCCACAACCATTGTGGCTCAAATTGCTCTTTACCAGGTGTCCAACAGTCAATTGAATCACTAAATCGAGGCAAAACCTAGTGCCCTTTGAGTCTTTGACTTCTGGAAAACCATGACATTACATGGAAAAGCTAGCCTAGTAGCTCTCAATTATCAGACCATTTTGATGTTATAACTTCAACTCCATGAGCTCATCACCATTCTTTAAGGTCATCACTAATATCGACATATTATGCCACCACTTGAAAAGTTCACTCAAGATATTTAGTCATTGACTTTGATAGCACTCCTTAGCAAGAAACCGGTGTTGCTTGAAGAACTCACAAAGGATCATTGGTCATTGACTCTGGTATAACTTGTGGAACAATAGGGGGTCCAACAATAAGGAGCAAGATACATGTTTGGAACCCAAAGACACCCAAAACCTAAGGGGCTTTCACTTTTTTCTTCTTGCAGTATTGAATTCTTTCAAGGTATATGTCAACAACGTTCGTTCAAACTGAATAGTAAAAACATATCAACCCTAACTAGAGTATAACACTCAAGATTATGTATTAATTTGACAATGTCAGTTTATGAACAAAATCTGATAAAATTGACCTTCCACCAGTAACAACACTACAAGAAGTCAAGAGGATAACCTGAAACCAAAAAAATTAAACAATAAACTATATAATTTATAGAATGTAGAAACGTTCAAACTACAAACCATATTTAGTCTGAAGCCTGTGGAGGTGTAATTAAAAGTTGTGGATGCAGTTTTCATTTGACCCATGCTGAATTCTAAACATATTGTAATAAACACAACACGTCTAGCATAATTGATCCAATAAAAATGATGGTCAAAACAACTAAGGGAAAAAAAAAGACTAGAAATGGCACCTGCAGAAGACCCAATAGCTTGGTCAATCTGAGGAACAACAGCCGCCGTTTTAGGCATTGATGACAAAGCCGTAGGTGGGGGATTAACAATTTCACCGACATTGTAAAGATTCATCACATCTTGCATCCCTCGCAACAGATTTTGGACCCGGAATTTCTCGTGTTCCAATCGGCACTTTTCTTGCTCCAAAAAAACTTTCTGTTCCTTCAAACATATGTACTCATCCAACATTGCTCCCAAACTTAACAAACTCTTCGGCGCCTGCATACCCATCATGGATTTTAGCTTAGAACGAAGCCAATTAACAATAAAACTGAAATGTACATTCATAAATACAGATATGCATGTATACTTATGTATGGGATGGTACCTCTTGGACTGGGGATTTTGAGATGAGATCCGAGGCTTCATTACGGAAGGTGGATCGAGTTTGCGTGAAGTTGTTGTCAGAGAGGTATCGGTCAACGATGAATGCGATTTGGACCGGAGTGACCTTTCCTTTGCCGATGTTTTCTGATTTTCGTGGTTTGCTTTGCTTCCCCATGTCTGTGTACTGCTACTTAGGGAAGCAAACAAGAGAGATTTAGAGAGAACAAAACCGATTTGTTTGTGCGAGTGAGAGAGAGAGAGAGAGCAGAGATGTGTATTGTATTGAGCAAAATGGAGGGAGGAGCAGAGACGATTGTAAAAAAACGCGGGACTATTTGAAAATTTTAGAGGAAACATTGTTTACCAAAACAATGAGTTTACCGGTTAATTTGAGCGGGGCGGGCTAACGGTCAACTCATATTCCTTATGCAATCTAAAATGTGAAACCTTTTAACCCAATTTCAACTTAACCCGAGCAACAATAGCTTGAGCCCAGCCTGCGATTAAGTTTTTAAACATGAGATAGGCTCAAGTTATGCACTTCGGCTTGAAATTAAAATTTTCATTTCTCAAAATCAGATTTAACCAATAACAATGATCAAAGGGTGTGACAGAGATGTTTTAACATCTTTTATATATGTGTGATGGGTCTGACTTAGACCAAGACCAGATCACAGATATAAATTAGGTTCAGATCACCAATACAGATCAACAAAAGTTTAGTCACAATTTCAGTTGGGTCAAGCCCACCGTCTTAAATGAACTAGTCTATTGTTAATGCATGTGGAAGAACTCCATCTTAAGAAGGGAATCCGTGGAATGTAGTCATCGAGGTGTACATTGTCAGCTTCACGGAATCATCGTGCCTAGTACGAGAATGACGTCAACTTCATGGAATCACCCCGCTCCTTCGTTACCAGAATGACTTCTCAATCAGGGCTCCCTCAAAAAATAGTTATGAAACTTTACTTGCCTATAAATTGTAAGTCTCGCTTACAAATGTGGGGCATCACTCATCTCTTATAAATTGTAAGTCTACACACCTTCAGTAATTAAACTCTCCAGTCACCGTAGCCATTTCCTGTGAAATAGGTCACTCAGACCAAACCACCTAATCTGTGTGTTTGATCGTGTTGAGCATACCCCATCACATACTTCATTATATAGTTGATTGATTTTGCATAAACATTTTTGTGCATCATCAATTTGGCATCGTCCGTGAGAGCATACCCCAAGTTTCTTATGGCTATTACAACTAAATCCATGATTCAACAAAGGGAATATGATGATCAACCACTTCACGATTAGGTCTCGCCCCCCACTAGCAAACCTCATGGCTAAACCACAATTACTAGAAACTATGTAGTTATTGCTAAACTAAAACCAATAGCTCCTCCAATTAATGCTTGTTGGGCACCCTCTAGGAGCCATGCCCCAACAGCCCCTTGTGCACCCGTTCCATCCACCCATGCTGGCGAACCTCTGTTCTAAGAAGAAAGATGGGAAAAACCAGCATGTGGACCATGAAAATCACTATAACAACCCTTTTGAGGGTGTCCTTAACCACTGGAACAAAAAAATCAAGGAAGTGCATAAGCAACTGGGCGACATTTTCAACACCATGAAAGCAAGAGGGGCATAAATGGTTGACTACCTTGTGAGGGCATACTGACACGTCATTCATAGCTGATATGCCCAACTACCTCATCCCCTCAAAGTTCAAAATGCCAACTATGGAAGTTTTTGACGGCTCAAAAGATCCACTAGACTACCTTGACATCTATAAAATACTTTATGTAGCTGCATAACATACCAGATGAAATTATGTGCAGGATTTTTTCTACCATCCTCAAGGGATTCGTGCGCCAATGGTTCGCCAAACTTAGATCAATTTCCATTGATTCTTTTGCTGAACTAAGAAAATCCTTAGTCTCTCACTTTATAGGGGGATGTCGACATCAAAAGTTTGCTACCCATTTGCTCAGCATCAAGCAAGATTGGGATAAAAGCCTAAGAACTTACCTCATTTGTTTTAACGAGGAGGTCCTTCAGATTGAAGAGCCAGATGACAAAGTCACCATGACTGTCTTCATAGGAGGCCTGCGCTCACAAGTTTTTTGTTTTCAGTTTTGAAGCACCCGCCAAAGAGAATGCCAAAATTACTATCAAAAATTCAAAAAATACATGAACGTCGAGGATTTCACCAGCACTAGGTGAGGTGAGTCTTCACATGGAGGGGAGAAGAGAAAAGACCCCCGTGAATAAAGCTTTGCAAATTTATCACAAAAATTATCCTACTTTTCATTTCACAAAAAGTTTAGAAAGAAAAGTATTCCTACAAAAGTCAGAGCACAATCGGACACAACAAAAAAAAGGGCAATATCTATCAAGAATTCTCAGCACTCTGGCTACCTTTGTTGTCATCACCCTCCTAGCTACTGCCTAACCCACTCTTATCAGAATCCTCGCCATAGTCATCACCACCTACACCCGATTCCTCATATTCAGACAAATCCAGGAAGTCTATATTAGGAAAAGCCGTTAAAACCTTCCCCCTTGAACTCTTCGTAACCATCAATAAAAGCGTTTGCGATGCTATCCCATAGGTCATGGACAGTCTTCTCTATAGCCTCTCCCCTCCTCTTTATTTACTAGAAGTGAGATTTTACTCTGGTAGCTGTCTCATGAGCTACATATTACTCTACCTCTGCTCTCACGCAAGTAGACTTAGTCTCAACCTCCAACTTAGTGGTTCTTTCGCGAGTTGCCAAAAGTTTGGCCTACTCTGCCTCTACTCTCGCACAAACAGCCTCAGTTTCAGCCTCCAGTTTAGCGACTCTCTCGCGAGTCACCAGAAGTTTGGCCTACTCTATCTCTTCTTTATCATTAACAACCTCCAGCTTAGCGACTCTCTCGCGACCAAAAGCTCGACTTACTCTGTCACTCCTCTTACACAAGCAACCTTAGTCTCGGTCTCTAACTTACTAGCTCTCTCGTGAGTCACCAAAGCTCGACCTACTCTCCCTCTACTCTCGCGCAAGCAGTCTTAGTCTCAGCCTCTAGCTTAGCGACTTTCTCGCAAGTTGCCAAAAACTTGACTTACTCTACATCTCCCTTTGCGCAAGCAGCCTCAGTCTCATCCTCTTTCTCACAAGATGCCAAAAACTTGGCCTACTCTACCTCTTCAAGAGGTGTAACTCTCTTGTTAGCCACCCTCAACTTTTCCTTTACAACCCGCTGTGTTTGTATCTCCCTCATTAGACTCCTCGATATCTACTCATGCTAGTTGGCCCTCACAAAAATTGAATGGAAATAAGAAAGACAAGATTTGTACCCATTGCCACAGTACAAGAAACGTCAATAACACTCTCCAACAATTTGGGGTCAGTTGCCCTAGCACAAGTGACAAGTGTGCCAAGACACGACACCCAGGGATAGGGATCGAAAATCTTAAATCTGCCTCTAGCACCTTTTTATAGATGACAATTTTTCCAGAAGAGTCATCAGATGTCAGCTCGCCCATCTCAGCCCAACGACATAACACAGTAGTAAAGGGCTATGAAAAGTGGAGACAATCCTAGCAATCCCAACATCAATATTGATGGTATTAAAAATAGTGCTCACCTTAGAACTATCGTCACCAACGACGACTTTACCACGATGCTTGTGCCACTGTGGACATTGGGTAATATTGTTTTTGCTCCAGCAGCACCCAGCTTTGCTTGCGCCTCACTTCCCACTACTCGCGTGCCTAGTGCCAGTGCGCTTTCTGCCGTCGACGCTCTCTATTCATCACCTCCGGCGCCATACGCTCCTCTCTCGTCCTTACTTGACATCTCACTTTTCTACTTTTCGCCTAGAAATTTGAGGGTCCATTTAATGCCCTAAGTAACTTCTACTAAAAGGATATGCGGGGCCTTATTTTAAAGCCCTAAGTATTTGTTGCTAAAAGGGTCTGCGGGGGGTCCTATTTAAAGCCCTAGGTATCTACTATTGCCAAATGAGGACGAAGACAAGCTAACAAGGGTTATACTCTACTAGAAGAATACCCACCAACCTAGTCGAGTGGAAGGAAATAAAATAAAAATAACCACAACATTGAGTGAAAGAGTTCGCAGTAAAATGAGGCATAGAGAACAAGAACGATTGAAAGTCACCACAATCAATACCTTAAAAGAAGGGTAAAAAGGTAGAAAACAAAATTTATTCTTGGGTTCGACCTGGGCATAGGGGAAAATGATGGGCCTGAAAGACCCAGTCTATTATTAATCAATACCATCGTTTTGAAAGACCCAGTCTATTGTTAATGCACGTGGGGGATCTCCATTTCTGGAAGGAAATCCGTGGAACGCGATCAATGGGGTACACATCGCCAGCTTCACGGAATCACCTTGCCCGTTATGAGAATGACGTCGGTTCATGGAATCACCTCGCTCCTCGTTACGAGAATGGCATTTTAATCAGGGCTCCCTCGAAGCAATTATGAAACTTTACTTGCTTATAAATTTTAAGTTTCACTTATATATGGGGGACATCATTCATCTGTCAGCACACTACACACCTTGAATAATAAAACTCTCCAGTCACCGTAGTCATTTCCTGTGGAGTAGATCACTCAGAGCAAACCACCTAATCTGTGTATTTGGTTGTGATGAGCATATCTCATCACATACTTGATTAATTTCGCATAAACACTTTTATGCATCATTAATGTGTATGTGTATGTGAATGTGTTAATTTTGTTTTTTAAAAATTTATACTTGAATTCGAGTTGAACCTAATTTCTTAAATTTGGGTTGAGTTCAGGTTAAACCCATCAATTTGAAACCCCAACCCGAGTATTATCCAAATTCAATTCAAGCACTAAAAAATTCAAATTGAGTTGGGGTTATTGTGATGACAGGTAACAATGAACTAACACGTGCAACCAAAGTTCTTGTAATTGATCCACTAGGAAAGGAATAGTGTTGTATTTCTAAACCGGTTGATTCAATCAATATCCATCCTAATTGATGAGCCCGAATTTGACTGGGTCAAGATCAATCTAAATAAACTAAGAAAGCCTAAAGAAGAGCCCAATTGGTGTTGGGTCAACCTATCAGAAAGAAATCCAAAGAGGCATCAAGAGGTCAACACCCAAAACCCCAAGGCCAACGCCCAAAGCACTTGGGGCACTGCCTAGGGGGTCACCTAAACCAGGCGCTGCCCAAGGCTGCCACTGGTCCTCCTTTGTCCTTTTGACTCTAATGCAAAGTCCAGCCCACTCAAGATCAAGTCCAGACTCTAGATCAAGCTCAATCCAGCTCAGGGTCTTCCGAATGAATAGGAGCACGAAGGAGAAGATATCGAGATACGAATTTCTAATCCTACCAAAATTGTACTTACTAAAATGGTAGAAACCCCCTTCCTCACGTCACCATCTCACCGCCTTATTGAGCCTATATAATATAAATTTTCTCTACAAGGAGAGACATCTACACACATTGACATTACCTTGAGAACACACACACACCCCTCTCTCTCTCTCTCTCTCAAAGCACTATAATATTCCCGGAGTTGCTCTCTCGGTTACATTATTCATCAATAAAACACCTCTGGCCACCACTACAGTTCTCGAGAGTAGAGTAGGTCATCTAGACCGAACCACTATAAATCTTTGTGTTGGCTCTTTATTTACTATTCTATCATTAATTGCTTGATTATTATTTATTAATTGCACCCTTACACATTCTTGACTATTGATTTTGCACAATATCAATTTGTGCATCATCAGTTTGACATCATCTGTGGGAATGACTAGTTTTTCTAATCTCTTAATCCACGGCCATCATGACCAGATCAATGAGCCAACAGCCAGAAGACAATAACCTGGCCCATCGGGAAGAGGCTCCACCTCCCCTCGCACCATCCAAGTCGTCTTCTACGACGACCCCCGTCGTTGGACAACAACTCCTCCAAACCATGCAGCTGGTGGTGAACCAAAACCAGCAGATCATCCAACTGATGCTCGCCCAAAGGAGCGTCACCCCTCACCCCATAGGAGGAGTCCCACTCCTTCCAACAAGAGAGGGGCCATTGTTTTTCCCTTCTAGGCCCCACACCAAAATGCTCCAAGGCCACGCCAAGGAACCCCTCGTCCAGCAGTCCCTCCTCAACGTGCACGAAGCTCACATATTACCCTTTCATATATGTCTGCATAGGAGGACGAAAGAGAAAGTCAATATGGAGACCATTAAAGCCAGTACCATCACCCAACTGAGAATGTCCCTAACCTGTGGGGCGAGAAGATTAGAGAGGTGATGCCCTCAACGCCATCAAGGCACAGACGCCTAAAATCATGGACTACCTGGTAATATGTACCGATACTCATTTTGTTGCTGATATTATCAATTATCCTTTGCCCTCGAAGTTCAAGATGTCGACCATCGAGATCTTCGACGGCACCAAAGACCCTCTCAACCATCTGGACAACTACAAATCTCTCATGCAACTCAACAACATGCCTGAGGAGATTATATGCAGAGTCTTCCCTACCACCTTGAAGGGGTCTGCTCACCAATAGTTCCCCATGATAAGGCCCTCCTCCATCCACTCTTTCGCTGAACTTAGTAGGGCCTTCGTCTCCTACTTCATTGGGGGACGCCGATATCAGAAACCAGTAACCCGCCTGCTCACCATCAAGCAGGACAGGAATGAGAGCCTCAGAGACTACCTTGCTTGCTTCAATGAGGAGGTTCTCCAAGTTAAGGAGCCAGATGATAAGGTAGCCTTGGCCACTTTTATCGGTGGACTCCGTATCTTTAATTTCCTGTTCTCCGTACTTAAAAAGCCACCCTGCAGCATGTCCAAGCTATTGTCCAAGGCACAGAAATATATGAATGTCGAGAACGTCACCAAGGCCCACCAAGGTGAGTCCTCTCGAGGAAGGGAAAAGAGAAAAGATACCCGTGAAGACAAGAGGAAAATTGAGAATAAGAGAAAGAAAGCCAAGAGAGTCTTTGTGAAAGACCGTCTTGGGCCACTACTCTAGAGAGATCGATAGCCTTTTACTCCACTCAATGCCTCAGTGGAGCACATTATGTTTTAGATACAAGATGACCCTGTCATCAGTTGGCCTTAAAAGATGAAATCTGACCAGAAACGTCGAAATCCAACAAATACTATCGCTTCCATCGCGACCATGGTCATGACACAGATGACTGTTTCCATCTAAACAAGCAGACTAAGGAGCTTATTCAGCATGGCCAGTTGAGACAGTATATTGCTGGTAGGGGATCAGCCCCATTGCACGACGAACGAGAGCGTTAGTAGCCCCTCGATGAGATTCAAACCATCGTCGGAGGGTTAGGAGGAGGAGGTGACTCCAACTCTGCCAGGAAGGCTCACGCCCGAAGAGCCAAACAGGCAGAGTCACATGGCTCCTACCTAATGAAGACACCCCGACATGGAGAAGAGGAGGTCATCACCTTCTCAGACAGAGACCTTGTGGGGATCTAGATCCCACATGATGACCCCCTAGTCTTGACCTTGATGGTGGCCAACTACCATGTCAGGAGGGTCCTAGTCGATAGTGGCATCTTATTTTTCATAGCCTATGATAGCCTTCACCTCGATAGAGAGCGACTACAACCAGTTAGAACTCCCTTGGTTGGCTTCTCAGGAGAGAGAGTCCATCCCTTAGGATCTATCACCCTGCATGTCACAGCAGGAACTGCACCAAGGAGCTCTATTGTTATGGTAAATTTTCTTGTACTTGATTTCCCTTCTACATATAATATAATTCTTGGACGACTTGCCCTCAATGCCCTAAGGGCAGTGCCATCAACCTATCACATTCTCCTTCGTTTCCCAACCTCCAGTGGGATTGGGGAGATAAGTGGAGATCAGGTCTCAGCCAGAGAGTGTTATGTGACTGCTATGAGAGACAAAAGACCACAGGAGACTCTTCAAGTCGAAGTGCTTGATCCAAGGGATGACAATACCTTGGAGAGGGGTGAACTTGTAGAAGAACTTCAACATGTAATAGTTGATGACAATGTTCCAAAAAGGAAGGTCTACATAGGTTCCTCACTCTCCCAGGAACAGGCATCCTCCTTAGTAGACTTACTCAGGCAGAACACAAACGTCTTCGCTTGGTCCCATGAAGACTTGGAGGGCATTGGCCCCGAGGTGGCCTCCCACCGACTCAATGTTGACTCTAGATGTAAGCATGTCCGCCAGAAGTTGAGGAGTGTAAGTATCGAAAGGGGGCAAGCCATGAAGGAGAAAGTAGACAAGCAGTTGACGAATGGGATAGCGAGGGAGATAGCGTATCCTCATTGGTTGTCCAATGTGGTGATGGTAACAAAGGCCAATAAAAAGTGGTGCCTCTGCATGAACTTCACGAAGCTCGAGAAGGCCTGTCCCAAAAATAACTACCCTCTCCCGTGCATCGACCTCCTCAATGACGCCACTGCTGGACACGAGCTCCTAAGTTTACTGGACGGCTACTCCGGGTACAATCAGATCAGCATGTTCCCTTCAAATTAGGAGAAGACCTCGTTCATCACCCTGAGAGGCACTTATATTACAAGGTGATGCCTTTCGGACTCAAGAACGTTGGAGCCACATATCAGTGCCTCGTCAATAGGATGTTCGAGGCCCAAATTAAAAAGACGATGGAAGTATATGTAGATGACATGTTGGTAAAGAGTGCAGCAGTGTTAGATCAGGTAACACACCTGCAGGAGACCTTCAACGTGTTGAGAGCCTACAGGATGAAGTTGAATCCTGAAACGTACGCCTTTGGCATCAGTTCAAGAAAATTCTTAGGCTTCATGGTCCAAAAAAGGGGCATTGAGGCCAAACCGGATAAAATCAAAGTTGTCTTGGAGATTAGATCTCTTGTCTCAACAAAGGAAGTCAAGCGCCTTAACGTGAGAATACTCACCCTCAACAGGTTTTTCTCTAAATCAACGGATAAATGTCTCCCTTTTTTTAAGATCCTCCGCAAGTCTTTCCAATGGAGCCCAAACGCAGGTGAGGCCTTCTAGAAGCTTAAGGCCTACCTTGCCACACCACCACTACTCTCTCATGTTGTACCGAGAGAGACTTTCTACCTTTACCTCTCCTCTTCACCCTCTGTCGTAAGCGCTGTCCTCGTCAAAGAGGATGGAGGTATTCAAAAGCCAGTATACTATGTAAGTAGGGCATATTGAGGGGCAGAGGTGAGGTACTTAGAACTAGAAAAGTTAACTCTCGCCCTTTTCATTGCCACTAGGCATCTACGTCATTACTTTCAGAGTCATACCATCGTGGTTGTCACAGATCATCCACTCAAGAAAATATTGGGGAAGTCTGATGTCTCCGTCAAACTACTTAAGTGGGTTGTGAAAGTGAGTAAATTCGATGTGCAGTACCAGCCGAGGGCTGTCATCAAAACACAAACGCTTATAGACTTTGTGGGCGAGTCTACACCACCACAAGAGTCCCAGGCGCCCCTGCTCCCACCTGTGCAGTGCACACTGACTCCACCCTCCAGCAGACCAGTCCAAACGCTGCCCAAGGAGAACTCCACGACACGGAGAAGAAGTCGGAAGTATCCCCGCAAATTGGGCAGTCCTGGGCGCCACCCACCTGGCCCCTAGTGCTGCCCACTTGGCCTGGGACACCGCCCAGCCTGCCCAGGGCGTTGCTCTCTCAGCCCTCACCACATTCCACTCCATCTTCTCTCTAGGTGCCACCTCCATCACCCACTACACCATGTTGGAAACTCTACGTAGATGGGTCCTCCACCAACAAGGGCGGCGGAGCCGGACTAGTGCTAATTAGTCTGCATGGCACTCCATTGAAGTACGTTGTCTCCCTCCACTTCGTCACATCGAATAATCAAACTGAGTATGAGGCCCTTGTATCAGGCCTAAGATTGGCCTTAGATTTAGAGGCCCTCAACCTGACAGCCTATAGTGACTTTCAGCTCATAATCAACCAGGTGAAGGGAGATTTTGAAGCGAAGGAAGAAAGGATGCAAGAGTATTTGTTGGTGGTCCAAGCCCTGCTCACAAAGTTTGCCTGTTTTTCAGATACACCATGTGCCTCGAGAGGAGAAATCTATGGCAGACGCCCTCGCCAAGTTTGCCTTTGCTAACATACTTATGGTCCCAGTGCTGACAGGTCACCAGTTTGAGACTAGCACCTCCAATACAGAGGAGGACAACGTTTACTGTGCATCCTCAGAATCCAACTAGATGACTCCTATTCGAGCCTACCTAGAATAGGGCACTCTCCCAGACGACCCAATGGAAGCCAAAATATTGAGGATAAGAGCATCCAAGTATGTCATACTGTAAAACACCCTTTACAAAAAAAATTATTTTCTCTCACTATTCCGCTATCTCACCCCCGAGGAGGCGGACTATACCATGAAGGAGATCCATGAAGGGATATGTAGGAACCACTCAGGAGGGCGCTCATTAGCACATAAAATAGTCAGACAGGGGTATTATTGGTCTACTATAATTTGAGACCCGAGACTTTGTCAAGAGATGTGATAAATGCCAACGCTTTACAACCGTGCCCAGACAGCCACCCGAATAGCTCACTGCCATCTAGAGCCCATGACCTTTCTCCATGTGGGGAATTGATATCCTTGGTTCTCTCCCAGTAAGCCAAGGCCAATGCAAGTTTGTATTCATAGCCATAGACTACTTCATTAAGTGGGCAGAAGCTGAGGCCTTGGCCAGGATAACGGACCAGAAGATAAAGGACTTTATATGGAGGAGTCTAGTCTGTCGCTTTGGGATACGTCACGCCATTGTGAGTGATAATGCCAAGCAGTTTGACAACAAACTCCTCAACAGTTTTTGTGCAGATCTCTAGATCAAGCAGCCCCACCCATCCACAGGCGAATGGACAAGTAGAGGTGAATGTCAGGACTATACTCCGCAATATGAAAGCCAGACTGGTGACCACAAAAGGGAAGTGGGTAGATGAACTCCCAAGGGTACTGTGGGTCTATCAGACGACACCAAGAAGTCCTACGGGCAAGACACATTTCTCTCTAGCCTATGCGACAGAGGCAGTGATACCCATTAAAATCGGGGTACACTCTCTTAGGGTCCAACACCATGACCCTACCAGTAATGAAGAAGGTATCCACGTCAACCTCGAGTTGGTAGAGGAGGAGAGAGAGATAGCCACGCTCAGGAATGTAGAATATAAGCGTCGCATGACCAAGTACTACAACTTGAGGATGAAGCCTCGTTCCTTCTTACCTGGGGACCTAGTTTTCAATAAGGTTATCCTATCAACCAAAGACTCCAATGAAGGAAAACTGGGATCTAACTGCGAAGGACCCTACACTATCACGAAGGTGATAAGACCTAACACTTACAGAATTTAGAATTTTGAAGGAAAGGATCTTGCCAATCCATGTAACGTAGAGCATCTAAAGAAGTATTACCAGTAGCTGATTGTAGTGAGTTATGGGTCGGTAGACACTGTTTGAATAATTTACCTTTTATCTTTATCTACTTCTTTCAAGTATTCACTTTGAATTATGGAATAAATTTTTGCAATATTTTCTTCAAAAAAGTTGTATTTCATTCAAGTCCATGAAATTTTTACAAAAAAATAAACCTAGTCTGTCAACAAAACAAAAAATACAAAGGCACCACACTCCTAGTGACACTCACTGCCTCCACTCTCATAGTCGCCCTCGTCATTAGTCTCAGGGGCCTCATAAGGTTTAAAGCCAGAAAAGTCATTGACAGGGAATGCTGCTGAGACCTTCCTATTGAGCTCATCATAGCCATCAATGAAGACACCGACCCTAGCCCTCTCAACAGCATCCCTCATCATCTCCATCTCCACAGAGTGAGCCTCTTCCTTGGTAGCTCTCTCAAGTGCTACACGAAAGTCAGCCTCAAGTTGGGAAGCCCTCTCGTGCGCTAACCTCAACTCCTCAGTGGCATCTCTCTCGTGCAAGCTCCGCGGGATCCTCTCGTGCTTGCCACTCAAGCCTAAGCTGTTCCTCAGCAGCCTCACGCTCTTGCCTCTCCATTGCTTAGCTAGTGATTGCCTCCTTGATCTTCAAAGTGTTATTAAACAAGCAGGGCAAGACAGCAGCCACCTATATGCATTCGAAGATGAAAGCACAAAGAAAGTCAGGAACTAAGGCAATAAATGACAAAGAAGGACAAATGCAAAGCAGGAGTGCAAGACATACCGAGCGAAGCTCTTTACAGTAGCATTAACTACACCATCTGGACCTCTTAGGCTTCCGTGTCAGTCATGAAATCACACAGTCTCCCCCTAGCCAACCTCACATCCCGTAACATAGACATTGGAGCACCACTCAAAGGGGAATAACTTGACAGACCCTCCGCCCCCGTAGGACACGGCGCCGGAGCCTTAGGCCCCACAGCAATACTAGAACCATCTTTGGGGGTAAGGAGACATCAATCAAAGAAGAAGGAATAGCATCACCGAGCTTTGCCTCCATGAGACTAGCCTGACCGGTGGAACCCGACTGAGAAGAACTGGGGGCACTAACTTCACCCTATTAGAAGGAGGAGGAGAAAACACCACCCTGGAGGTGCACATTGACTCCACCATCGACCTATCAGTAGGGCTGCCTTCAGAATCGATGTAAGTCAAAAAGCCTACCATGTTGGGTTTTCAAGAGGACTACAAAAGAAGTCAAGTACTTTTCTTCCTCGGCCTTGAAGGAGCCGTGGAAATACTAGATGCCAACATAATCTCGGATAACTCCTTGGTTGGATTGTCATGAACCATCAATAGCAGCCTCTCTTGGTTTGTGGATAGAGTCAGCGAAGCTACAAGAAGACAATTGCACCATGAGAACAAATAAGTGATGATTAAGATAGAAGTTAAAGGTAAAATTCTCACCTAGCTTGGTCTTTGGAGCTGTATCCCATCGTGTGGGCACCAGGTCACGATCAGAGTCGGAGGCCCACTCACCTCCAGCGAATAAGAATTTTCTCTTTCACTTGTAAAGAGTGGACGTAAGCCCGATAATAAGCTTATCTGATCTCGGGACGAAGCGATACCACCCCTGGTGGGGAGCGAGATTCTCCAACAATACATATGTAACCAAGAATTCTTCGAATGGTGGAGGGACAATGGCACTGTGCACCAACTGCCACAATGCAAAAAATGTGGAAATCACCCTCCAATCATTGGGAGCCAGTCTCCCAGGAACTAGTGACAAGTACCCTAGAACCCGACATATAGGCCTAGGAATAGGGAACCGCATGCTCGCCTCCAACATACCCTCGTAAACAACAATCTCGTCCAAAGAATCGCAGCATGCAGACTCATTGGTCTCGGCGCGGCGACAATCCACACAGGGTGGAATACGATATAAAGACACTATGGCAACAATATCTTCATCCCATTCAAGGGAGCTAAGTATAGAGGCTACCTTAGAACCATTGCCTCCCTCAGCACCTGGACCTCCATCAGGGTCCCCAGCAACCTCCCTATTGCCTGAGTAAATACTGGCAAAAGCAAGTTCAGGTCATTGTTAAAGAAAATAATTATTAAAAAAAATATGAATACCGAGAAACATACCTCGAGAACTAGTTTTGTCCAAATCGCTAATTGATCGCTTCCCAACCTCATGAAGGAAATACTGAACCGTGTCTGGGGAGTCGTCTGAAGTGTCTGGGGCATCACCCAGTGCACAGTGGGCACCACTTGGGATACCTGGGGGGTCTCCCATCCCATGGCAGACGCCCCCGTCTCTTTTGAAGATCCCCTTTGCTGCTCATTTATGCCTTGGGTCCCTCCTGATACACTAAAAGTTTTGACTAAGGCCTCCTTGCTCGTACCCAATCTCGCGCCAAGAATTCCAAAGGGTCTCTCGCTCCTTGTCGGGACCTCACGAGGACTGCCATGAAGAGAAGTACCCAAGTGACCAAGGTCTAAATGAGGGTCACCCAAGCCCCTGGCGCTGCTCAAACAGGCACCGCCCACAAGGGTCCATGCCTCTCCTACTCTTTGTCCTTCGCCAAGATCAAGAGCTCCCCTACCAGAGTCACACCAGGCGTCGCCCAAGGCCTGGGCGCCGCCCCGTATTTGATCTGACTTTCTTAGGCTCTTCAACATTTCTCTCATTCTCTTCGAACTCCTCGTCTCCATGATTTTATTTTGAGTAATAATAGAGCAAATAAAAGGAAAGAAATGGGAGAAATGAGAGAAGTGGTGATGAACAGTAGTCTTTAAGGAGCCTTTAAATAAGGGAGGATTGGCTCCTTGATGAAGCTTCTTGGAGAAGTTTGGTGAAAAACTTCTTGAAGAAGCTTGATGGGTTAGCTTCTTGAAGAAGCTCAATGGAATAGCTTCTTGAAGAAGCTTGGAGCCTTTGAGAAAAACCTCAAGAAAAATGAGAAATGAGAAAAGAATGAGCAAGACGAGAACAGTGATCTCTATTTGTAGACGAAGAAGCAATGCAAAAAAAAAATCAATATCGATAAATTCAACGAGTCCCCGAGGATGAAAAGGTGCCGCGAAAAGCAAGAAAAACTCCTACTCGCCCTAGTGGAAACGAAACACATGCCTCCAATTCCTTCCTACCGCCGAAAGTCAGAGGCTTGGGGCATGAGGGACAAATGATGAGCCCGAATTTGACTAGGCCAAGCTCAATCTAAATAAACCAAGAAAGCCTAAAGAAGTGCCCAATCGGTGCTAGGTCAACCCATCAGAAAGGAATCCAAAGAGTCATCAAGAGGTCAACACCCAAAGCCCCAAGGCCAAAGTCCAAAGCACTTGGGGCTCCGCCCTGGGGGTCACCCAAGTCAAGCGCCACCCAAGGCTGCCCCTTGATCCTCCTTCGTCCTATTGACTCCAATGCAAAGTCCAGCCCACTCCAGATCAAGTCCAGACTTAAGATTAAGCTCAATCCAACTTAGGGTCTTCCTCCAATTGAATAGGAGCACGAGCGAGAAGATATCAGGATACGGAGATCTAATCCTACTAAAATGGTAGAAACATTCTTCCTCACGTCACCGTCTTATTAAACCTATATAATGTAAGCTCTCTCTACAAAGAGAAACATCTACACACATTGACATTACCTTGAGAACACACACACTCATCTCTCTCTCTCAAAGCACTGTAATACTCCCGGAGTTGCTCTCCCAGTTACATTATTCATCAATAAAACACATCCGGCCACCGCTGCTATTCCCGAGAGTGGA
>CM042196.1:23352858-23383456 GCA_023539305.1 Ilex asprella
TTTGGCAAATTCACTCTAATCCTACAAAGATTGAACCTCATAATTAAAATTCAATCCAATCCATTATAAAATTAAAAGTTGAAATGTTGAAAAGATTAAATAATTTAGTAGAAATAAACTTGTTTAAACTATATCATTTACTTGTCGTAAGTATATTATAACAGAACTTCTGGGTAAACAATATTTGTGGTGCAATTTTGACCTATCTTCTGGAAGAAGGACATTAATACGATCCGAAAATGTGCATTTGGATAGTGCTACATAAAGGTGCCTGCAAATCAATCCCAACGAACTTCACAAATTGTCATAACCTAAGTTAACCAGACAGGAAACTGACGTATTGTCATTCAAAAATGCAAATCCAAAGATGTTGGTGGTCTAAATTTTTGGAATGAAGACTAAATTGTCAATTTTATCTCAATTTAATATATGAGCTTCGATTATCCCTGTGGCACATCTAACAACCACCATTCGCGTGTCATTACAAAGTCTATTTTTCGGTGCAATATTTTGCAACAACATTATTGGGCATCCAACTTTCAACTCTAATGTAAACAGCGGCAACCTTAAAGGATTCAACAAGTCTAAGTACTCATTAAGGACAAATCTGAACACCTACACGTGCTAATGAATACATCAACATTAAGAAACTAAAACTCTCAACTACAAAACTGGTAATCTATTTCAAATGAACAACCATAGTTCCTCATTAATTCAATTGAATACACAGAACAACACGATAAAAAAAAGTAATATTGAATGAGACAAACCAAAAACATGTTGACAAATAAAAAAACCATAGTCTACAACCAAATTATGAGATTAAAACTATTAGCAGTAAACGAATTAAATTAATCATAACAATAAGATGGACAAGTGAATAAATACTTCATGTAGAAAAGATGAGCATTAAAAAAAATAGATAAGTATATACCAACATATAAAGTGCAAGAAATAGATGAGAAACTTTTAAACTAAACCTAAGATAAAGAATAATAAGTGCAAGAAATTGGTAAAATTTAAAAGGTAAAAGTTGATTGCAAAAGCATGTGTATAATTGTTTTAAGGAAGTTGTGCAATAACCAACAAAAGTAGTCCTAATGATGTAAAGTTTCCGCATAAAACAACACTAGAAAAAATTTAAATTCAATAACATCCAAATTCATTGTAAAAACTGAGAGAAAAAGATAGGATTAAAAGTCATACAAGTTGACAAACTTTATTTTTTGTTCTTTGGCTAGTAGAGGTTGGTTTTTCTTTCCTCTTAGATTTGTCATTTGCCAAAGCATCAAACTTTTTTTTTCTCCTTTTATAAAAATTTATTGTATGGGTGTAAGAAAATGCTACTTAAAAGCCCCCAAAAAAAATGAATGGGAAATAAGTGTGAGGTAACACTACCTCACGTATACGGGGGCATTTAGTTCATACTGATTGTGAATTACCACTTCTACATTATTATGACGAAGTCTTCAAACGTGTAGACAAAAAAGACACTGAACAGTAAATAAGCGGGGTAAAAAGATTAGATAAAAAATAATAAAATGATGAGTAAGAAAAACTTACCATACGAGATTTTCTAGATCGTCGTCTAACTGTCACGACATTAATGAAGATAAATCAAAAAACTAAGTTATTAAAAAAATAAATAAAAGATGTTTAGAGAGTGTTAATCAGATGATATATGTACACCGCCAAAAATAACGACATCATCCATTGGTCGATGATTTTGCAATTGAAACGGTAGTGACTACACAGTAAATTTCATAAGCTATGTGTAATTAACATCAATGGCAAAATCCAGTTTACCCCCTTATGGTTTGGGTGTTTTGCACATGACCCCCCTATGATTTGAAAATCAGCACATTACCCCTTATGCTTTTGGACCGATATGCACAAGTAACACCGTAAACAGAAGTAATAAAATAATTTTAGTACCCTTAACTATTCATCATCTTCTTCCTCCCTCTTAATTGTTGCCTAATTTTCTGAAAAATCAACCAATCACCCAACTTTACAAGCTTTTCTCTCTCTCCACAAAGCACCAAACTTCCCCAAACCAATGCCAATATCATTCACTCTCAACCTAGTTTTAAACCTCCACTGACTTGTTTCCTTAAATAGCCCCCATAACCCATGAATTTAAGCTTAAAAGTGATCACAAACTCATTTTGACAGGTTATGTACATACCATATTTTTTTTCAACATTTGGGCCAAATTTGGCCCTTAATTTCTCCCTTGTTTCTCAACCTTTTTGGGTGATTCAAATGCCTAAATTTAACCTATTTCTAACTTCTTTCCAACCATGTATTTAGTTTGTCTAGATCATGCACAAGGTAAGTGAAAATTGAGCTCTAAAGTGACGGGTTCATCATTTTTAAAAATTGTCACGATTTTTAATTCAAATTTTCACCTACCAAACCTTATTCTTTCTCGATTCTAACTTCAAAAATGGATTCTTTGACCCAAAAAATGGCAGATTAGGCCCCCCTTTACCTCCCAAACTCAAAATTTTAAATACTCAAAAATTCAAGTTTTAAGCTTAAACAAGGGTTTTGATTTTCTCTCACTATACACCACGGCCACTAAAGAAACTTTAAGAAATTGTTATTGAATATGAAAACAAGCTTACCCTATCATAGAATTGTAGATGATACCTTGCAGCAAAAGTTCTCTTTGCTCAAGTTTTACAATACTCGTTAAAACTCCCTTCAAATAACAGCTCAACACTCATCTCAAAAACCATTTGAAAACCATTTTCAATTTTGCATTCGAAGCTTCTGATAGAAACTCATACCCAACATTGAGTGTGAATATATGAAAATTAAATGGTGAGTAGGTTTTAAGAGGTTATTGAGGTAGTCAACATATTTGGAGATAACGTCTTTCATGGAAGAGGACTCAATGGTCACTGTTCTTGGCTTCTTCATTGCGCTTTGTAAGGTCGAATTAGAGAGAGAGAGATTACATTGACGGAGGCGCTGGGGTTTGGAAGCCATGAGGATGAGCTTGTGGAAGGTCGAGGGGTATAACATCTGTTAACATAGCATAAGAGGGTCATTTTTTACATTTTAGTATATTTATTTTACAGGGAAGCTGATGATCAATCGCCGAACCAGTGCGTCCTCTCCACTTCTGTTTGTTCTGAAGGAAAACTTAACTGTTGCAGTTTAGTCCATAACCACTGGGGGTGATGTGCTTATTTTCAAATCATAAGGGGCTCATCTTCCTAAGGCACAAACCCCGAGGGTATAAACTAGAATTTTCCCTAACATCAATTACAATGAAATTTCAACTATTATCAAAATAAATCAAATTTTTATAACTATAACATTCAATCAAACTTCAACACATTTCACACATCAAGAAATAAAATGTCTTTAAAAAAGAGACTATAACATTCAATCAATAAACCACCGATAACTCTAATGAAAAAAACCATAAATTAAACATTTCATTTCATGAAAGTAACACATTTCAATCAAAAGAACACTAAATATTAAATACGACTAACAACTATAACATTAAATAATAGCTTTACAATCCCAATTTAAAAATCCAGTTGTTAAAAATATAACATTCAGAAAACCTAATTAAACACAAACATTCAAAAACCCAAATTAACCCAAATTCAAAAACACAAACACGGATCACACACAGATTTGTGTGTTTGTGTGCTGTTGTGCAGTGTGAGTGTGTTTGTGTGCGGATTTGTGTGTGTATCTTCATGTGTGTGTCCAACTGTTTGTGTGTTTGGGTGAGGTTTGATGTGAAAGAGGGAGAGGGGGAGAGAGAGATAGAGTGAGAACACAAATTAAACACCCATTGTAAAGACATCTCAATTAAAAACACCCAAATATAAAAAATCCAAATTTAAAACACACAAATTAAATAAAAGCATTCAAAAAAAAAATTAACCCAAATTGAATGCTGTTGCGCTCTGTGTGTGTGTTTGCTCTGTGTGTGGCTATTGTGTGTGTGGCTGTTGTGTGTGTGTATGCATGTGTGTGTTGATTTTGCAACTATGTGTGTGTGTGCATGTTGATTTTGCTACTGTGTGTATTGGGCTGTGCTGCTGGGATGGCAGAGCGAGAGAGAGAGAGAGAGTGTACCCGAGCTGTGCTGCTAGTTTCATGGCAGACAATTTACAGATTTAACAGAAACTATGGTGGATATTTAAGTTTACCATTTCCACACAAACCAATATAAAAGTTTAACCTTTTTGTCCACTTCTACTAGTAACATCTAGCACAAAAAATATATATAATTTTATGCCAAAAATACACATTTAATAATTTTTATATACCAATGACGATAGCTGTGTCGCTGGCGACGTTGGTGTTGTAGGAGATGGCCTAACAGAGAGAGAAAGGGATAGAGAAAGAGAGAGAGAGGAATGAAGGAAGGAGGAATTAAAAAAAGGAGATGAAGGATAACTGATTCCTCAACACGTCATTAACGCAAAGATAAATTTTAGTTATAGAAAAATAACTACCAAAAATTGAGAACAAATATCATAGATACTCCTTCAACTAAACCATGCACTAAAAAAAAACAAAAGAAAAATTCAAACAAAAGCTAGGTCTAGCTGGGTCATCCATAATCCTCAGGCAACCCACATAATCCAACATGCAAGAACACATATTATATATCAACATGCTAATGCCAGTGTTTCTAGAATAGAACCCATAGACCCATCGAGGATAATGCAAAAGACACATCAAAGTTGCAATGTAATACCCAGGCAAGCAAAACAGAAGAAAAAAAGTAACAAAATATATAACTATAATATAAAACAGAGCAACTTCAACAAACAAATCCAACGGCCTCAAATCAATTCATCCAATGGCCATTAATTTACCTTTCATTTCTCCCCAAAATTATCATTTTTTCACCCACAATATTTTTCAAAATTCTGACCTCTCAGTCAATATTTAGTCTCCTCAGTCATCTCTTCTTTTTCCCCCTCCCTTCTATCAGACAAGCCATGCCTCTTCAGCTAGATCTTTTGTTTCTTCTTCTTTTTTTCCCACCCTCTCACTCATTCAAAATTTTGACCCCTCTCTCTCTCTCTTTGTTATGCCCCCAGCGACACCACCAGCACTACTGCTACTTCGTTAGCAACACTAACGCCACTGCAAACACCTCTAGCAATACCCACATTATGGTGAATATGTGTAGATAATCTATATATTCTATACCCACTTTGCAATCTATATATTAGATATTCATGGAGATCTGACCAATAAATGTGTCGGTGGATCTCTTTTTTTTTGTTGCGTGGATCTTTTTTTTTTATACTGAGAAACACATTGCTTCAATTGATACCTTGGAAAAAAATGTGGATTTGGTGTGAGGGACCTCAAGTTCTATTGATGAAAACAAATGCTTAGTCATTGTTACTTTCCATTAGGGAGAGTGATCGATATAATGGTTATTTTCGTATTCACATTGCACACACACACACACACACAAACAAACCCAGCACACCCACACCCACACCCAACACAGACCCAACACACATCACAAACAAACCCACACACTTTGGATACCAAGTGTTTGTTGGAATGACTAACAAAAATATTGTTGTTTTATTATTATTTTTATGAATTTCCTGTGTACCTATTTTTTGGGGGTATAATGTTTTGAAATTATGAATTTCCTATGTTTCCTCCGTCGACATTAGTTTGATCCAATGTGAACTGGACTCTTGATGATCCTCTCAGTAAATCACATCTTGGAGGGTTTTGAACCAAAATGTCAATGATGAGATGCATTGCAAAGGTGCAAGTTTGGTTAATCTAAGTTGAGGTTCAACTTGCTTCCTGATCTTGGCCATTTTTTTGATTATGCTAACATTGGATGTTTTATGATTTGATTAGTTGAAAGTAGGGAATAACTGAGGGTCCTTTTGGTTCTGGTTGACACTTAAGTTAACTGACCGGCTATTGAACTAGCAAACAAGTAGCCATCTGCACCACTGAAAGATAACATGCTTGGATTATAAAATTGACTATGCAAATAATTGCTTGATGTAGACTAGCTAAGCTAAAGCAAACTGTTTACCCTTTCTTGGGTTTAATGACCTCTCTCTCTCTCTCTTGCTCGCACGTGTGCTCTCTCTCTTATGCTCAAAACATTGGCCTATAAATGTTCAACAAAATTCCCTAAAAGATTTTACTCTTACTTGCTACCATCTTTGTTGATTTTTTTGGTCTAAAGTTTTATCGGAGTCATGTCTAGATGCTTTGCATTATTTTACCGTACCATCGTTCTTTTTCATTTTGGTCTTTCTTTATCAACAAAACCAAAGAGAAGCTGGTTTATATTGTGAAGAAAGTACAACCTGGTTGGAGTAATATGTATTTTTTTTAGTGCATAGAATAGGGGTATTGTGATATGAAACCTCAGATGGATATTGTTCTCATACAGGCTAGATAAGTAAGAACAGGTGTGTGAATTTCACCCATATGATGTGGGTTTTCTTTAATCAAGGTCCCAATGGGTGTCAGCTTGATATAAAAAAGGTTAAGTTCTTGGAAATCAATTTCTTGAAGGTTATTGAATTCTAATTAGACATGGCTTAGATTTTGCAAGCATCAAATTAGTTTTTGGCTGTTTGCTTAACGTGGTTCTTTGTAGCTGTTGTTTTATGATTTAGTTGATGTTTGTGATAATGATTTTCCAGCATAGATGAATTTGGTTCGTAGGTTTGGATGTTTATTTGTTGTTTAAGTCACCTAGGGGTTCTTTTTTCGACATTCACTTTGGTGAGAAAAGTTTGCTCTAATTGTGTTTAGTGTCATATTTTTCTCCGTGAAGTGATCTTCATATAATATAAGGTTCATGTGATGGGTTTTCTTAAATTTCCACCATTATTGAGAAATAGGGAAGGTTGACTAGAAAGATCGAGTTTTCTTGAAGAACTCTTCTCTGCCGTTTACCTTATGTTCACTCTTTATTTTTTATTTTTTTGGGTATTGCATTGTTGTATTGTTTTGGTATAAGGAGTGTTGTATTAGATAGATAACTGTTGAAATAACGAGTTTGTTATGGTATTAGTTCGTTTTGCTTTTGCTTTGAAAATGATGGTTATTGTTAAATTTCATAATCAAATTTTGAGATTGTCCTGGTCATTTATAAATAAGGAAGATTTTGGATGCCCGAAGATAATCAGTCAAGCAGATAATCGATCTACAATATCCTGTTTATGCCCTGTTCCATCAGATATGAAAATAATAAAATTTAATTAAGAGTAATGTTGACGAACCCACAACGCAACACAAACTTGAGCATTTTATTTGGGTGTTAAATAGAGTTTGTGAAATTTCAATTTGTTTTTTTGGGGGTTTTTTTTTCAATTTTACTCCCTGCCATCGTTGTTGAATTTTTTGGTCTAAAGTTCACTTGCTCTGATTTTTTTTTTGTTCCAATTTTACATTTGCCAATTCATTAGTGGATTTCTACAAACACATATATGTGTTCTAGGTTTATTGAATGCAAAAGTTAGCAAATTGGAAACCGCCACAAAGAAAGAAGAAACACTAGAAGCAGTTCCGTGTGTAGAAATTGTGAAGGTAAATCTCTATTTTTTCTTTGTCTATCCAATTTTGTGGATGAATCAGCTTTGTGGTACTTTTAGTAGGATTTTAATTATTGAAATGAGCACTTGGAACTTGATAAGTTTTAGATGCCTAGTCATTTTGATTTTACCGGTGTTTGTTCAGTTTTCAACCTTTTTATGTTTATTTTGCCTTTTTCTTTTGTTTGGGAGCAATTGAGGACCAAAACTTCAATTTTTTTTTGGGAGATTTGTGCTCTTATTAAGCTGATTCTTGGTATTTCTTGGTCTCTCTCTCTCTTGGTGAATTTGGCTTGGCTATGATGTATGTACTTACTGCTTGTAATTTATATTGCTTGGGGCAAGTGTATTTGGCTTATGCATTCTCAACTTTTTTGCATATTAATGAGGCTTGGATATTTATGGACTGATTTAAACATTTATTAAAAGTTTTTTGTATCAACAATTGCAATTTATTTTGCACTGTTGGAGGTTAATGAGACGTGGGTAGGCTTGGGTTACTATAGAAAGGCGTGGGTTCTACAAGAGCATAGAAGTCAGCTCTCCTTTCAATCTTTTCTAGTTGCTTGCTTAATTGCACTGCAATTCCAAAATTGAAACGTTGGATTATTGTGTATGCATGTGATATACATAGATAGGTTAAAGACATGTTTTGGGGCAAGTGTATTTGGAAATTTTTGCATATTCATAAGGCTAATGCATTTGCATATTTATGAGGCTTCTATGACGCCCCAAAATTCAGGGGTCCGTTGATCACCCATCAATCCGAGAAAATACCTGTGAGTGCTGCGTAACCCGATACCACGTAATAGCAATCCCTTAATCGGGATTATAACTCACACTTGTAACCCGTGTTCCTTTAATCATTTAATCCAACTGAGGTCCAATGTGCCTCAATATATCTCATTTAATGTCCATTTGTACTCTTGGGAGGAAAGAATGCATAACCCAAAAGCTTGTGGAAGTAAAACAAAAAAAAATTGAAAATCTGTGAAAGCGTATCAGTATAGTGAACTCTATGGACACCATCGTACCGGTACGTTCTGTCCGGATTTCCCTATTTCACCTGTTTTTCATTTTTAAACCATTCCAAACCTTATCATTTTCATCCCAAACATGTATAATGAAGTTTTATATATTATACATGATCCCTACAAAATTCTATTACAAGCATTCAAATATGATTACAATATTTACATGCCAAAATTATTTTTAACCAAAAGTTTTACAAAACTTCCAGGTTAAAGACCACATGTTGGTCTCTCTTCACCTTTGAGGCCCCCAGTGAGAGTCATCTCCGCGCGTATGTTCTCCACCTAAAATGTGTCCCATATAGGGTGAGTCATGTTCAGTAGAATAATTCCTACAGAGGATACTCCCCACCCAAATGCACATGGAATGCACACATGCAACATTCAACAATCTATCACATTTCAAACAAGAATATGCATTCAATGTTAGAATTCTTCATGTCACGCCATGAAATGAGATGAGACTCACTCATGCAATTCAACCTGAGCCCTTCCCGGCTCCTCAGTACATGCAAGTGTCAATGTGTATGAATTCGTCATCCATGTTGCACATCGAATGACATTTACAATTATAGCGTCTTTCTTGGGGTGGATATTCATGGACTTACATCAAAGGTCATAAAACATACACGGAATTCATGTACTTTCACCAATGGTTATGCGTACACCGACACACTTTACGGGCTCTTATACCAACAGAGTGTGTATCAAATCACCGGGTCTCTCACCCGAGGGATCTTTTTGCTACCCCAACCCAATTTATCATACAACAAATGCGGCTCAGCTAGGCCTTCGGCCTAACTTTCTCAAGCCTTCCGTCAATCACCAAGTGTGGTGTTAACAACAATCATGCACACACCCATGTGATAAGATGTTTCTGTGCATATGTAATGTGATGCACCATTGCAATAACAATCATGTTCCATATGTATGAATGACATATGAATCAATTAAACCACATATCAACATATCTAATTTTATGGCAATTTATATTAATAACATATAATCACCAAAATCTTTCACCATGTCAACACATCAATTAGCACATATCAACATGTCTTTCTAACACAATTCACAAGTATGGTATTTCATAATTTCATGCCAACCGCACTTAATCACAAGACATAATATAACATATAACATGCCCACATGAACCAATTTTTCAAGGGATCACATAAGTTACTCCCACATATAAAAATCAAGCTAGATATTAGCCTAAGCCAAATCTATACACTTTCCCTCATTTCCATAACAATAAACATGTGGTATACATATTCTACATACCAACCCCCTTCTAAATGAACATCATAGGATGGAAATAAACCCAAGTAGGAGGGAATCCTACCTCTTGGAGCGCGAAGGAAGTGATAGAACTTTCAAAAATACCAACCAAACCCCAAAATCTTGGATTCCACTAAATTCTCTCTTTGGATCTTCTGTGAAAACCTTCGTTTTTGGTACATACACATAACCCTTGTAGCATAAATGAACTTTAACTCTTGGCTCGACGGATTTCGACCAACGGAACTCCGAGAATCGAAAAGAAAAGCTTTGGATTTCTCTCTTTCTCTTCTCCCTCTTCCTCACACGTTAGAATCAGAATTTTAGCAGTTATTTCTACTGAAATATCTGACTTTTAGCCTTATTTATATTTTTAAAGGCTTGGCTCGAGTCGCGTTACCACGCCCCTTCTTTGTCGGGTCCGTTTTTGCCCCGAAACGATTATTTCTTTTTGGTTTAAGTTCAAATTAATTTTATTTAAAAATTTATCCAATTTTAAATAATTTTATAAAATTCATTTTTGAGGACTTTTGTGAGGTCATTCGACACCTAATCGTCTCGTAAAATGTTCAACATTTGACTATCTCAGAATTCGACGAAATTAGTCTGAGTGATTAGATTTTGCGATAAGAATCTAACGGCGAAGTCCATTGTGTCATACGAGCTCTAGAGAGTACGTATTTTAATTCCGCATTGTAGTGGCAAAATGACCATTTTGCCTTTTTTGAAAAATTTCAAATTTTCCAAGGTTTTGTAGCTTGACTATTTATAGACCTATTTATACATGTGGTATACATAGAGCAGTCGTAACAACAAATGCAAAGAGTAAAAGAAAAAAAACAACAACCTCTTTTGACAAGGGAACGGTAAGTACTTCGTGCCAAGTGGTATAACATTGTGGTTAAATTTTTAAACTTTATTGTTTCCCCCGGTTCCCAAATCTCACATTATATTTACATTGTTCCCAAATCTCAAAATTTATTTTTGTTGATTGTAAACATTTTAACAATGTTATTTTATTGGTCTAACATTTTATTTCTATTATTTCATCTATAGAATTGTGATGAAGAAGTGTTTGAGTTAAAAAGACTAAATGCTACCCATTTTTTTCAATGGGGTCATTTGAATAAGGTAACAAAAATATTTTTATAGTTTATTTTTTATTTATAATTTTTAAAATCACGTCGTGTACTAAATTTAACTATTTTTGTAAATGCTAGATTGTTGTACATTCTCCCAATTGAAAAATGCGGATTTGGATTGATATGATAACATTCAACGTTGTGATAGGAGAGTATTTACATTGACGTGCAGATAAATGACCCATTTTGATAGACTAGATTAAAGAAATACCCATTTTTCAAATTTACTATATATAATTACGTTTTGTGGTCATTCTTTAATCTTATTTATATTTAGGCACAACTATGGGTTATTCTTTGTGATTAAAGTAGTCTGTGATTGAAAAATTTTATGGGTTTATTTCAATTTTTAAGAATCTTATGTTCTGTCTGACACTTTTACAAGTATGAATATAGTTGTTTGTGTAAGAATAATGGTGTTGTGGTAATTGGTACATAATTGAATTTCAGTTTGATTTGATTATGATTACGAAATTTATAAGTTTTGTAAACATGTTGATATATTTGTGGCATCATATTTTGAGAGGATATTTTGTTAAAAAATTGAAAGTTTCTTACAGAATATCCACATTTTGATAGAGTATCCACATTTTGACCTTTTTTATTTCACTAAAGTCATGACATTAAAAATGACCAAATGATTTTTAGCTTAATGTATGTTTATATTCATGGTTTGGTTATTTTGCGTTTAAGAACTATGTAAAGTGCCTTCAGACACGTGATATAGGGCATGTCCAAGTTCAGTGATTGATTATTTCGTGTTCAAATTTGATGTTTGATTTTTTTTAGTTGCACCATGCCTTTAGGCACATATTATCCCTAGTCTATATAAAAGTTCTCCATTGCGAACAGTGAAATGAGTCAATTTATCGAGATAAAAAAGGTTTTTTCTGAGCCCCTAGAGGTGGTGTTGGGTCCTTTATTTTAAACTTAAGTCGGCTTGAACAACAATCTATGTAAGGTTAAACATGCAGGAATAAGAAAAAGTTAAAAGCATAAAGTCTAAAAGAATAATACATCATTAAAGCACCTTATTAGTATCCCAGCAAAGAAGTTTACGCTCATTCAACGGATCAAACACAGATTCCCACAAATTCAAAAAACAAACATATAATCATTGAAATTTTATCATCATACATGTGTGGAAGAAGTTATTAAAACTATAACAAAAGTCATGAACCTAGACATGACGTACGTTGCAATACATAAAAAAAGGTAGTAATATTTACACTGAGTCCAACAGCACCTCCAGATATATGATATTTGTTGTGATAATTGATCCATCAAGAGGGAGAAGGACATTAATGCGATCAGTCAACGTGCATCTAGACATGGCCACATATAGGTGATCGTGGCTGAATACACACGAGTGCAGATCTACACTAACAAACTTGACTAACTGGCCCTGCGACTTGTTAACTGTCATAGTATATGTTAAGATTATTGAGAATTGACGTCTAATCATTTGAAATGATAAATCTTTAGACGACGGTGATAATGATATTTGCAGGATGAAACATAGATTTTCAGATTTGTCACCAGTTAAAATTCTAGTCTCAATAACCCGCAATGCGCACTTGACAACCATAAGTCTTGTCCCGTTATAGAGACCATATTTCAGGGCTATATTCCTCAACTAAATGATGGGGGCACCCGACCTTTAGCTCCAACTTGAAAGGGGGTAAACCTAACGGGTTTAGGGAATTTAGAAACTCACTTGGATATTGATTAGTGGTAGAACGGCAGAGATTGTCCCCATTCGACACCCTGTCACCTGCCAAGTAGGTATACGTCTTGTTTGGGTAAATTTGTAGAGCAACATCATTGATAGAGAAGACATCATCATTTCGAGCGGAAAGAATTGTGCGCTTTGTTAAGTAGGATGGGGTTACCGTATTTAGCACATCTAGTTGTGGATAAACTCTAGAAATTAGTTCATGCAGAGTTCGACACCTGTGTATCATTGGAGGAAGTTCCACAGTATCTTGGACACTGATCCCGATCTAAGTTTGATGGGAATTGAGTCAGTACATGTAAATGAATAATTAGACAGTTTTATATAAATATAAATCAATAATATAAATCACCTCTTCCAAGAAGGATGCATGGGAAGAATTTGTTGGATGAATGTTATTCAAACGCATGTTTATGCTCAAAATCAGTACGCATACACTCGCCCACATTGAAGAACGTCTTAAGGATGCACCAACAATTTGTTCTTGTCCTTCCTTAGGTATCCCTGGTAGTATTTGACGAAAATCCCCGCCAAGCACAATCGTGATACCGCCGAATGGTCGGTTATCATCACGAACATCGCAGAGTGTGCGATCAACTGCTTCAACACCATGTCGATGCTGTAGGGGAACCTCGTCCCATATTATCAAGCAAGCCTCCCTAAATAATTCCCCATGCGGTGACTGTTTACTGAAACCACATACGAAGCTTTCTATGACATCGAATGGAATACATAATGTAGAATGAGTTGTCTAACCACCTAACAGCAACAACGAAGTAATTCCTGATGAAGCAACTATAATGATGATATGACCCTCGTTGTGTATTTTAGTAGTGATGGTGTTGTACAAAAAGGTTTTGCCTGTTCCTGCACCTCCATTGAGGAAAAACATTTTGCCCTAATTCTCAGCAACGGAGATAATGGTAGCATCGTAAGTCGTACATTGAGCATCTTTTAAAACATTAATATTCAAAAGGACATTTAGTTGATTTGCTTCGTTTCTTAGTTGCATATAACGATCAACAATCTATTACCTCAAACACAACTCCAATTTTAAACGGGGTGTGGCATAGGTGGGAAGTCATTCAATTTTTTTATCACATTTATGTAGGAACTGATCAATCAGATATAAACTGTAATCTTCGATTTGAGGCTGTGTTGGATCGCATATGTAAAAAGTTGTTTGTAGCTTGCGACGAAAATCATCACATATATGGACAGATAATTGATTCCATAGAGTGCAGGGCTATATTGAGAGCATTCTATCAGAATAAAGCAGAATAGTCTCCTTAACTTGTATCCCGTATTCATGGTTGAAGCCTCATGAAGGCATTGTATCCAATCTGCATCATCTTCCAGTAGCCCTATAGCTACACATACTGATTTGAAACTATCATGAAACACACCATTGATCGTGCGTAGACCATCAAAAGACCGTGGTCCTCTAACAACTGTTAATAGCAACAGAAGTTAAAACTGCTCCCCAGAATTGGACATAACAAAGTACAATCTGACAATTGCAAATCCATTTTGCCTCGGAGTCCAAATCTTCCGACCTTTGTTCCAAACAAAATGTTGGACAAATTTCTAGTATGTGTAGGCACGTGCAACATCATTTGAAGAACAACAGTCAAAGAATCCAGTCAGAGTTGTGTTTTGACTCTTAGACCCAAGTCTAATTGTTTCAAGTGTTTTAGCAGGATCGTAAACAACTTGATGTATCCCAAGTAAATGTAGATCTAGCCGTACAACCGACGGAATTTCTTCATGGAGAGGATAATCGAAGAGCTGCCATGTAGCCTCTCTCGGTCCAATATACTTTGCATCATGGTATTGCTTTATCTCAATGTTTCTATGGGGTCCCTCTAAAATTATAGTTGTGCGGTCAGGACCTTTGTAAATGTACTTGTGGATATATTTGACACATCTCATTCTTGCACATACCTACGTTTATATGACAGTTGAACTTTTTTGATAGGTGTGGATTGTAAGGTACGACGTCCCGATTATCAAATGTATGCCCTCTAGTGGTGTAAGACTGGCCATTAAGTCTGAATCCTCTCTGGTATTTTCGTTCACTACCACCATAAAAAATACCAAAAATCAATAGTGATAGATAACAATAACAAAATTGTACAATAAAAACCAATAAAAGTATTGAAAGAACCATAAAGAAAGCACACTTGATATTGGTCATTTAACTTCTATATACTCTCATTTGTGCCGTTTAGACTCTCGACGTACCACTTATTCAACCGACCCAACAATCCACTCACATATACTTGCAATTGTGCCTCAATATCCAACTCTATGTATTTTTAATTATGTGAATGAAAGTCAACAAATGCACTACATGCGCCAAGATTCCATACTAAACCAATTCACTTTTTCCAAATTCAATGTTGTTTTCCCACATTACTTCAAATTAGATAAATCCAAACTCAAATAAATCAATGCATATAAATCAAATATATAAAGGTAAACTAATCCAATCACACATACTTTCAATGCATAGGAAGGATCAATTAAGATCCAACAGTTACCCATCAATTCCTATAAAGAACTAATCCAACTAAATTTTCCCACTAAACCTTTCGTTCTCATCAATTATTGAAACCATAATTGCTAATGTAGAATTCAATAATAAGAGTCATGCTTCAAAAAAATATCTAGGCCTTCTAAGAGTCATTGTTAAGCACATGAAAAACCATGTGAATCCTTGGAGAACCATTGCCAGCCAAACACGCAGAGGTATTCCACATTTTTGGGTAATGTTTTCACAAAAGGGAAACCAAATAAAATGATAGGGAAACCCAGATTGCAGTCACCCCACCAGGAACTACAACAAAGCATTGATCTTGGACACATTAGACTCAACTTACATCCTAAAGTCACTATACAATACAAAAGAAAAAAAAACATTGATCATGAACACTTTGGGCTCAACTGAATCCCCAAATACTTAAATTGTATCCTTAGTATACCTGCATGCATGCCCAATAAAGCATTAACTACATATTTTAATTAACAACACGATGCATACTATTTCGAACTAAAACACTAAATCACTACCTTGTCAACAAAGTTGTAAGATTAATGGTACCTAAAAATCACAAATACATAAACATAGTTTAGAGGCCAAGGAAGTCTTGAACACCACAATCATGAAGGATTCACCATTAAGTACTCAACTATAAGACCTAAACACAAACACATTAGTAACAATTAAGGCTATGTGTAACATAAAATAGGGCGACTTCAACATCCAACGGTCTCAAATCAATTCATTCATCCAACGACCACTAATTCCCCCCAAATTCATTATTTTTCGCCCACACTTTTTTTCAAAAAAATTGACCGATCAGTCACCTCACGATCAGAAAGCACCTCTTAAAACTTCATTTCAATTCCTTTGTTTTTTACTCTTCTCTCTCTCTCTCTCTCTCTCTTTATGTTACGCCACTGCCAGCGACATAGCCACCACCACCACCGCCACATCCACAACCACACCCCTCCCAGGTATCCCTCTTCTCTGCTTCTCTCTCTCTTTCCCTCACACACATATGCATAAAACCAGCCCCCACCCCCACGCCCTGTTTCTCTCTCTCTGTCTCTCTCTGTCTCTATCACACACACATACACATACACACTCTCAACCAACCCCTCCAAGCTCTCCTATTCCAGCGAGCCTCTATAAGGCTTGTCTCCTCTCCCCTCTTCTCTTTCCTTCTCTCTCTCTCTTATCTGCTATCACAAACACAAACAAATTCCAAATTAGGGCTGTTAATTGGAGTAAAATTGATGTTTTTGCATGGCAAAAGCTTAACAATAGAAGATAGAGTTGATGGTTCCAACAGCTGTTTTTGGTTTAATCTGCAGTGAAAGTATGTGGATCCTTCCTGCATCAGTTCTTGCCTTGGCTAAAATAACTCCCCCTATTTGTATGAAATTCTAGGCTTCTTAGTGATAGTTAAAAAAAATGGTGGCTTAACTTCACGAGACTTCTATCACTGCATGGCCTGGAGAAAAACATAGACACATACGAAATAATCAAACACTGAATGGTTACAGTTTCTTTAATATCCAAAAGCATTTTTTGTTGGCGCAACAATGGTTTTTGTAATTTTCTTTTCACTTTATTTTGGTCAGTAGTTGTCTAAACGGTTTTGTTCTTATTTTGAAGTTTTCTGAAGGGAGCTTCAAACATTGAGAAAAACATACTTGTATGTCCATATGGCATGATCATTTTGAGTATTCTTGATTGAATGTAATTTTTTTTTTAATTTAAGTGGTCAAAGTGTTGGTTGATGATAATTGTTGACGGCAATCCATCTAATACCCCAAGAAACCCACTGAATGGAATAAAATTTTGAATTCATTGGTTTATGTTCAGTTGATCTTCCAAGAAAAAAAGAATGCTTACCAAAAATATATGAAGCATATGGTAGTTACGCAAAGTATGTGTGATCAAGCTATTTTTTCTCCCTCAGTTTGTGTTTTGTTTACTTCATAGGAATGGAATTTTGCGTTACGTTTTTCAGTGTTTTATCTATTACCAAACGATGAGTTACCATTAGATTTCTATACGATTTATTTGACGATGACTGAATATGTTGTTTGTGGGATAATTGGGATGTAGGGAATTTAATTCGCTATGCTTGAGCTTATGTTTTGTGCTTTGGTAAAGAGTTCCAAGTAGTTGACTCCTGAATAATTTTGTTCACTAAACCAAAAAGTTTCATTAATTGTACTTCGATAGACTATTGATAAAAATGTTAGGGTAAATATCATAATTTGTCCCTAAATTTTGTCACAAGTTTCAATTTGGTGCTTGAACTTTCAAATCTCTCATTTAGTTCCTCAATTATCAATTGTCTTAATTAAGTCATTTCGTCAATTTCCACCATTAGATAAAAAAACATACGATTTAACTCTTGCTTGATTATTTTGCGTTCAAATTTAATGTTCGATTTTTTTTAGTTGCACCGTGCCTTCAGGCATGGTTTATCCCTAGTGCTCTAACAAACTAAAAGCATGAATAATTAAAATAAATTGAAAGACAATGATTATAGTGTTGATAAAATAAAACTCTCACAATAATGGACATTGGATATTAGCCTTAGTAACTGTAACATTTCATAGATTACCAACATGAAAAATATCATCCTATGGAACAACATATTCTTTGTCTACTGCTAACACATAAAAAAAAAAGTGGGAATCTCATAGCCAAGATAAATGCCTCCAACAACAGCTGGTGCGCTCAAACCCCACCACATCACTCTACTTGACACCAATTTAGGCAATGTTTAAATTATGTGTGTACATCACAACAATTTGACAAAGCAAAAAGTAATCCAAACAAGTTCTTGATTGGGTAAATCCACTGCCTAAGTTCTGAAAAATAAAACCCGACTTTCTAATAAATGAGATTAAGGGCTAAACGAACAACATGCATGGCTTCTATGTGTACCAATGTAAAGACCTACAATATATACTATCCATGTATAAACATATATATTGTCAAAAAAGTTAACTAAAATTAACCTACAATTTTATAAAATAAACACTGAATAATCAACAACTCAACATCCCAATTCATGTGACTAACAACACCCTAACACACCCACACACCCACACACACACACACTTTAGTGAAATTCGGGACGTGGCAACACTAATGTATTAGCATTCACCTGTAAATAAAGAAAATGAAACACACGAAATCTTCTATCAACATAATTAATATTGAATATGGACCTGAGAACTACGCTCATTCACCAAGTTATATCAACTCAACCGGTTAGAACTTAACGAAAGCGACAAAGAGTCAGCAATAAAATAGGATCAAAAAAATAGAAAATGTACTATAGATTCTATGGCCATGGGCAGTCTTTTTCTTCCTTGTGTCTAACTACAAACCCACAATTTTATTTTTTAGTAGAAATTCCTACATTTCAAATTAGTTTTAGGTTTCCCTACAACATGTATCATGCAAAATTCAATCCAAACAATATAAATCTAAAAAGTAACCAAGTTTATTAGAACATCAAATTCATATACACGGGACAACTTGTTAAAAGAACGGAAAGGAAATCACTTACCAAGTGAATAACAATGATGCTAACATGGCCAACTTCTACACTCTTAATGATTACTAGCAAGACATTGCTCGGAACATCTCCTAGACCTTTGTTGTTTGCAATTTCTCATCCAAATTGTATCAAGATCTGACAACGTCCCAACTAAGATAAACGATAAAACCCTCAAATCTATATAAACAATGAGCCACCAATTCTAAGTTAATAAACAATAGATTCCAAATCCAAAAGCAAGGATTGAGAACTTAGAGTACAATAACAAAAAAATGATAATCACAAATCAGGTTAAGGTAAAAGAAATTCCATTATTGTCCCATGTGATTTCACCAAAGAAAATCTTCATGAGATATTTCTCAAGGTTTTGGCAAGATCTACGATCCAATTTTAATTTGAGTGACTTTTAATAACTGGTAGGTGAGATTCCTTTTAGTGTTTCTTTAGTTTGGTCTATTTATTTAGCTTATATCTTTCGCACAATAAGGGTGGAGAACTCTGAAATTGCACATTATAATACTTGCATGTACAATTGTTTTTTCAAAGCACAATTGTCACAGAAACTGCTTTAACTACATGTGCTTATAGGTTTGCCAATTGTTGCCCGGATGTAAGCACAGGATGTAGGGAACACGACGAGGCAGATGCTTTAGCTTATTTAAGCCAAACATTATCTGTTAGGCATTTTAGAAAAACCAATAAAATAGTATTTGACATTGTTGTTTTGATTGCCTACAAAAGAGCAGGAGAGGAAAAAATGATCAGTGATGCAGATTTCTTAACCTAAGAGTGAGAAGCTTGACCTTGATGCCAGAGGGCGATAACCGTAACTCACAATTTAATTAAAAAAATACCAATGTAAAACCAAAAGTAAGGAAATTCAAACACCCCCACCACAATTGAAGCATAAACCAAGGCAACCAAAAATGAAGAACATATAGTCGTACCATTTTGTTCTTAAACTTGTAATAGGAAGTGTTCTCAATGAGGGTATTCGTCGGAAACAATGAAAAAAAATTTATTTCATTGTTTACCGATCACATTATACCTATATTAGATTATGACTTAACTCAACTAATGGAAAACAATTCTTAGAGATTAACCAAGTAGATCATTCTCTTAGCAGTCATAAGTACAAAACTATCAAATAATTAATTTATTGTTCTTAACTTTCACTACATTTTTACCTTCACAGCAAATCTACCGAACATTTGGAGCTCGATTGACCATGTCACAATGATATGAGTGAGACAGAGTCTGAAAAGACCATTATGAAAAGTTTAGAACAAATTAAAACTAAAATCTTATAATGAATTTACCAAAAAATATTGAATTATTATGAAAGTGGAAATGAATCTTCAAAATGAGAAGCACTAAACCATAATCGATCTAATAACAATGATAAAAACCTCATGCATTAAATATGTCCTTAACAATTGATTTATTAACATGACAAACAAGCATAAAAAAAATGCTACTTAAAAGACAAATCCTTAATAATCTCCTTAAGTAGATAACAATGTCCAATCCATATCTAATGTCAGATTAATCAAATATGCAAGGCTTTTTTAAACAAATTGACAAACCCGCTTAGAGAACCCCAATAATAATGAATATCTACATCCTAAAAATAACTAAAAAATCAAATAATTTGGGTTCTTAGAGCTGCTTTCAAAATCCATTAACAGATTTCCAAAAAAGCTAGAATCAACACACCTTAGGCCATCAACATTGTTTTCTCTTCCTTAAGTATCATTTTATTGTTTGCTTGGATGTGATATAGCACAGTGCAAAATTGAAAAAATCAAATAAAGTGTAAATTAATTAAAATTTAGTGAAAGAATCAATTAAAATCCAAGAGAAACATAATTTCAACACATGATACCCCCAAAAAATAGGTACACAGAAAATTCATAAATCTATAATAAAAAACAATGGTAGAGTACACAAAAATTTCTCTCGTTAATTGCAACAAACACTTGGTGTCCAAACAATTTGTGTATATTGTGTTTTGTGTGTGTCTGCAATGGTGTGTGGATTTGTTTGTGATGTGTGTGTGGTGAGTGGGTGTGGGTGCGTGTGTGATTGGTCTGGGTTTGTTTTTGTGTGTGTGCGATTTGTGTGTGGGTAAGTGTGGGTGATGAGCGTGTATTTGTGTGTTGTGAGATATGGGCGTGAAGTGAGAGAGAGAAGTGAGCGAGAACATAGAGGGCGCAGAGAAGAGGCACACCTGGATAGCAACGTTGGTGGTGTAGCTGGGGCGGTGGTGGTGGTGGTGTTGTTAGAGAGAAATAAAGAGAAAGAGGGTAAGGCGTAACAAATGGTGGGGAAAAAACAAAGATGACCTTTGAAGAAGGCTTGTCTAATAGAAGGGAGGGAAAAAAACGATGTCCAAGGCAGCAAGTGAAGTAACTGAGGCCATATAACATGTGAAGTGACTGAGTTGATTAGATTTTTGAAAAAAATTGAGGAAAAATGATGAATTTGAGGGAAAATGAGAGGATCTATGACCGTTGGATGAATTGATTTGTGACTGTTGGATTTGTTTGTTAAAGCCGCCCTGTTTTATATTATAGCTATTACAACAACACAATTACACTAATCAATTAGTTATAATTGTCCTATAATACACTAAATAGTTACTCATGTGTTCTAATAAAATCAAACAATTACATCAAACAATTATACAAAATTATAACACCAACTCAATATGTCATCTAGTTGTCTATATAAATCAAAGAGTTGCACTATTTAGTATCAGGACATGGTTACACCAATTATATACACCAAATTTGATATAATAGTAAACCCTTTTGTGTAATGATAAATCCAATTTGGTTTATATAATTGGTGTAACCATATTGTAATACGAAAATGATGTAACTCTTTAGTTTATATAAATAACTGAATGACAAATTGAGTTGGTGCTGTAATTTCGTATAATTATTTAATGTAACTGTTTGATTTATTAGAACATATGAGTAACTGTTTAGATTATTATAAAGGTAATTGTAACATAACTAATTAGTATAATTATGTTGTTGTAACATTGATATAAGGAGAGAGAATAACGATTAGGGAAAATAAGGGGCGAGAGAGAGTGAGAGAGAAAAAATTAAATCAAATCTTTACATATTTGAAAAAAAATAAATTATGGAAGAGAGAGAAAGTAATAGAGTAATAAATGACATTTTAATCTTTTTTTTCAAAAAAAAATGTACTTAGAATCAAATAAGTTTTTATAATGTATTTAGCTTAATTAAGTCTAAATTTTTATACCGACTTTCAAATTTTCCAAAAATGAAAAGAAAAGAAAAGTAAACAATACAAATGACCTTTAAATTATGATCTTTGTGTCAATTGAGTTCTTGAATTAATTTTTGAGACAATTGAATTTCTAAACACTTAAAACTTTAGCAATTAAATCATTGAACTAATTTTTGTGTCAATTGAACCCCTAACTCTAAAATTTAGCAATAAGTTCTAATATCAATAGTCATTAGATTTTTGGATGAAATGTCTCACGTGTTCATCACATAGACAATATATTAGATGTATTTTAGACTATTTATTTAAAATCTATTAGACAAAGAACCTCATTTCTTATACCCATCTACCTAAACCATAAACCTAAATCACTATCATACCTATCAGGTCCTCGTTGTTTGATGGTTATGAAAGAAGTTTAAAAGTTGTTTGTGTAGTTTACTAAAAAAATCAAAAATTGTCCCAAAAAGTTCATTTTTGTAAGTGCATTGTCCTCTCCAAACCAAATAGTTGGAAGTTAATTCCGTTTAGAATAATGTTAGATAAACTTAAAAATAATACTTGATAATTTCAACTATTGAATATGTAATGGATATCAATAAATACTGAAATTAATTGTGAATTCTAACATTTATTGCGAGTCATAACCTATTTAGTGATTGTAATTACCAAATCTATGTTTTAAATCTATTTTTCTATAAGTCAACTGCTCATTCGTTCATGCTTTCGGATCCGACCCGGTGTTATCGGTTTATGAACAACCAACTTGAGAAGAAGATAGCGGAAACAGAGGAAAATGGATAAACCCTAGCACTCACAGCCATGGCAGCATTTCACCTCCTTCCATCACTTCTTCCCCATCATTACCTTCACTACTCTCACTCTCTATACCTTAACTCACTTACCCACTTCAAAATTTCATCCATTTGGTTCAGTCCAGCACCCAAACCTCGACGTTTCCACCAAACAAACCAACCCAAAGCCTCCATTAATGGCGACAACATCACCACCCCAGAAGCCCCAAAAGCCACTCGCCGAGGCCGCAAAAAATCCCCAACCACACCCTCTTACTCCTCCTCCTCAACAACAACAACAACAAAACCAAGACGCACGCGAAAATCCCAAACTCAAAATGGCAAAACAGGACCGAGAGAGACCGCAACAAAAGAGATAACAGCAACAAGCGCAATCGAGGAAGAACCCGAGGACTATGACGATGGCATTGATTTTCCATATGAAGACCCCCCTTTGATATGCTGTTTCGGGGCAGCTCAAAAAGAGTTTGTGCCAACAGTTAGAGTGGCACCAGAGCAAATGCACCCAGATATATATTCACAATGGAAAATGCTCCAGTGGAACCCTCCGGAGTTCGTGAGAGCACCAGGTGGACCACCCTCGAATGTGGCCATTTCCCATGTCAGGCTTGGTGGGAGGGCCGCGTTTATGGGGAAGGTTGGAGATGATGAGTTTGGTGAAGAGTTGGTTTTGTTGTTGAACAAGGAGAAAGTACAAACGAGGGCTGTGAAGTTTGATGGTAATGCAAGGACTGCGAAAGCTTACATGAAGATTAAGTTTGACGATGGGAAGATGAGGGTGGAGAAGACTAAAGAGACGGCAGAGGATTCGTTGCTTGGCGCTGAATTGAACCTTGCTGTGCTCAAAGAGGTATTACCGAAGTTATACATGTTGAAAAGTCTTGCATTCTTTGATAAGAGGATCAATGTATATACGGATATTAACCCTCAAATAGATTCCTTTCTGGGCTCTGTTTGAACCTTGATGTGCTCAAACAGCTTATGAAATTTCCAATTTCAACCTATTCGTTATCTCAAGTTCCATATTATATATATTGATGCCTGTTAACTTATGACTTTTCTTCAATTTTTTGTACAGATTGTTGTGCATCTTTTGCATATTGGTCACTAATTTGGCAATAGACTAAAAAATAGTGTTATGCTCATTATGAAGTTGCGGAGTGCCAAATTTCTGAGGAATAATGAAAATACTTATAGTTCATTTGGTTACAAGTACTTTTTGATGAGATATTTTTTATGTTATTCATTTGCAAACTGTTACCATACGACCTTAGTGTTTGGAAGATTATGTGACATACCTCAACCTTCAATCAGTTTCAAGCATGATAACTCTAAGTTAGTGGTTCAACTTCAAGAGCTTAGAGAAGCAGAAAATTTGCCAGTGAATCATGTTACAGCATTGTTACGGCATATTATTTCTTAACTTACGAAGCAGTGAGATATATGTGTACACCATGGTGAGAGTAAATGATATTCTTGTACATATAACTCTGTTGAAATGAGACTTATAACGGATTGCATGTGTTTGTCTTCTTGATTCTGTTGCAGGCCAGAATGTTCCATTTTAATTCAGAAGTCCTTACATCTCCCGCTATGCATTCTGCCCTTTTCAAAGCAATTTCATGGTCTAAAAAGTTTGGTGGCCTTATATTTTTTGACTTGAATCTGCCATTACCATTGTGGAAGTCATGTGATGAGACGAAAGAAGTGATCAAGAAAGCATGGGAGCAAGCAGACATCATTGAGGTCACAAAGCAGGAGCTAGAATTTCTTTTAGATGAAGAATATTATGAAAAGAGGAGAAATTATAGGCCTCAATACTATGCTGAAGATTATGAGCAAACGAAGAGGCGGCGAGATTATTATCATTATACACGTGAGGAAATATCTCCTCTGTGGCATGATGGGTTAAAATTTTTGTTTATTACGGATGGAACACTCCGGATTCATTATTATGCCCCTTCATTTGATGGAGTGGTGGTTGGAACAGAGGATGTGCTTATAACGCCATTCACTTGTGACAGAACAGGTTCTGGTGATGCTATAGTAGCTGGAATCATGAGAAAGCTTACAACTGAACCTAAGATGTATGAGAACCAAGATATTTTGGAGAGGCAGCTTCGCTTTGCAATTGCAGCAGGAATAATATCACAGTGGACAATAGGTGCAGTAAGAGGTTTTCCTACAGAAAGTGCTACACAAAATCTGAAAGAACAGGTTTATGTGCCATCAATGTGGTAGATTGGGTATGACCAAAGCCAAGTCCCAACAATATTGAAGTTCTCATCAGTAACACGGTATGCTTTATGTTCCCCTAGAGCTTTGGAAACTTCACATCTGATTAAGGTGGGTGAGAGTTTGTGATGGAGAGAGGACTTGCAAAAATGCCCCGTCTTGTGGTGTTGATTGATAACTGATTAGTATGCAGCTATTTGATAATGATGTCAATTATTTTGTAGGTGACTAAAATTCAAGATAGATTGTATACCATTCTTCTTCTAGTTTGCTACGGTTTCTCTCTCTCACCTTTGAGCAGCAAGGTTAAGTGGGAATCCATCGAGACCAGGTCTCTATATTAATCCTGCTGGAAGACATGAACAAAAAATGGTTGAATGGCATCCCCCTATGTTTGAGGGCGTCGGTTTAGTGGCCACTGCCTGCAGGTTGTTTGCATGTTCGAACCTCATTGCCTTCCTCCCGTTGTAATATTGACCAATGTTTGGACAATTTAGGTTCTCTATTAATATGTCAACTACTTTTAAGGGACAAGAAATATTCACTTTCAGGACAAATCTAAGAGAAGCTTATGCATTATTATTATTATTAGTGAAGTCTCCCACCAATCCACAATTGGAATTACGGTCCTCCCATGTCTCATTTGGTCAGTATAACATTCCTAGCATCTGAATAAAGTTGATCACAGATATGTGGATTGGTTGGCCCATATTCTGGGTTGATCACAGGCATGTTAGGCTTATGCATCACTTGAATCTTGACTCTAATCTCGTGGTCACATCTCAATTGTGGTGCTTTTCATGCCACCCAACATGGTTGTAACTTGTCTTGCAGCCACCACCGAGGTGGTGACTTAGTTGGCTTCAATAGAGGGTGAAAGTCCTGCCCTTCTCCAATGATTTTGGGTTCGAACCCATTTGCGGTAGTTATCCTTATGAACTACATACTGTTAGAAGGGTTGAATGTCCAACTTGCCCTTGGTATTGTTATGGTGATGGGCTCGATCATCTCAGATCAGTAGTTATAGTTCAAACCGAACATTCTGTTGTGGGTACTTGAACCACCTTTTTTCACAAGCCAAAAAAAAAAAAAAAAACTTGTCTTGCAGCCTAATTCATTCCCCTTTCATCCGACAGAAAGATGTTGGAAATGTCTAATTAAGAGCGAAGAGGACAAAGGAGAAGAAGGAAGCAAAAAAATTAATGATTTATTTTGTGTTTTCATACAAAGCAATCAAATGGAGCATCTTGTATGGCAACCGAAAATGCTCCATTTGTAAACTGGATGCAACTGAAAAGAAACGAGAAACAGGTTGTTTTAAAGCATTGATCTTCCGCCTTTGAAACAGGGTTTAACTTACCTGATATCAGTAACCATCCAGTGCTCAGGTGTGTTGGTACAATGTAGCTAGCCCCATCAATAAATGAATGAAACACAAATCTCCGGAAATGTAAAATGAAACTCTATAATGATCTTGAACAGCTGTTACTTATTGGCAATGAGCCTGATTTGGAAATTGTCTATGGAATAAATGAAACTAAAAATCTGTATGCCACATTTAACAACGATTACGCCTGGTGACTGATCTCTCTTCTATGATCAATTATGTGTAGAACTCCTTCTGTGCTTCCTCATGGTATCTTCATTTTGTGTATTTGTACATCAAAACTGGAAGTTGAATCTGCAAAATCATTCGAGACCTCTCCATGCCACTGTACAGTGCTATGGCCTCCTGAAGCGTGACAAAGCAGTTTCTGTCTAAAAACCTTATTAGCCACCTTTGGAGCAATGAATGAGTATTGTGTACTTTGACACTGCAGTCACATAACCACCCTATCGTTGGGAGGCTGCCCTTAGACTTGATCTTCGGTCAAGTTGCAGGCTACTAATTTGCTCCTGAGATCTATTACAAATACAACCAGGATAGGGATTTGCATAAAAGTTCTCCTCTAGTCTTGGTGTTTCCCCTGCTTCTCTGAGGTATGGTTCTCCCATTCTGTTCGAGTGTAGCCTCTTCACCTCTGCAGTATAGTCTTCCCAAGAAATAGCGCCTTCATCCAATAAATCTACCAGTCTAACAAAATTCAATCTGAAATAGAAAAAAAAAAATAGATGGTTACAAATGACATTACTAAAAACTAAATGGTTAAAGGGCCAGAGAGAAGCAATATAAACCTGTCAGGGTTGATGGTTTTTCGAAATCCTTCAAACCTCCTATGTCCCTGTACTGCCTTTGCCATATTACCATCATATGTATAAACGAAGACATCACTTTCGAGGGCTACAATATAATCCAAGGCTGCAAGGCGATTCTGATAACGCTTGAAAGGCTCCAACTCTTCCTCTGTTGCAAGAGTGGAGTGGGAGAAAACATTTTGAAACTCTGAACGAAATGCGTCCATGCTGTTATTACCGTAGATTTCTCCTGCAACTATGTATACTGTCGTCGATGGAGGATACCCCATGGCTTTTAGGAATAGAGCTGCTTCCCGGGGAGACATTGGGCATCCCCCTTGAAATCGTCGTTCTTTGCTATCTATCTCTTTCTCCTTCCAGTGGTTGACACTGTACCTCATTTTACGAAGTTCCTCAGCCTCTGCTGTGGTAAGATTGTGGCTGCAGCCAGTGAATGCAAGCATATCTTTCTCATATCTGTTTTCAAGACAAGTCATTTGAGTCTCTCCATGACATATAATTGACTTACTATTTATGATATGTTGGATAATTACCTTAAATGAAGAGCAATATATGGCTCACCATCTCTCCTAAGTCTATCGACCAATATCTTCCCAAGCTCCTCTATCTCATTTGTGTATCGAAGAGCCTCATAGTTGGCGCGACATCTAAGCCTCTGGATAGAGACTGCGAGGCCATTGTTAGCAAGTCGTGAATCAGTATGCGTAAATTTAATCACCTTATGCTTCCTTAACAACGAAACAATCTCCCCTCTGTAGTAACCAGCCTGCATGTGAAGCATCTAAGATACAGTTCCAATACTAAAATAACTACAACGAATCATAAAGAACATTAGAAGTTCATATTGCTTCCACACCTTCGACCAAGAAACAGGGGCCTTACGAAAAGCCTTCTTTGTTGCATACTGTGGTGGCAAGGACTCGATTATCTCAATATCATCTTTTAAAACTTCAATGAAGTGCTTCCAATCAAAAATATCTTTAAAATCACTGCAAAAGTAGCAGAAAAGTCTTACAGAAAACCAAAAAACCAAGCCAGACATAGTTTCTGCTAATCACTAGGACTAAGAAACCATACCTAGGATCAGTCCAAAAGGAGCGGTGATCAAGAGAAGGGAGAATCAAGGTGGCATTCATAATTTTTGCAATAGCAACCATATCACATATCTGCAGTTCAATCAAGGCATGGAATTAGCAGAAAATAATTATCTGTTGAAACCACGGGTAAGTATTTAGAAACCAAAGTATGTTGTTGGTTTAAAACTTACTCCAGTTCTCATTTGATTCAATCCACCATTTGCATGAATCATAATGTAACCATTCGTCGCTGAACCCGACCCTGCAAGCAGTTCAATCAAGAATCTATTAAAAAATTGATTTTGTGCACTGGTGTTTTGATGAATACAGACATGTAAAAGCTTGGACTTACTTATTCTATTCCTTGGTCGAGCAATGCATTGATAATAACTATCGCTGTTTAGCTTCATCCAAATCTCAGGGACCTGAGAAAAAAGAAACCAACATAGAAATTACTAATCACACTGGAAACTTGTAGTCCTTTAAATGAATCCTCAGAAATCAGAATGTAACTTAAGAATAGTAACTGATCAAAAAGAACTAAGAATGCTCTACCAAACTAGCTTAAGTAGTTGTTTCCAAATCTGAAATAAACCTCGGTACAACTTGGAGAACAAAAAAGTAATTCGATCCTCGCCACAATTAGCAGAGTAACCCAACTTTAAAGGATTAAAAATGTAAACTTTCAATCATAACAATACGAGTATTCGACGAAAATCACTAAAAAAAACACTTACGCAAGTTAGAAAATTAAGTCTGAATCCTCTGTTCTACAACAGAGGTGGTGTTTTTCAGAACGACATCATTTTGGTGCGAAAAAGAGAATAGTCAATCAAATTTTGACCTATGAAACAAAAAACTCAAGTACATCCCAAAATTCTTCCAAAAAAATAAAAAAGAACAGCAAAAATGTTAGGGGGGCGGGACTCTATTTTCCACCGTCAAGACACACACCTGTGCATAGAATCAAAGAAAAGTGTATTTAGAACTGTCAAAAAGTTGTAAAAACCAAAAGGCACGCAAGACCATAACGGTCAACTAATCATTAGAAAGCCACTTTTCACAGTGAAATTGCTGGTTGGGTAAAATACACCTCGTCAAATTCAATGAAATGTTGGGTGCCGTCCACTACTCTCTCTCTCTTTCTCTATTGGCCCAGAAAATACCAGCCGTTCAATATCCGACAAGACTAAAACCAGTTTTCTAAATCACATTCCCCAAAAAAAAAAAATTAGACAAAAGGGTATTTGTAATAAAATTCAGAAGCTTTTAGACCCCCCCCCCCAAAAAAAAACGCAGGAAAGCGGTAAAAACAAGCAATTACAATTTTAATTTCATCATCTTTGTAATTACAGGAAAAAAGTACATCCAGAAAATCTACAATCCTGCAATTGGTTGATGAGAAAACGCAGGAAAATAACAGAAAATCTGAAGTTCGATAGTTTGGATTATAAGAAAGAGTAATAACTAAAAACTCCATTCAATTGCATCTAACGCCAGGACTAGGCTAAGGAAGACCCAGAAATGAGAAAACCAATAGTATATAGAAATCATTTCTTTCTGTTTTCCTCTACTTTCTTAACAATCAAACAAGATGGTTTTAAAAACTTTAGAATCAACACAAAATTTATCGAACAGATTACACTTACAGGGAACTCCTTCATTAATCGATGGTTTGGAATCACATCACCCGAAGATACCTCAGACAAAACATTCTGAGCATTAGACCAATCATCCTTAAACGCTTGAAGCATCAACACCCCATTCTCTGTCCTGATCTTCCCATGCACCTCCTCTACATGATTACCCATCAGAGAGAACTTCAAAAAAACAGAGACCACCAACATCACCATTAACAACCCAAATACCATACGCCCCATATTCGTCCTTGATTTCCAACAATTCAATACTGTAAAGACTCTAAACAAAAAATCTTCTACGCCCAAAACCCACGTTTCTGGTACCCTCTTACGTACCAACATGTACCGTATTGCCGGGTGGTGTTGGTGGTGGTGATGGTAATGCCAACCACCGTGTCCACCGTCATTGTTGCTGTATATATCATCGTCGTCGCCGTCACTGGTGTGATCAGATGGGCATGATACGTGATCACACGCTTTCTCGGCGTCTGTCATGGAATCTGGA
>CM042196.1:23388456-23403146 GCA_023539305.1 Ilex asprella
CTCCCCAAAAAAAAAACCAGACAAGTGGGAGTTTGTTGGCAAAAAAACAAAAATGTTCTCAGATCCAATTTAGTTTGGAGTGATCATTAAAACGTGTTGTCCCACTAATGACTACTTCTGAGTTTGACAATCGACTAAAAAAAACTGCCGGTGCAAGGCTTCCGACATTCAGAGTTCCACGCCCAACGAGCCACGTGTCTCTCTACTATATTATTTTTACGTCATTTTTAAAGAGCAATGTTCGAAGAATTTAAATAAAATTTAAATGCGTTATTTAGTGGTGTCAAACATATCGTGTTTGTGTGATCCATATATCGTGTTATTCGTGTCGTGTTCATATTAAAACCAACGAAAAAAAATCTAATTAGCTTGTTTGAATATTAAACATTAGCCTAAATTATTTATTATGCGTATTTAATAATCGTGTTAGTTTTATAATTATTTGTGTCGGCTACGTATCAACGGGTCAGAGTTGACACTCTCAGGTCACATCCCTTAAATGAGTGTGGAATGAGTGAGTCTCACTGAAAAATTTGATAGGACCCACTCATCAAAGGGATGATATGTATTTGAGTTGTAATTTTTTAAGTTTTGTTGCTTTGTTCAATTTTATTTAGTGACTTTATCATTTTTTGATATTAGACTAATAGTAGATTTCATTATTAATTTAAGGGTTATGATTCATCATGTTATCAAATAAAATCACTAAATTGAATACAAATAACATTTTTTTAATTTTTTAGGATCCTCCTAATTTGGATTTTGGCCCATTGATCAATTTCATCTTAAAATAAATCAATCAGATGATGAGCTTTTAAAATAATAAATAAAAAAAATAGAGTTAAAAAAATTATTCGAACCGTTTGAAGTTTTTTTTCAAAAAAATTGGTTTTTCCTTAAAAACCCTTGAATAAGCCCTATCTTTCAAATTTTCATTAGTGCTAATAAAAGTTGTTTTTATTAAAAAAAAACTTATGAAAAAATTATCCAATAAACTTGAGTCTAAATGAACTAGACCCTCTAAAACAAAAAAAATACTGACGTTTGAAGGCAACTCCAAATAGGTTCGGCATACTTTAGACGGGTCTCGTAAACTAATACATTTGATCTTAAGTTTTTAAAATATTATAATTTATCATAATTTAAATTATAATATGTCACCAAACACATTTAACGTACCTTACTAATAATCCGTTCAAGTAGGCGTGAATGCACACACCATCATGAATTAAGAAAGGGAACATGCATACATACATACATACAATTATATATACAATCAGTCGAATTTTAATAATGAGGGTGAGATGTCAGGGGATGATCATTCAGCTTTATAAATTGGAGACATTAAATTAAATGGTTGTGCTTATTCCTTGAATAAGACCCAACCTAACCTGTAATGTAATAGGACCTACCTACCAGTACCCCACTCCGCCCACCTACCTAGTACTGTATAGAACACTTCAATCTCGCTTGCAATCAAGCCACATGGTGGTTGCTTACAACTTTATGACAAAAGGCCTACGCCAGTGAGGGGATCTTATTCCGACTTTTTTTTTTATTATTATATTTATTTTTAAGGATAGTTCAGTAGTTGAAACTAGTCTTTGATAATTTAGAGCTATCATGTTTAATCATTTTTCACACCCTTTAAGAGCTATTCATCTTTATCCCTTTAGGAATATGTTTTAACCTAATTCAAGTCACGATGACCGACTATTGAGTTCGAATTAATAATCGACGCAAATCTGAACATCTTATAACAAAAAAAATTCAACATTGTTGAGAGTCACAAGAATTTGGTATTAATATAGTAAAATTGTGGGGCCCCACTTAGGCTGACATAATTGGTCTCATGTAGGGTGTAGAGCGAGTTGGACAGGTCAAAAGGTCAACCTTAATCTAACCATATGTATATAATTTTATATCTTAACTTTAATCCAACTTCAATTCTAGATAATAAACTCAAGTATTGATCAAATTAAATTTGGTCGGGCTTAGATTGAATTCAAATTACTTAATTCCAACTAATTTTTAAGGTGAATTTGGGCTAATTAATTCATATTGCTTTTGGACCCAAATTTCGGGTTGAATTCGGGCTCCAGCAACACACCTAAAATCACAAGCATAGTCTCGTGACGCTCCCATTTAGGATGCAAAGATTAATTTCTTGCATTACTCATTTTTCCAGCTTAGCATGTCTTTATCGCAATTCTTCATTGATATTCATTCATGGAGTCCTACTTCTGCTTTTCAATCTATAAGATCACACCAATTATATAATATTTTATATTTTTATTATTTATTACTCAATAATATAAATTATTCAATTAAAAATCAATAACTACAATTAATCAATCTTTCCCTTCGTACATTTTTTCCTAAAAATTATTGCAGATGATCAGATTCACACCACTTTTCCGACAATCCAATCACATGACAACCCGGCTATCCAATCCGATGATGTATATATGTGTGTGAAACCAAGATTCTATATGATTTGGGAGAGTGAGAGCCCATTTACAGAGCATTTTGAGTACATTCTTGCACATCATTCAAGGTGGTTGGAAAGTTAACAAAGCCGTCCAAACAAGATCTGTCAAAGGAATACTAAGAAATAAACAAAACGTTAGTGAAGGATACCCACGTACGAGGCGGATTGAGATTGTAAGGCAGGATCTCAATACCGGCCAATTTTCAGGGATTTTTACCAGGCTGATTGAGATTAATTGGTTAATTTCATTTTGTTCTCTCCTTCGTAGGAATCCCAATTAGGTATGTCAATCTTGTCCAATAATACGAGTTTGTGTCAAAAAAATAATTCTTTCATATTCAATTCAATTATTAATTCGTATATAAAAAATCATGTTATATTAAGTTCATGTCATGTATAAATCGTGTATAATCAGTACATAAACGAGTCATGTCATACATTTATTTTGATTGATTTCACACATACCCCATTTATACTTTATACCTTAAAAGATTTTAAGATTCTTATTTTATATCCTTAAAAATTAAAATTTTCATATTGCACTTGTAATGTATCAAAAACATTGCAATGTGATTTTTCTATTAATTTTTCATTAGTTTTTTCCATCAATGTTAATGAGTTGACTTTTGACGAAAAATATAGCGAAACTAACAGAATAGTCACATTACAATATTTTTTATATATAGATGGTGCAATGTAAGAAATTTAATTCGAGGGTGCAAAATAAAAATCTTAAAAATTTTAAAGTGCAAAGTGGGAAAAGCCCAAATAATTGTGCTAAATTATACACTTGAGATTAACAAAACCAAAATATCAGGAATTGTTTCGAGTGGTGGATGACTAGTTCAGAGTGGACTTTCCTTCAATATGGGAAGTCTTTCAATTGTATGTGTAAAATAATTATTGGATATAACCGTTATACTACGTCAGTAGTGTCATAATATCACTTGGTATAATCGTCAATTACTAAATAAACAAATCAATAAATGAATCCTATTAAAACTTATAACCAATCAGCCATGTAATACATAATAACTTCTTTGATAGGAAATGAACTTTATTTTATTTTATTTTTTATTTAATAATTATATCATATCAATATTATTGACATAATATAACGGATCCACCCTGATACGTGTAATGATTCGTGGAGTCAACCCATGATGGGCTGGGGACATCAAGGAACCTTCACTAAACTATATGTTTTGACCTTTTACTTGAAAACACACATTAATTTCTGTGGTTAAGATCGACTGTTGACATTCTTTTACTTAAAAAATAACTTTTAGCAGTTGTTATTTGTCAGGTTGCCAGATAACTTGTGCGAGTGTTAAATGTATGCAATTTTCGATTGTTTTTGAGGAAATGTTTATATAAGTCAAGTCATGAGACTTTTTATTTTCTTTTCTCAGTAATTCGTGTTACATTGATGATAATGAAATGAGTTAGATTGATGGAAGGAAAAACTTGTGGTTAAAATTTTATTAGCTCTTCTAAGTAAGAGAAGAAAAAAGTAGTTCATGCTATGCCCGGTCGTATGCTTGAAAAATTGGGGTAATAACATCAATTTCTAGATGTTTGGTGACTTTATCTTTCTTTTTTTGAAATATGCAGGTACGTAGTTTAGGTCTTTGCTCAGAAATTTAGAGTTAAAGAAGAAAATTTGATTAAATTTCAAAACATGATTTGGAAAAATAGGGAACACGAAAAAATTTCATAATGACAAAACAATTAAGAATAATGCTATGTATACCAAATATTTATATCAAATTCTCGTATGCTTGACAAATCAGGGGCTATCTACAATAGCACCTGTTTCTAGATGTTTGGTGACTTCACCTTTTTCTAAAAATATGCATGCATGTAGATTTGAAGAAGAAAATTTGATAAAATTTTAAAATATGATTTGGAAAAACAGGGAAAGCAGAAAGGTTTTATACTGACAAAATAATTAAGAACAATGTTATACATACCCAATGTTTACATCAAATCGTCGTATACTTGACAAATCGGGCAAATTTATAATAGCATTAGCTTCTAGATGTTTGGTGGTTTCACATTTTTTCTAAAAATATGTATGTACATAGTTTAGGTCTTTGCTTGGAAATTTAAATGTAAAAAAGAAAATTTGATAAAATTTCATAATATGATTTGAAAAATCAAGGAACACAGAAATTTTTATAACGACAAAACAACTAAGAACAATGGTATGTATACCAAATGTCTATATTAAATCTACATCCCAGATTAAGGATCCATTAGGATTGGCCCATCAATTAGGTTGTGGGCTTGGGGTATATTTTGACGGGTTGCCATGAACCCGCCCGAATAACTGGCCTAAATCAGAGTAAGTCGAGATTTAAGGCAAAAAAAAACTAGGTCAGACTGGACCAGTATGGCCCAGTGCCGACCCTTAATACTTCATGCAATGCATTGTCTGAAAACAAAGAATGAGGAGTTTCTTCCCATTTCGATGGTCACATTGTGCTTTCCAGTGGACTCGCTAGCAAGCCCAACCAATACAATTACAAGTCCAATCTAGGGCAACCACTCAAGCTCAATCCACCCCAGTCAAATGTGACCTATTACCACCCCTTCTGTCATAGTTGCTCCTAGAGTTTGTAGCAGCCAACTTCATCAAGCTTATACCACTTAGGCCGATACCAAATCCACCACCAAAGAATTTCATCCCAAACGCACTCATAAACAAGCATTGATTGGCGTTTTGCCTTTTATCTTCAAGTAATGGAACAATATTGGGTTGGTTTTTTTTTTTTTTCTCTTTTCCATTATTTCTCAAACTATAGTTTCAAGTTTTTATCTTACTAATAAAAAGAGTATTAACATTTGTCACTATTTAAATGTGATTATCATTACTTACAACATTTGTCACTATTTAAATGTGATTATCATTACTTATAACATTTGTCACTATTAACATTTGTCGGAAACATAATTCACGATGATTGTCAACAAATACATCAAAAATTGTTACTTGTTTGATGTTTGTCGTGTTTTACATATTTTTCATGAGTCTGTGAAGTTGATATGATGTAGAACATGTCCGTAATAAATAATGGATATGCCAATAAATTTGAAGATATTTCACTCAATAAAAATATATATGCCCATTATTGCTGATGAGCGGAATTCAAATCATCGCAACTCAATAAAAACGTATTTCTTGTCGGATAAACACGTTCCCTTTGAAAACCAACAAGATACATCAAACCAAATCAAGATGTAATTGAAAAAATTAGAACTAAAAACTTTGCTCCATTATATTTCAATTAAAAGATATACAAATTACAGTAAACATCCGAAGGGGCACTAACACTACATAAAAGCTTATTGGTCCACTTTCTCTTTTTTTTTTTGTTAGACCATCCGGTATCTGAAAGTCATTTTGGACTCCGATTAATCCAGATTCGAACCGAATAAGACCACAGGAGCTGCAAAGTTTTCCCTATCGAACGCAGCTGTGTTCCCAATGAATAAGCGAATCAAGTGTGATCAACATCACAATAAGCCCAGATCAAATCATAGAATGAGGACTCCAATACTCTTTTGAGCTCTATGCTTTCAATCACAAATCAAACTATAATTTTTTTTTCCCTTTACTCCTAACATGTTGGTATTTTTTTTCCAAAACATTGTAAGCCCTTTGACAAAATTGGTTATAACTCAGCAATCTCTGGGAACCACCGTTAGAGTTGGAGAATGACTGTGAGAGTTGTTGTGTTGTGAGAATTTTTCAGATTTGGTTTTGCAATTAATGATATGTGTTTGTCCAAGTATTGATAATTAGTTGATTAATTTTTTTTACAAAACATTTATCTCTATTCGCATTCTTACCCAAAATTCGCACGATTCTCTCTTACACGATGAAACTAGATGAGATTGATAAAGAACAAAACAATAAACTTCTGAATAGGATCATGTGAAATATTACACTTTTTTTTAAGGAAAGAACAAATTTTATTATACATAAAAACCAGTAATTACAAGAAGCAAAAGGAAAACCATAAATGGTCTCCTATTTTCAGAAAAACTAAACAAAACAAAAAACCAAAATTCAATCCAGATCTTAAACTCGACAGAAGCTCCGCCTCTTCATACACTTCCAGCCAGCATCAACAGCTACACAGCACCATACCTGACAGTAAAAGGCAGCAAAACAAAAAGCGAATGTCTTCAACACAGCATCTCCTTTACTCTTTTTCAAACAAATCAACACTACACCATAAACCAAAAACACCACCTCACATCAACCCTGATCATCAAAAGCCACCCTTCCCCGCTTACGAAACATCAGCAACCCCTCTGATCATGAAACACAGTCATTTGCACTTCAAAAGGCAACCTCACATCAACAGAAAAATCAACAGTCCTCCTATGCAAGCCTATCAGCCACAAAATTGGATTCTCTAAAAACATGAACCAGTCTATACTTCAATCTTCTCAAAAAATCCCTGATCTGTCTCATAAAAACTAGACAAGGCCAAGGACAATCACAAACCCCCAAAACAACATTAACCAATACAAAAGAGTCACACTCAATCTCATAACTATAATAAAGTAACTCATACTGCATGATCGCAACCCATCACATAAAGCTCTGAACTCAACAATCATATTTGAACTTTCTGCCATAGAAAAAAGACGTTGCTACTTTACCCCATTCATTATTCACTATTACACCCCACCTGCCACCCCTGAGTTACATTTAGACGCCCATCATTATTAAGCTTCAGCATACCAAGGGGAGGACAGTTCCATTTAACCCAAACCCCTGACAAGATAACAAAACATGAGAATATGTGAAAAATTACACTAAATCATCAAATATTCTCTCGATCCGTTTATATTTTGTTTGTTTGTGAAATTTATTGGTTTCATCATTTGCAAATCAAGTAGATTTTGAATATGAGTAACTCATTATGGAGTATTTTAGATGGTTGTTTGAGTGGACAAATATTGCGTTTAATGATCATTACGTCTGAATTGATTGTTTGCAAGAATAAACAGTACTAGTGGTGGGAAAAAACTACTTCAAATCCCAAACTAGCAAATTTTTTAGGTATTGGCTCTAATAAATAGGAAAGTCCTATGGTGTTTCCTCATGTCAACCCTCTTTTTCGGCTCATACCATCACATTGTATCTATACTTCCGCATGTGCCTCCAGCGTCTTCTATAAGTTAAACTCACTCTTATTTATAGAGATTTAGCCTTAAAATGAATGTTTAGGATATTTCCAAGTGTTTTAGATTGATGATGCTTTCAGGGTTTTCTGTGAAAATATATAAATATTTATTCTACAAGTATGTTCTGTATTTTTTTGCTTCTTCCCATCTCTCTAGTATTCTCTAGAATATTTTTTCAAGGAAGTGACACCAGACTAGCTCGTCATTACTTCACTACACGAATGATCTTACATTGCTTCCCTGAAGTCATCTATTAAACTCGGTCCATCCATCAACTGATAAAGATATCAAATTAATGGCTCACTGGTTCAATCAGTGAGTTAATCAGTCAGACTAACCATACAATAAAAATAAAAATCACATACTAGCAATTGTAATTACACTAAGAATTCCACCAAAAAGAATCGAAATTGGGAAGTAGAAAAAATTGAAGATCAAGAGACACCGAATATTGAACACTTTAAATATTTAGAGTTTATTATTCATAGAGAATATGAGATTGATGACAATGTTAACTTTAGAATTAATGCAAGATGCACTAAATGGTGCGATGCATCTGGTGTATTGTAGAATAGACAAATACCCCTTAAGCTAAAAGAAAAATTATATGGAATAGTTGTAAAACCCACTATGCTTTATGGAACTAAGTGTTGGACAACTAAGAAACGATACATTTAAAAATTGAATGTGGCGAAAATGATAATGTTAATATGAATATTCGATAAAACTAGGAATTATAGAATTATGAACAAATCTATCCATGAAAAAAGTAGACATAACATACATGGAAGATAAATAAAGAGAGAATTAACTTAGGCAGTTTGGACATCTTTATAGATGACTTACTACGATAACGGTGATAAAAAATATTATAGCTATTGACAGTTAATATAAATGTAGAAGAATATCAAAATTAATTTTATATAAAATAATAAAAAAATTTGATAATTTATAATTTAACAGCAAATATTTCTTTTAATACAGCATAATAGCAAAATATGATTCATGTTTAACTATTTTTTAAAAATAATCAAAATTACGATTATTTTTTAAACTTTTCGCATGGACTACAATGTTGAACTATTCTAATCATTGTGTGTGTTAGTTGAAATTCTTGATTCCACCGTGAAAGAGGTATCATGTATAATTCAGACAATCCTGAAAACAATCAAACAAGAAATGAAGTTAAATATGTTAACAACTTGAATCCAATTTTTTATTTTTTCCAAAGAAAACACTAGGGGTCTGGTTAGTTTGCATCTTAAAAAACAGTATTTGAAAATAATTTTTAAAAAGAATTTTAAGAAAGTGTTTTTTTAAAAAAATTAGATTGCAAACCCAATTTGAATATATATTTTTTAAAATAGTTTTAAATAACAAAAAATTATAAAATCTGTTTGGGTTAATATTCCACAAAACCCACAATTGTCATCTCTATCTTTCTTTCTCTCTCTCTGTCTTCACAAAACCCACACACACGCACACATAAACGCATACACACATACACATACACGCGCATACACACACAGATCCAGGCCCAGATTCAGATCTACACAGTTCTGAACTTTAAGGGCTCCATCTTCGTTGCACAACAATCTTCGGTGCTCCATCTTCGTTGCACAACGTCGTTGCAGAGAGAGAGAGAGAGAGAGAGAGAGGAGATGGAGACTCTGGAGAAGAAGACATTTGAAAGAGAGAGAAAGGAGAAAAAAGAAAGAAAGAAAGTGTTTTGCTGCTAAGGGGACTCGAAGGACAAATCTTATTAAAGACCCAAAATTGTCCCCATGTTTCCAATATTTTCAAAGAAAACTTTAAAAACAAGTGTAGCTTGTTTTATATTTTTTTGCTCCAATTCTCATTTTTTTTCCTCAAAAATTTGAGAACAAAAATACTAAACAAACAAGTTTTTAGGTGTTTTAGAAATTTTGAGCACAAAAAATAATTTTGCAAAACAAAACCAAACACGCCCTAGGTTCCTAGCTCATTTATGTTATATCTTTCTTTTTTCATTTTTTTGGGTTTTTTAGGCCATAATATTTTTTATTTATTAAATTATTATTTATACAATCGAATCTTTTAAAATACCATAGTAATGCAATTTTCCTTTATGTCAAGTATAAATTTATTGGGACCATATGTACCAAAGTATTTATGCAATATAATTGTATAGTAATAACTCCGTGTCTGAAAAAACATTACAATGAAGATATAATTGTATAGCAATAATCTTGTATCATTTGACATTACTATGTTGCTCTAGTTCTTCAAAATAGTTTGGTAAACAATCACGAGTTTTCAGATTAGAGAGTCAAAAACTATGCAGGTCTTCCACTACTGCTCACAGTGATTAGTATGAAGAGGTTGATGAATGCTTCAAGGATCACAGAGTCGATACTTCCAGATACTGTTTCTACATACTACAAAAATAAAAAAACAAATCCTATTTGTTGGAAACCCGTGTTTTCATGTGTTCTTTTACATACATATGGGTTTTGATTTGAACAGCACAGCCTGGGCCGGCCCAACCCCTAGGCAACTTAGGTTTTTGCCTAGGGCCCCAAATTTTAGAGAGTCTCTCTAAAAATTTAGAAAAATTTAGAGGCCGGTCTTCCTAGACAGACTTGTTTGGAGATAAATCCGTCAAAAAAATTTATTTGGTTTGAAGTCCACTTTTTGCTCCTTTTATTTATATACCCTTATTTTGTGAAAAACATTAAACGACGTCAAACTTACCGTTTGTTTTCACACTGAACAGCCGCTTCATCGTTTCGGCTACCCAGCAACATCCCCATCAAACCAGGCGACGGATTCGGGGATAAACCACAATTCCTTCTCTTTAGCCTTCTCCGAAAAAACCAAAAACACAATATTTACCCAAAACTGACTGTTTTTCAAATTTCAAACTCAGTTCAAATAAGAAAACCGAAATCGGTTTTACTGTTCAACATTCTCCGGCGAAAATCTATTATAGTTCTCGGCATTCTTGAAATCTTCACAAATCTTTGGGATTCTTTACAAGATTTTTTTAGAGGTATGTGATTTTACATAAACTTTGAAGTTGTTTTAGGGTTTTAAAACATCATTAAAACCCAATATCATTCATAATGTATAATTTTTTTAACAAAAAATTCTTGAAAATAAATTGTGAGTTCATGTTACTGTATAAAATAATTGGGCATTGTGATTTTTGTTTTTTGATGGAATTTCTGTGGTTTTTTTGGATTTTCTATTATTACTGTGATATCCAAAAAACACAACTCACAATCCCATTATTCGTTACTGTGAAAATATGTTCAGAGTAACATAGTTTGACTTGCTATCATAGTAACTTTATTCAAAGTTTTGGCATATGAGTACATTGAAAGTTACTTTTTTAAACCCAAAATCATCTTTGAATATATGTCTCAAAAGATGTTTTTATAAAAAATTTATCTTTGATCAGTAACATATTTTGAATATAACTCAAATGTTAACTATTCTAGTGGAATAGGGTATTTTGTTGCATGCTTTTAGGTGATCTTGTTACCATTATTCCATGATAGTAACATCTTTTTCTGAAATATTGTTTACTATTTTTTTTCCGAAATTTGTTGTTACTATTTTTAATATTGAAACTTTTCGGGTTATTGTGTGATTTCATACTTTCAAATGTATGGATTTGTTTGGTACTGTGGGTGTTAATAAATTATTGGTGTTACTATGTACATGTTACTGATCATCCCCTTTGTGTTTTTTTAACTTTTAATGCATCATATGTTGTTGATGACGATTAAAGGGGTTGTTGTTAATTTTAAATGTAAAATGAGAATTCAATGAATTTGCAATAGAATCACTCGTAAGATGTTGTTATTGTTTTTGAACAATCTCATTTGGTGTTACTGTTTATGTTACTTTTGAACAAATTTTTTTGTTAATTGTTGTATATCCATTAAATCTATGCAAAGTAAACTTATCGGACTTATCTCCAAACATATCCATCTAGGGGGACTCACCCCCAATTTTCACTTTATTTGGAAAATTTGGAGGCTGGTCCTCCTAGACGGACTTGTTTGGAGATAAGTCCGTCAAGAAAATTTATTTGGATTGAAGTCCACTTTTTGCTCCTTTTACTTATATATCGCTTGTTTCCACGCACGTTGAAGTTTCATTCTTTACATAATGAAACTGAAAACCAACCTCGATTTCATATTTGCATAAAGCTTTTCGAAAATTAACTACTCTTCCCTCAAACTTCTGCCCAACCTCTATTATTCCATTGGACCATCCATCGGTCAACAAAACCTTCTCATTGTAATAACAAAAACGAGCGAGAAGATCATCCTCACGGCCAACAGGGTTAACAATTAATTCAGGATTTTCCACAACTTTCCCACTCTCGAAATCATGAACCCCATTCCCTTTAACAACAACTGTAACTTCAACAAAATTTAACTGAACAGATTGTGTAATTAAAAACATGTTTCTCACATCATGATCATTTTGAAAATGCAAATTAGATGTCCAAGAATAGCGTACGACAAGGCAACACAATCGGAACTCAACACATTCCAATTGTCACACACCCCATGTAACACATCATCCATTGTGGAATTCATTGTAATTCTTAGCACAGCAGTCTCATAACAATACTTGCAACAAACCAGTAAGTTATCTTCTATTTGTTATAAACAAAAAAAGAAAAATAAAGGAAAAAATATAGAAAACCAAACATAATCAATTCTCTTCCAATAAATCAGCATCAGTAACATGAAAAAAGAAAATAGAACATAATTTCAAAAAAAAAATTCTCTGGTAAAGAACGTCACGATACGAATATCAGAAAATGACATTGAATTTCGACAATAACAAAGGAAAAAAAACAAAAAATATTCAATTCTATTTCAAAAAAAAAGCACGAACAGTAACTCCGATGACAAAACATTACAATATGAAACTCCAGTAAGTAACATAGAATTTTTGGCTAATAACTACTAGATAACGTTGAAACTATTCAAAACATTATTGAAAAAAATATTAATTAAATCAGCAAAATACAATGAATATACCTCAGCAAATAATACAGTTACAACATGAAGTGGAATCAAAGACCCAGCAAGTTGAAGAATAATAACAAAAAAAACGAAATCCAGATTTTGCTTGTATCTCTTTCAGGCCTCCATATCAAACCCAAAAGTCTGTTACTCGAATGGTATAACAGACACGAATTATGATTGCTTCGGTCCCTGAATTTGAATTTGAATTTGAATTTTTAATAGAATCTTCTGATCTGAAATTGAGTAACAGACCAACGAATTTAACGTATTTCAAGCAAAAAATATTGATATATACGGTTTCCATAAAAAAGTGATTAGTTTATTATCATATATATCTCAACCATTTAATTTAAGGCTTTCCATAATTGACCAAAGTAAACATCGTTAGGGGTATTTTTAAGATAAAAAAAGAAAATGGACTTAACTCACTATATATAATTTAAAAGATGGACTTAATTCCTTATAAGTTCTCTTACCGGACTTATCTCCAAACAAGTCCATCTAAGGGGACTTACCCCCAATTTTCAAAAAAAAAATTGCCCTTTTAGTATAATTGATCTATTTTTTTTTTAGGTATGATCCAATTTTTTAAGGCCTAAATTTTAAAACTTCAAATCAATATTTAATTTTATTAAACCTAAAATTACTCTCTACTTAGTTGAGCCCAAATTTTGGAGGGTCTCTATAAAATTTATCACTTTAGTATAATAAGCTTATTTTTTTAAGTTATAATTGTATTTTAGATATAATTCAAATTTTTAGACCCAAATTTTTATAGTCCAATTTTAATATCTAATTTTTTAGGTCCAAAATTATTCACTCTTTGTGAGCTTTTATTTAAGTTTTTCTAATTCTTTTGGGTGTGTTTGTTTTTCATGTGTGTACATAGCTCATAAATAAAGAATGATTATTTGTTATATTAAAATTAATTTTTACTCACATATTTTATCATTAAATGAATTAACGATACAATCTATTGAGAAAAATTTATTGTCAAAACTTGATCAATATTTTGCATTTCAAAAATTTTTAAAAATATTAATAGGGCTCCATATAAAATTTTTGCTTAGGCCCAGTTGACCTTGGGCCACCACTAAGCACAACAATTCTTTAGAAAAAGTAGTTTGCGAGGTTAAAAGATGATAGATTATTGGAAAATGTGGAGGCCGGTCCTCCTATATGGACTTGTTTGCACTTAAGTCCGTCAAAAAAATTTATTTGTTATGAAGTCTATTTTTGTCAATTTTACCATACTATCTCTTCCCTTTAGAAGTGAAATAAAACTAAAAATTAAAAACTCCTAAATCTTAAAAGTTTAACTAACATTAAAATCTTTTCTTTCTCGTATTTATATATATCCATATGTAGGTAAGAGTTTGACTAACATTAAAAAAAAATCTCTTGTCTATCTGTATCCACACACACGCACACACACACACACACACACACATATATAAACATTAAAAAAATATAGTAACATACAAATACAAAAAAATATATCATTTTGACCCAAAAAATAATACATTTAAACACAAAAAAATAATAACATTTAAACATAAAAAATTTAAAACATTCAATATTAATATTTTTAAAAAATAACAACAGTAACATGTTCAACAAAAATATTAACATGTTTAATAAAAACTGTAACATACTTAACAATAATTATTTATCTCAAATTCAAACGCAAAAAATGATACAATTCAAATACAAAAAATAGTACCATTCAAACACAGAAAATAGTAATATTCAAAGAAATAAATAAACAGTAACATTGAATATTAATATTTAGTAAAATAATAGTAATAACATGTCCAACAAAAATAATAACATGCTCAAAATAATAATAATATGAACAATAACATACTCAATAAAAACAGTAAAATGAACAGTAACATAATAAAAAAAATAGTAATATTGAATTTGAATATATATATATATATATATATATATATATATTC
>CM042196.1:23418146-23434581 GCA_023539305.1 Ilex asprella
AATAAAATTAAAATTAATTATATTCAATATAAATGTGTTAAGCAGCGCCCTTATTTTTTTTTCATCTTAAATTGATAAGTTTTTTTTTAATCTCATTGTGTCTTATACAAATTCAAAATGTTACACTACATAGACGATATTAATGACAAATTTGATCAATTTAATTATTATGTTAGAGAAAATTATGTATTTCAAGATCAACAGTAATTGTTGACCTGTTGAGAGAAAAAAATTATAATTTTTTAACAGTTGGATGAATAAATTTGAAATCGTATGATGTATTTCAAGATCAATTGTAATCGTTGACTTTTTAGAAGGAGAAATATTATGAAAAAAAATATAATTTTTTGGCCGTTGGATGAATGAATTTGAGACCATAGGATGTGTTAGAAGTTCAGCCGCAATTGTTGACTTTTTTCAAGGGAAAATATTAAAACAAAAATTAGAATTTTTTAACTGTTTGATGAACGAATTTGAGACCTTAGAATCGACTTGTTGAAGCCTTTGATGAATGAAGGTCGTTGGATGTTGAAGTTTAGATTGACTTGAGACCGTTGGATATTGAAGCCTAGATTGATTTCAGGCCTTTGGATGTTGAAGCTCCCGCTTTATTTTATTATATAGATAGATAAAACTTTTTTTTTTTTAGATCTTAAAGTTATGAGATTTTTTTAATTAAAATACAATCATTATATCTTATATAAATTTAAAATGTTATACTATACATATGATATTAATGATAAATTTGACAAATTTAATTATTATGTCAGAAAAAATCTTGTGTTTCAAGATCAGTCGTAATTGTTGACCTATTGGAAGGGAAACTATTAAGGAAAAAATTATAATTTCTTGATCATTGGATAAATGAATGTAAAACTGTAGGATGTGTTCCAAGATAAGTCATAATCGTTGAATTTTTAGGAAAAAATATTAAGGACGAAAATTATAATTTTTTGATCGATGAATGAATGAATTTGAAACCGTGGAATTAATTTATTGAAACAGTCTTTTTATATATTACAAATTGACTTAAAAAATATTAATTTATATACATGTAATTAAAATCCAGTTAAATCTAATAGAAATTAAAATTTTAATTTATCAAAGAGCATATTGTCAAAATATTTTATATCAAAAAATTATTTACAAATATCATTTATAAATTTTTTTTATTTTGTAGTTAGTACAAGCTATTACAAAATTATTAATTTATAAGAATATATTAGTGTTGAATTTTCTTAAGAGATAAAAAAAATTAATCTTGAACTTTTGATTCAAGATATGTGTAAGACATGTTAGTTTTATATAATTAATTAATTAATTAAATAAAATTAAAATTAATTATATTCAATATAAATGTGTTAAGAAGTGCCCTTATTTTTTTTCATCTTAAATTGATGAATTTTTTTAATCTCATTGTGTCTTATACAAATTCAAAATGTTACACTATATAGATGATATTAATGAAAAATTTGATCAATTTAATTATTATGTTAGAGAAAATCATATATTCCAAGATCAAGAGTAATTATTGACCTATTGGGAGGAAAAAATTATAATTTTTTAACCGTTGGATGAATAAATTTGAAACCATATGATGTATTTCAAGATCAGTCATAATCGTTGATTTTTTGGAAGGAGAAATATTAAGTAAAAAAATTTTAATTTTTTTGGCCGTTGGATGAATGAATTTGAGACCATAGGATATGTTAGAAGTTCAGCCGCAATTATTGACTTTTTTTAAGAAAAAATATTAAAGAAAAAAATTATAAAATTTTGATCGTTGGATGAATGAATTTGAAACTGTAGGATCAGCTTGTTGAAGTCTTTGATGAATGAAGGTCATTGGATGTTGAAGTCTAGATTGACTTGAGACCGTTGGATGTCGAAGGCTTAATTGATTTGAGACCGTTGGATGTTGAAACCTTAATTGATTTATGACCGTTGAATGTTAAAGTCTTGAGATTTGAGCCGCTCTGTTTTATATTATAGATATATATACACACACACACACACGTAATACAGTGACATCAAATAGTGACACACTCAAAAAAATATAGTAACATTAAACAGTGACACGCTCAACAAAAAAATAGTAACATCAAACAGTAATACACTCAACAAAAAAATAGTAATATCAAACAGTAACAAAAAAAGTATGTTACCGTTTGATGTTACTATTTTTTTGTCGAGCGTGTCACTGTTTAATGTTACTATTTTTTTGTTGATCATGTCACTATTTAATGTCATTATATTACGTGTGTGTGTATGTGTGTGTGTGTGTCTATATATATATAAAATAAAGTATAACGAATTTGAATCCAAAAGACAAGAGAATGGTTCAGATCGTTTCGTGACCAAAAAAGAAATCATCCAACGAACGACGTTATTTTAATCCAAGAGATAAAGAGCGGTTGAGATCGTTTCGTGACCAAAAAAAACATCATCCAACGGACGACATTATCTCAAACTGTCTCAAGCTATTGACGCTTCAGATCGTTTTGATCTGACGTACCACATTTACCGTAATCTATTAAAAAATTTACTTTCCGAAATTGATTGTCTAAAAATTTTTACTTTCATTAACTGCTCAAAATAAAATTTGTAAATCTTCAGACTTTTCCTCTATCTTTCTCTCTCCAAAATTCATTACCTAATAGACAATCATGTTTCTCGAAATTCATTTTCCCTCTCTCTTTCATCAACTTATAGCTTCCCAAAATCATACTAAAAATTCCCCAAATTTGACTTTCCAAATTTGATACAAATCTCAAAAAAAATCCACCCAATTTGCTGGGTCGATTAGTCACTAGCAATTGCTGCGAGTTAGTCATAATAATGAGTCAAGTGGATAATATTGAAACCGACATAAAAATTGAATTTGGCTAGGTACACCCTGATACATTTACTAAATGGCTTACTAAAGATTTTGAAAAATATTAGATCTTGTTAGGTACTACACCCTGATATATTGATCTAAAATTTTGATTGACTAAAAATTAATAAAAATATCAAATTAATAAAAATACACAAAAATTAATAAAATATATTAAATATATATGTATCTAAATTAATTATCATCTCAAATTTAGTTTTAATTTGATAAAATTAAATATTAATTAAATATTAATTTGATTGAATTGAATGTTAATTGAATAAAATTAAATGGTCATTTGGTGGTAAATTAAAAAAATGACATTAATTTGATAAGGTTAAATTTTAAATTAATGAAATTTAATATTCTATTTAATAAATTAAATAGTTTAATTTAATAAAATTGAATGTCAATTTGATATTGATTTGATAAAAATAAATAATAACTTAATATTAAATTAAAGAAATAATATTAATTTGATGAAATGAAATATTAAATTAATATAACTAAATGCTAATTTGATAAAATTAAATATCAATTTTGTGTTGATTTTATGAGATGAAATTTTAATTTACTTTAAATTAAATAAAAAAATTAATTTGATAAAATTGAATATTAAATTGATCAAAATAAAGGCTAATATAATAGACCTAAAAAGGAGTGCATTGAAATTTCAAAATCAAGAGAGGGTGTTGTTAAAGTTAGGTCTATTTATAGAGGGTGTTGTTAAAGTTAGGTTTATTTATAAGGGGTGTGAATAAAATTTACCCTATAAAATATTCGATGATATTTCTATAAATCAACAATCGCCATTAACTGTGTAACCCGACAATCACTAATAGAAAGTGACATTGAAATTTCAAAATCGGAAGAAGCTGTCATTGAATTTAAATATTAATTTAGTTTTAATTTGATAAAATTAAATATTAATTTAGAATTAATTTGATTGAATTTAATGTTAATTGAATAAAATTGAATGTTCATTTGGTGTTAAATTAAAGAAATGACATTAATTTGATAAGGTTAAATTTTAAATTAATGGAATTCAATATTCTGTTTAATAAATTAAATAGTTTAATTTAATAAAATTGAATGAAAATTTGATGTTGATTTGATAAAAATAAATAATAACTTAATATTAAATTAAAGAAATAATATTAATTTGATAAAATAAAATATTAAATTAATATAACTAAATGCTAATTTGATAAAATTAAATATCAATTTTGTATTGATTTGATGAGATGAAATGTTAATTTATTTTAAATTAAATAAAGAAAATTAATTTGATAAAATTGAATATTAAATTGATCAAAATAAATGCTAAAATAAAAGACTTAAAAGGAAGTGCATTGAAATTTCATAATCAAGATAGGATGTTGTTAAAGTTATGTTTATTTATAAGGGGTGTTGTTAAAGTGAAGTTTATTTATGAGGGGTGTAAATAAAATTTACCCTATAAAATAATCGAGAATATTTCTATAAATCAACCATTGTCATTAACGATGTAATCCGACAATCACTAATAAAGAATGACAGTGAAATTTCAAAATCAGAAGTTGGTGTCATAGAATTTAGACCTAATTACAGGGGATCTAGATAAAACTCTCGCTTATATCTATACAAATCTATATAATAAAACACATATGAAGTTGAATTTTATCCCCTATACATTCCCCCCTCAAAAATCATCACATCACTCATTTCTATCACATGCTCAACCATTTAATATTTGATTAATTTGTAATTTAACATAATTTTTATTTCAAATATTATTCATACGCGAAAGTATAGATCTGTTAAAAAACTTTATCGAATTATATATTTTGAGAAAAATTTATCTATATATTTAAGAAAATAATGGGTAAAAATAATGTTTGAATGATTTAATCAAATAAATGAAGGAAAGAAAAATTATTATTTAATATAGTGATATCGATTTTTTAGGACTCGAATTTTTTGTTTTATCGTGCCTTCAGGCGCTGGTTATGACTAGCATATATATATATGAAAATTCAAAATTCAAATGATACACAAATATCAAAAGAAATCTTAAAAATCTTACATTCTAATCTTGAAACTTTCACATTCAAGTAGGTATGCACTATTTATGATAGGGGTAATTATGAAATACATTTTAAAAACAATTTGAAAATGTTTTAAAATGTGTACTTATTGTCAACTATTTAATGAAAAAGATGACTTGAAGGAGGATAAGTTTGGTGGTGATACTTAAAGCCAAATAAGTTTTAAAAAATGTACTCACATCCCATTATCTCATTTTTTGACAGGTTACCAACTACAATGACAACCTATTTTGCTAATAGGTCCGGACATGATCTTTATGGGTCATTAAGGACAAAAAATGAGAAATCTTTGGCAAGCTTATCCAATAATCTCATTACCTTTTTTTTTATTTCCAAAATCAAGCTTAACCAAGAACAAAATTATGTTGCAATGAATCACATATAGCACTCTGAAAATGCTCAAAATAATACGCAAAAAAATAACTTTCAAAAACTCACAAACAAAGCACATACTTTTTCTCTTTTTTTTTCAGCTGAAAAACTCTATTTTTTCCTCTCTGATTTTCTACCGAAAAAGCTATTTGTTTGGGCAGCAGTCTATCATTCTTTTATACTACGTTTTCCTTCAGGAAACCAACTTCAAAAGCTGCATCCTTCGGTTCCTTCTCCCAGCACGAAACATCTTTCACAATAGCTGTTTTTTTCTAAAGCCCCAAAAGCTGTCCTTTCAACGTTTCTCAAGCCAGCAAGACATTAGTAAATACACCTCCATTCGCACCAATCAAAAACCACTTAACAAACCTAATTTAACTAAGGCATACAAACATAAAAATTATATAACATACCCAAAAAGTATAATGTCAAAATAATATTTGGACCTAAAACACTGACCTAACTTACTGACATAATGATGTGGCTGCAGTAAAATCATTGGATCAATACCAAGTTCCAATACTTGATGCCCCCCACAGCCAATCTAAAGGTCATAGTGAATTAGGTCAACAAATTAGGTCAAAAAATTAAGTCTCAATAACATTGTTCAATGTCAAAATTACCTATTAAGAATTGAGTTTATAAACTAACAAACATGTCAATGGTGAGGTATTGGCTCTAATAAACATGGGAGCCATATCATCTTTATCTCTATACACCCTCTTTCTCGTCCCACACCACAACACGTTCCTTTTATTACGTTTGGTATAAGTTGAACTCACTCTCATATTTTATATGAAAACTAGTTATTTCTCGTACCTGAAGACATGAAATAATAAAAAAAATGATTAATAATAAATATATTTGTATTCATATTTAAAATCAAAACACAAATATAAATGAGAGAAAAATGAATTTAAGCATTAATTATAGTGGGGATGAGCAGTAGTGATGATGGTAAGAGATGGTGATAGTTGTGGTGGGTGATGATGACCATGGTGGTGGTAGTGGCAGCCATGGGTGGCAATGGCGATGGTGGTGATGAGTTTTGGGTGATGATGATAATAGTGACAGTCGTGGGTGATGGTGGTGGTGGATGATGGTAATAGTAGTTGGCAATAGTGGTGATGGGCGGTGACGATGGTGGTCGGCGGTGACGATGGGTGGCTATAGTGGTGGACGATGATGGGTGGTGATGGTAGGTGTGGTGGGAGTGGATGACAATAACTAGTGGTGATGGTGAGCGACGATGGGTGGTGGTGAGTTGTGGTAGTGAGTGATGGTGGGCAATAATAATGGTGGTGGATGCTGACGATGGGTGACGGTGGGTGTGGAATAATAGTGGTAATTGTAATAAATATAAAAATAAGATGACGATAGTAATAGGTGGTGGCGGTGGTAATAATTGGTGGTGGATAGCGATGGTAGGGGATGAAGGTGGGGCAGTGGCGGTGGTGATGGCGGCAGTGATGCCAACGACGACAGTGATGTGTTGGCAACAGTGGTAGTGGTGGGATGGCAATGAAGCTAGGTTGTAGCAACGGTGGCGATGGAGGTGGTGGTGGTAGGGCAGTAAAGGTGGTGGGGCGGTGGTAGTACTGGTGATGGTGGTTGGATAACGGTGGGCGGTGATGGTGGTAGTGAGGGTGAGGGTGGAGTGGGGGTGGGGTGCGTAGTTGTGGTGATAGTGATGGAGCGGTAGGCATAGTGGTGGTAGATGTGGTGGTGGAGCGGTTCCAAACACTATTTTTTTTAAAGTACTCATGATAAATAAGTCCTAAAACCATTTTAAAAAGTCACTTTAAACACACGTTTAGGGGCCTATTTTTTTTATTAAATTTGAGATGTTAATATTAGTCGTTGGATTAATTTTAAAGTAAAATTTAAAGAGATCTCAACCGCGGATAGAAAAAATTATTTTGTTTATTTTTTAATATTTGAATTGTATTGTAATTTATTATATAGATATTTCGATATTTATATCTAAAAGTATGTTTTAGGGTTTTTTTAGTCTTCTCTTTATCTCTCTAGAATTCTATAACATGTTCCTTCAAGGAGACCCAAGATAAGAAAATGGGAATTGACATTAGACTAGCTTGTCATTGCTTCAGTGCACAAATGATCATACATTCCTCATATGAAAACCATAGTTATTAAACTTGGTCTGGACACTAACCTGACAAAGAAATCAGATCAATGAGTTACTGGTTCAACCACTAAATTAATTGGTTGAACTGACCATACAATAAAAATAAAAATTATATATTAATAACTGTAATTACACTAAAAATTCTATCAAAAGAATCAAAACCGAGAAACAATAAAAATTATAAGACTAAGAAATACTGAAGAGTGACCATTTTAAATATTTATTGTCTATTATTCATAGAGAGTGTAAAATTGGTGACGATGTTAGCAATAAAATTCATGCAGGATGAAATTAATGGAACAATGCATCTGGTGTATTGTGTAATAGATCATGTCTCTTACATTAAAAGAAAATTTTTATAAAGAAGCGCCATAAAATCTACTACAACACGTTCAAAAATTGAGTGTGACAGAAATGAGAATATTAATATAGTTATGTGATAGAATTACGAATGAATTCGGAATGAATATATTCGTAAAAAAAAAATAGAGGTAGCACATATAAGAGATAAATTAAGGGAGATTTGATTTAGGTAATTTGAACTTACTTATACACGGCTTAGTCTAATACCAGTGACAAAGCTATTGATAGTCATCATTGGGGTAGAAGAAAACCAAAATTAATTTTAAACGAAATAGTAAAAGACGATATGATAACTTATAGTTTAACGGTAAATATGACCCTTAATAGGGCACAATGATAGAATAAGATTCATATGAGAGTAGAGATTAAAGTAGGCATCCGATGGAAAAGTCTATGGTACCAAAAAAAAATTCAAAATCATAGCAAAAATTATTATTTTTAATGGTAAAGTTACATCTTTAAAAATTAAAGTTACAATGGTCGAGGAAAGTTCATGATCAATTATGAATATCATGATTGATTACAATGTTCCGTTTTAATGCAATTCAAGTAAAAGAGAGCTTGGTTTTTGAATTGAGCAAATTTTAAAATGACCTTAAATGCAATTCAAGTGTTTATAATTTTGAATTGGACAAAGTTTGGTTTTTGTTCATTGAAATTGTTTATGACATTTTATTGTGTGATTGAAAAATTTTATGGGTTTATTCTACTTTTGTAAGAAAACAGTTGTATCACAAAATCTTATGTTTTGCCTGTTACTTTTACAAGTATCTATATAATTGTTCGTGTAGGAAGAATGATTTTTTATTATTTTAGATGCATAAATTATTGTACAAGCACGTATAATATAAGTTGAGGATGGCTAAACAGGTGTCATAGTTTATTTGTGTGGTTAACTATACAAGATAGTGATAACAACAACAGTAGCGTAGTCTTTTTCGCATTCGATTGGCCACTTGGGAACCGGCATGCCACCAACACTTAAACATGGACTGATGGGCCCACTTGCTCTGAATAAGCGAATCGTGTGTGCATCCACTTTTGTTACATTGACACGTGATCCTCTAGAACGTGGTGCTCCTTTCTTATTTTACACTCCCCAATTAGCTATGGGAAGACCACGTCACCAAGAATGTGGTGTCCCTTTGTTAAGTCATAAGTATTAGCAGGATGAGTATAATCCAACAAGGAAAGGGAGGGACTGTCTATCCAAGCGTACGTCATCAATCGTCATCCATTTGATATATTTTCAATTTGTCAAATCTCCCTAATTTGTTTTTCCTTTTCTTGGCAAAGTGTTAGTTAATGTTATCCCGCTCTTCTTAATTATTATTTTTATTATTTTTTGTATAAATCATTTAGTATCGGGTATATAAGTTTATTTTTTTCATTCATTTCGATTATACATTACATGCTCATTTAAGTTCAATATTTTTATATATATTGTTATTATTTCATTCAATATTAATTTAGGTATATCCTTACTTTTAGTACTATTAAAAAAAATTATCTCTTTTTTTAACCAGTGTCTCTATCAGCCTTTGTTAAATATGACTAAACTATTTTAATTTATTCTCTATTAATTTGTCCTCAATTAAAGTTACTCATACCATTTCTTTAATACGGTCATTTTGTATTATATTATTTTTAGTTTTTCCACACATCTACCTTAATATTCTCATTTCTGCTAATGTGTTTGACGGATGACAATTAAAGGACTAGATAAAAAAGAGATGAATTTAATAATTTGAAGTAAGATGATTAAATGAGATTTAAAAAAAAAAAGAAATTTAAAGGGTGAGAATCATCCCACCCAATTTTATTATTTCAAGACATTTTTTTTTCGGATGATAAAAAAACAGACGTTAACTACTCGTTTTATTGGTTTTTTTGAAAATTATTAAAATGGTCGAATTCACTACATATGCAGACATGTTATTATAAGTAATGTTATTTGAACCTAAAAATCTGATTTAATTTACTAACATAATAATGTGATTTCATAAAAATCATTGGATTAATACTAAATTTTAATGTTTGATGGGGTCTATAGTCAATTCAAACGTCACAATAAATTAGTTCATTAAATTAGATTTTAAAAACATTGCTCATTATTATGGGTAAAAGATATCTCATGTAGACACTACACGTGGTACTAAATGATTGGACAAGTCTCCAACTGCATCCAAGTTCAACGAAAACGTACCGCAGGTGATCCCCACCTGATGTGCTGAACCATGAAAAACATTGCCGCAAAAACACAAAGAAAGAATAAATGAAGGTGACGATGGACAGCATACACAGAGCAGCGACCCAATTGCTCAACCTTCTTCTCTCTCTGTTGCTTTTCCCGAGATTCCAAAACTTGTTTTTCTTATCTTTTTCTAAACTCTCTTTTTATAGCAATCTACTCCATTATCATATAGCTTCAATTTTATAGTAGTTCATATTCTCCTCTTGGAAGCTTGGATAATCATTTTCTCGCTCCGATGGCAGATCACGGTAAACCTAAATCGGACATTTCCTTTGCTGGAACGTTCGCCAGTAGCGCTTTCGCCGCTTGCTTCGCTGAGGTATCAACTAATACAGCTTTTACCTCACCTGTTTCATCGCTGTTGGGCCTTTAAATGGTTATAAAATCAATCCTGTTTTCTATTGAGTATAATTTGATTAATTTTATTAGAGTTGCATGTGTAGCCTGATCCTAGTGTATTAACCTTGAAGAACAACTGGAATGTATGGATACACGAAGTTAATTGTGTAATGTGATCAGAAGATAGCCCTAATTGTCCTCGATGGTTATAATTTGGTGATCCGAAGAGAACCCACTGTCCTCGATGCTTATATGTCAAATTATTAGCTCTATATCTGTATCCATATCAGAATTTACTTATAATTTGGTGATCCTCGACATGTCAACAGATCAAATTATTAGTTCTATATCTGTATCCAAATCAGAATTTACTCATGTGGGTGCGTGTGTGTATAAACTTAAATTGATACTTATAACACGTTTTATCTCCTAAATTTTGAATACCATGATGGTGGGAACTTTGCACTATAGCTTACGGTGGCATTTTTGTTTTCATTATGCATACTTTGAACTTGTAACATAGTCCTTGAATTGTTTTTATTTGATATAATACGAGTCAATGTTTTAATGTTGGAGTATTTCTTGTATTGATCCTTCCAGATTGAACTTACACTAGGGGCAATAGATTCACTGCAGTATGTGTTTATGCAACATAATATGATTCATCACACAACTAACCACCATAAATTGCAAGAACATCATTCATACATTTTACCACAATAATGAACATAGCTTTTATAGACATATTTGAAGCCTTATTCAGACCGATTGTGGTTAATCGAAAAGGCAACCTCTATTGAGTAATGGTACAAAGTTCCCACTATTGCTCTACTCTTAAGCATCAACTGTCTTACTTCTCAACCAGTAAATTGGTTCTTATCAGGTTTGTGGTGTTATTTAATCTTTTCCTTCACTTTCCAAATTTTCATATTCACATTTTGATAGGTATGAGGACACACAGACTACGGATATATTTTTGGGCCCTTTGAAGCTAATTGTGCAATTTGGCATGTACCATGATTGCTTTGGATATGAGTTTTTGCCTACTGCATTTTAGTATTCATGAAATGCCTTTATTTACCAGCATGTAATTTAATTTTATTCAGGTGTGTACTCTTCCATTGGACACTGCTAAGGTTAGGCTCCAACTCCAAAAGAAAGCTGTTGCAGGGGATGGAGTGGCTTTACCAAAATACAGGGGTATGTTAGGTACAGTTGGCACCATTGCAAGAGAAGAAGGTCTAACTGCTCTCTGGAAAGGAATTGTGCCTGGTTTACATCGTCAATGCCTGTTTGGAGGTCTAAGAATTGGGATGTATGAACCTGTAGGTTTTTCTTTATGTTTTCTTCTAAAGAGTTGCTTATAGCCTTCTTACTAGATGAAGTTATTGGTTCTCAAGCCTCTTTTGCATGTTGCAGGTGAAGGCATTCTATGTGGGTGATAATTTTGTTGGAGATGTTCCTCTATCAAAAAAAATACTTGCTGCACTTACAACCGGTGAGGCTATCTTGTTGATGCTTTTACATTTTATTTTCATTGAGCAGAAGAGTACAGGAATTTTGTGTATCTTAGAGTAACAATCCTTTTTCATCATGTAGATTTTGACTTGTAATTGGGTTTAGTCTGCCCCTTATGCAGTGAATTTGTATTTATGATTACTTGTATCTATTCTTTTTGCTTGTTGATGTATTATGGATATTCTTTTTTACATCATACAGGTGCCCTTGGAATTACTGTAGCTAATCCTACAGATCTTGTGAAAGTCAGACTTCAAGCTGAAGGAAAATTGCCTCCTGGGGTACCTAGGCGTTATTCTGGAGCATTGAATGCCTACTCTACAATAGTGAGACAGGTTATATTTCTGATCTCATTCTTCTCCTTGCCTTGAATTGTGATGTGCTTATTCATGCGATGTTTATTTTTCCCCTTTCAACCAACCTGGATATGAAATTTAGGAAGGAATCAGGGCTCTATGGACTGGACTTGGACCCAATGTAGCACGGAATGCTATTATAAATGCTGCAGAACTAGCCAGTTATGATCAAGTGAAGCAGGTAACAGAAAACATGAAGTTTCATCATTGATGTGTTCTTTGAGTATCATATTGTGCAGACTTTCTACTATATCTCACTCATTTATCCAATGCAGACAGTTCTGAAGATACCAGGGTTTACAGATAATGTTTTTACTCATCTCTTAGCTGGTTTGGGAGCTGGTTTTTTTGCTGTTTGTATCGGCTCCCCAGTTGACGTGGTATATTTTTGACACCTATTTTTTTCAAATCAGTTCTGATTACTTTTTCTGGCTTTTGAGGAGATCCATTATTTAGTTTGCTGAAGTTTTAAGCCCAAGTTATGGTGAGACCATGTAGCTTGACATTATTCTTTTGTGCGTTGTTACATTTTAATGATGCTGAGTCAATTAAGGTCCCCTTTGACCAATGCGAGTGTTAGGACTTTAAACGTTGATCACCACACCATATCCTGAGAGTAGAAACGTGTATCATTTGACATTACTATGGTCATCTAGTTCTTCACAATAGTTTGGTAGACAGTCACAAGTTTTCAGATTCGAGAGTCAAAAATCATACAAGTCTTTCACGTTTACCACGGGGTAACCTATTAAGATTTAAGGGGACTATTTTGTGGTGATACTTATTGATTGTTCCGTAGCTATGGAGTGATCAATCAGTGCTTAAAAATAGTTTTGGAATCCACATTTTATGGATGGGCTCTTTTCATTTTGGTCCATGTAATGCTCATCTTCTGAAAACTTTCCTTTGGTGAGTTGTACTTAAACATCATGGGGTTTTAGTGATTCTGTCATACTTTTGATGAAATTGTGGGCCTTAACTCAAAATGGATTGCTATGTCAGGTTAAGTCAAGAATGATGGGAGACCCCACCTACAAAAGTACGGTCGATTGCTTTATCAAGACCTTGAAGAACGATGTATGTGCATTATCTTTCTGATGCGTTGCTTCTTCACTTCTTTACACTCTGTAGAGATTTTTCATTACTGTTTATGAAGGAATCATCAGTGCTCTATAAGAGCATATTAGTTGTAGCAGCATGATCTGTGTACTTCAAATGTGGAAGGACATAACATGAAAAGAGCCCTTACTTGAGTTGTAGTGTCTCATTTGACCTCTATTAAAGTTGATTGGATTTTCATATTAATGCCCGGTTGTCAATGAGGCATACTCGGTTAGGGGTTTAGTAAAGTTAACCTATTGCATCCTATATTTTGCAGGGACCACTTGCCTTCTATAAAGGCTTCATCCCAAATTTTGGACGGCTAGGATCATGGAATGTGATTATGTTTCTGACACTGGAGCAGGTATAAGATTCTTCATGTTCTTTTGTAATGCATATGGCCATATGGGTAGTAATTACATTCCCCCTTCCCCCAACACTTCCAACTTAAGATTGCCTTTATCTCTCATGGCTGCTTTCTGAGAAGTTGTTGGATAGCCAGTCTATTGAGTCATGTAAAACTTAACAGGAGTGTCGAGAAAATGGCTTTTTTCTCTCGATATTTAGGGAGTATTTTGCTCATAGTTTCATTTTCCTTATGACAGGCTAAGAAGTTTGTTAGAAGTATTGAGTCACCTTGAGCTAAAAGGCTGGATGATGAAGCCAACATTGAATGCAATTTCTTTGGGGATGGCCTCAGTGATCATTGGATGATGCATGGGAAAAAATAAACCCTCGCTCTTCTTGTTGTTGTTCTCATATTTTGATTCTAAATAATAATTGAGGGAAATAATTATTGAGATTTGACAAATTGAGGCAATTAATAAATTTGCATTTTCCTTTTAATATGTTCAGGAATACAAACAAGGTTTTATTTCTATGAGATGGATATGTACATAGAAAGAGGATAAAAAGTTATGCCGGGTAGCCAGAGGACCTAACAATGGAAAAGAGCTTTAAGTGGGTTTAACACACCAGCGGGTAGCTTAGTAGTGTCATGTGGTGTACACACCCAATGAAGAGGTACCACAAAATTATTTTGTTTGGAAATGTGTGTTAACCCCACACAACAATTTCCCCTTATTAGAGGTTGTGTCATATAAAAGGATCAATGTCGTGTTATGCTCCTTTCATTTGAGTATCAATCTCTAAATTTGATAATTGATTCACGAGAATGAAGCCTGGTTGGGAACATGGATGACCTAAAGTGATAATATGGAGGAGCCCAGTGCTTCGAAATTCTACCTTTCGAGTTAGGCTTGTTACGATTATTTTTTCTATTCAAATAAAGCAAGCAAATTATAATGAAAGTGTCGTAGAGAAAACTCTTTTCCTTCCGTCAAGCGTCGCCCTTTATCCCCCCTAAAAGGCCCAGGCCCCTATTTATAGGAAAATTTGCCTGTCCTAAAGAAAAATGTGTTGGGCGAGCTCTAAACTTAAATATCTTGAATTTGAATCTTAACAACCTCTTAAGATCAGGTCATGAAAAATTTATCCTCAAGAATATCCTAATTTCGACATAGATGATCTACCTTTAACCGAATCGGAGAGGGAACAGGAGATTAATTAAAATGACCGTAAGTTGACTCAAGGAGATGTGAGGTGCGCATAACTTTACCCAAACACCTCTTACCGTCAAACAAAAAAACAAATTATCACACTTTCTAGGTTTATTGAGTAAATAATCAATCTCAAAATGAAATTGAAAAAAAAAGAGAAGATTATACTTAGACCCCCTAAAGTTTAATACTAAATCATTTAAAAGCATTAGAAATATTATACATAGCTCCTCTAAAGTTTGTATGTACATAACACTTAAACTCTAACATTATGTGTAAATTATATCTAAACCCTTGAAATTTATAGAAGTATAACATTTAGACCTCTCAAATTTAATATATTACACTTAGACCCTTTATTCATTACGAAACTTACGAAATCTATTAAATGACCAAATTAACCCAATTAAAGATGGAAAATATTGTATCCATTACAGTTTGACTATTTGTTTGATTTTTTAATTTTATTCTAATTGACAGTATAATTGTATATAAATGAGTGTTGAATTGAGTTCTTTAATATATTTATACTGATTACTGTACTCAATTCATATTCATTTACTGACTTAGGCATCGGAGAGTTGACTTCTGAAGCTATTCTCCGATCTCTGTTTTTTTTGCAAGTGATCGAAGCATAACAAACTAACATGAATGTTGTCCAAATTTTGATATCATCAATACTAATTATGATTTTTTTAAGAAAAAAACTGAATTTTTATTTTTAATTTTATTTCAATATATGATATAAATAGAACATAAATTTTAGTTGTAAATCTTAAAATATTTGATATTTTATTTTTAATTAGAATATTTTTTGTTTAAGTAAAATATTTTAAATTTGAGAAGTTTAAGTGTTATATAGCTATAAATTTTAGGAGTTTAAATATAATTTATTAAGTTTTTTTTTTATCAGTATATGATTTACTAAGTGATATATTGACGGGGTAAGTCTAAAATGTTAGGTACGTACAAGTCTTAGAAGTCATATTTCAAATATATGATTTGTTACAAACCTCAAGGGTTCTATTGTAATTTTCACACATAAAAAAAAACTATACACAGTCACCTTGTATTTTGTTACTGTAAAAACCCCGCGCACACTTCTAAGCCACCGCCTCCTCCTCCTCCTCTCTCTAACTCCAGTGCGCCTTCATCCCCACTTGCCAAGCCCAAGCGGCCAAGCCTTTCCAAACCTACTCAGATCAGGACCTCATCGCTGTATGTTTTCGCTGACCGGAGCTCCAATTCGCAACCAGGTAAGGTCTTCTGCATCCCTCTTTCTTCTTCGTCGTCGTCTTCTATATTGTCTTATTTTCCCTTTTGATTCATCGAACGTTAACCCAACCACCCAGAACCTGCTCATCACCGCCACATCAGACTTCCAGCCTCCCAATCACCGCCAGCAACCACCACCCCGGCACCGAGTATAGTGCTCTACCTCCCCTCGTCCGAAAAAAAAAAA
>CM042196.1:23434981-23499202 GCA_023539305.1 Ilex asprella
TAAGAATTCTAAGGAATCTAATTAGGGAAGGAGATTAACACTTGGTTATGACTTATTACAGTTCTTGGAATGTGGAAAAAGAATTACTCCACATGTGATAAAAATACATAGCAAAACAGCATAAATGTTTTTTTGGTTTTTAACAAAAGCTTTATAATGTCCTTTTTGGGATGTTCGAGAAAGTGCTCGATACAATTTAGAGAAGCACAACGTTCCAAGGCTTGTATAGAGCTCCCTCTTACTTAAGTCCTTATCATTAGCACATGTTGATTGGACTGTTACCTTTCCTTTCTTCCATTTTTTGAGCTCTGTTGTATATCTTTAGTTGTTCAGTGGCTGATCCTTATCATAAACCATAGCTGTTCAATAGAGTTGAAACAGTATAACAAGGCGAGTGAGGTTCATCTGGTCACACTAATGGATTGACTTGTGGTTAAAATCAGTATATTAGCAATTTTTGTATTTGTGTCCCAAGCATCATAATTTTATTTGGTCCTCACCATTTTGGTTTGGTATTTATCACCATCATGGCATCATATATCAGGAGTGTATGCTTCACTCTCCAGGCATGAATAAATCTTATTAGGTGGGAACTTAGAGAATTGATCTTGTTGTTAAGTATTATTGAAGCTGCTTCCTAACTTGGGGCAGTTAGAGGATCAAGTGCATGCAGTAATCAGGTTGGCTGAGTTTATGCTATTCCCATGTATTTGGCCTTCAATAAGATAAGTGAGAACGCTAAAGATCATTTCGCAAAGTAACTACAATGTCATTCTTCTTGTATTTTATACTACCCAAACTTGATCTTGTTTGTATCTCTATGATGCTGGAAGGGAACAACTAAGAATGACATGAACTTCCTCAAGATATTTAATTACCTGATTGTTAAAACTAGTGAAGTGCAAGCAAACTCTAATTTTATATGCTATTGGTTTCTTTTTACTGATTTTTATTTGTAGTTAGCAGGATTAATTAGTCATCATTTCCTGGAGCCTTCTAGAATTTAAACAACTTCGGTGAAGAAAGGGTTGTCTAAAGTTTTAGAGCAGGGAAAAGTGAGTCTAGCCAATTAATGCTTATAACAGTTTTTCTTTTTAAAAGAATATACAGCCTTGACAGAGCAGAATGGCTTGAAATGATATGTACCAATCCCAGATAATTGCGAGAAGGCTTTGTGTGGTTCAGTTTAATGCACTGTTTGTTGAACTCCTGCACCTCCAAAAGGGGAGGTTGCTTGGTTTTAGCCCTAGTCAAGATGTGAATGTGTAGTAATTGTTGATTCATGAATAAGCTAAGAAAATTCTTCTTTCGTCTCTTATTACCCAGCTGTGATGAACGCATTCAAAAGATCCAGACAATCAAAATAATGGAAGGGATCTTTATTTGTGCAGCCCCTCATTGCCTCAAGTCTTTTCTAAACAAGATTGAATTTGAGTCTCATATTCATGAGAAACATGCAGACGTCCTTTATCCTAATACAGAGGAAGATGGAAATGAGGCAGATGTTGTCAATAGCAAAAGATCTACGGCTTCAGATTCCACTGTTCAAGCACCACCAATGCCAGTCTTTTCTCCTAGTTCGAATTCCCATCTTCATGATCGTGAAGACAAAGCTCGTCGTCTACAACTGAGAGAGCAAGCACTTCCCAGATCAGTCGTACAGCCAAAGCTCACACCACCGACGCAAATTCAAAATCATCCATCTGAGCCACAACCTGACAACAAAGGACCCCAAGGCTTTGACAGGTCAGGCCCACAAAGTTTTGACTCACAGGGCGGCCTGCAGCAAGAATCTGGTCGGTTTCAAGAACAGCAGCAAGGGATTCTATCTAGGATGTCTTTTCCTGAATATCCTATGCATCCCCATCAGCCTCCGAATTTTGCCGTACCATTTACTCCAAACCCAGGTCTGGCTTCCCCTTCGTTCCATCATTACCCCCCTTTTGCAGCTGATGGAGCTCAACTGTTTTATGGTGCTCCCCATGAGATGGCACAGCCAGATTCAGCACCAGAAGTTCAATCAGAACAAGGATCGTTGTTAGGTTTTCCACCAGGTCCAGCAGCAGGGATGAATTTCTCCGAAAATTACCCTCCACCCAGGAATTTGGGACCCGTTAGTATGCCTTTTGAACCTTCTCCTATGGGTCAAGGGATTATGGGGGTTTTCACAAGCGCTCCAGATTCTCAGGGAAGAGTTGTGTCCTTTCAAGGGAATTATGGGCAGAATCCAGGAGTTTTGCCATTGAATCTGCCTCCCCCTCCCTCAGGACGGAATGGAACTGGTTTAGGGTAGAAATGCCATGGATCTTAGGGATGGCGAGGGTGTCTTGGCACCACAACCTTGGACATCCCCTCTACCACCTCCTTTACCTCCTCCCCATGACTCACAGCTCGAATGAGTAAGTTTTATCCTGGTGGTATGGGTCGTGATGTATAGGGCTTTGGATGGCAGCATGAGAAGCCTCATAGTTTTACAAGATGGCTGGAATATTGAATTTACTGATTTTTTCTTGGTGTACCATGTACTTCATCTGTTGAACTTTTAGTAACACCTGGTTCATATCTTTTGATTCATGGAGAGCCCATGCTTTGTTTGTGCAGTTAGCATATCTTTTTTGGCACGACGTTACATGTTTAATCCCAATCAATACAAAGTACATTGGTGTTTTGGAATCATGAAGATGATAAAGAGAAATTCGTGATTTTTGTAGTTAAAACTTAAAAGCAGTATTAATTCATATGGAACTGAATTTTCAAACAGGAAGAGAGAATTCCAAAAAAACAAAAAAAAAATGCAATCTCTCACCCCCGAGTTTAGCAAGAAAAATGTGCATTTGCCTTGAGCACTTTCTAGTCTGTTCCAAAGCAAGCAAAAACAAAGGGAAAAGAAAACAGAAAAGGGGGAAAACAAACAGAGAAGCAAAAGCAAAAGCTTAGAAAAAATATTGGGAAAAAAAGAAAGAAAACTGATTACACAAAATCAGAGAAAGAAATAAAGAAGTATCAGCTTAGTTTCTTCTTCTCCAAGATCCAGTTTTGAATCTTCCCAATACACTCTGCATCAAATCTTCCATACGAATGTTTCAATTTCTTGTACCCCAGAATCGCAAAACTATCGACATGGTCTTCGTACCTCTCGTAGAGTGCTGGAATTGTGAAAATGATAACAAGGCCTAGCAAAAAAGCAAGTTTGAATATAGAAATTAGTGTTATACCCATACAACAGAATCAAGAATTCAGAGTAAATTCAGAAGCACTATGTCTATATGTAAGGCCACAAGAATAAGGTAATGACACTGCTATGTTTATTTAGATTGAAATCCAGAGACCATCAAAACTTACTGGTGTAACCCAGAGTAAGGAAATCAGTGAAGCCCCCAACAATGGAGATAAGCCACAGAGCTATGGCTACTTTTACGAACATTCTTGAGTCCTTTCCCATTGCAATATCTTGGGATATAGACAGCAAGACATTAATCTGATTTTGGATGAATGCTCCGGCTTCATGAACCATATCGTCTGAGAGGTACATGTGTGGAAGAGGTGGAGCTGGTCTGTTCAATAACATTTACATGATAATAAGAAAGAAGCCTTCAACTGATAAGGCAAGTCTCAGTTAGAACAATGGACCTTGTAATCATCCTGCATACTTGCTCTGTAAATTTCTCAATGCAAAGTTACATTCCATTGATTGTGTCTGATTTCAGTTAAGATACAGAAAAGAAACACGGGCGGTTTCTGAGGAGAAATTTATGCGGTAAGATGCTAAAAGAACTTCATTGCATACTCTGACAATTTTTTGGTAGGCCAATAATTAACATATACCTACCAATTGAACAGCTCCCTTATAAGCTTGCAACAAGTCAACCATCACTCTTCCAGATTGTCTAAAACGTTAGAGAACATAGGTCTTTCAAAAAAAGAACAAAAAGGCCATAGGATATCTTCTCCTACTATAAAATGGAGGATTATGCACGACAGAGCAAACCCCCTTATTGAGCTAAAAGCGCACTTATGGTATCCTACCTAGTGACTAGAACAAAGTAGCTCCCTAGGAGAAAGAAGCCATAGGGGCATCCCTCCATCTCTAATGACTCACCAATCTAAGTCCGATCTCTTGTTCAAATGAGGGCTGAAATGGGATGTAACTGCAATAATGTGTACAATTGAACTTGATATACCCATTGAAACCTAAAAATGCAAGTGAATCACAAATTGGATTGCAACTCTCACACCGGAGAATGATTTTTTATGGTTTTTTCTTCAAATCATTTAGACCACAACTGATAACACCAAATCTGCCTACTGTCATGTACTTATTGGGCAGAAAATTTGTCAAATGTGATGTAATTAATTAAAGCTATGAAGCATTGCAAGTTCTTGTATGTTACCGATTCAAAATTGCTGCGGATTTGGCCCAAAGAAAAAGAATGGAAAATAGGAGCAAGAGAACATTCGAGACAAGCGACAACAGTGTATAACCAGATCTCTCAAACACCACCCAAGCAGCTAGAGTCACCACTAGAATTCCCACTGTGACATTTTTTTTCCGCCACAACATCACATCTGCAACTGTTTCAACAAAACCAAACATAAGAATTTAAAATCTCTTATCTTGAACCTGATAATACCACTTCCAGAAGAAGCAATAGGCCATTAACAGTTATTGAATTCACGAAAAACTCTTACTTCAAAAGTCATCTAAGTAAAATACAATGAGGATATCAAACAATCTGATCTTGGATTCACCCTTCCCATAAACTTTCACAATAATGATCAGAAGTCTGTTCATTATTAATTTTCAGATGAAATCTAACAAACATAACAACTACACTCCGGAAAAAAGAAATTTGATCTGAGATTTATCATCAGCTAAGACTTGACAATGATTCAGATATATCAATATGTCTGCATATAATCAAAACCCATGATCAGAAATGTGAGAAAAAAGAAAGCTTTGATTCATCAGGAACTTACCAAGTCCACCTCCAAGAATCTGATGAACAGTTCTCTGCCTGTTAAACAATCGATCGGAGGAATCCATTCTCCAGAATCCGAATTTAACAAATCCCAAGAATTCAAACTCGATGACTTCTATAACCCAAACAATCAAACAAGTTCAATAAGAATTGCAATTTTTAGTATTTTTTTTCCTTTATAAAAGAAGTAAAAAGCAGTTTGTTCTACAAAGCTCTGTACCAACCTTTTTTTCTAGTCTAGTGGGCTTTACGTTTATATATTTGCTGTATCTTCAAGTATGCACTCATTCATATACGTGGACAAACGTGGGGTTAGTGGTTCTCTGGTTCCAGCCTAAAAGCTTGAAAACACCCACTTATCTTCTGTTCCTCCTCTTTTGTTTTTTCATATAAATTGGAGAGAGAGAGAGAGAGAGAGATGGACTGAAGATAAAAACATTCCGCCCATGGACTTCTCCACAGCTGCGCATGTAGGGTGGGGCTGCTCTTTTTTAATTTTGTTTTGAAAATACCAACTTCTACGTCTTTTCAACTGGACGAATTACACTCTCTACCCTAAAAAATTTCAAGTTTTTTACTTTATATTCTCAAACATTAAATTTTTTATATTACATTTTTTATGTATCAAAAGTGTTATAATGTGATTATTTTATTAGTTTTTCGTTAATTTTTCTGTCGATGTTAATAAGTTGACTGTTAACGAAAAAAAAATAACGGAAGCTAATAAAAGAATCGTATTATAATATTTTTGATACTTTGAGGATATAATATAAAAAATTTAATCTTTAGAAGTATAAAATAAAAAATTTAAAATCTTTGAGAAGTTTTTGAGGGACATTTTCATCCATTAAAAACACATTTTAGTTTGGCAGATTCAAAACATGCCATTCACGATCAATTCCAAATCAGTTTCATTTTAAGTCCCTTGCAATATTATTTACTTTCGGTTTCAATTTAATCACTAAACTTTTAAATGTTTCAATTTAAACTTTTAATTATGAATTTTGTCTCAATTTTGTCATTTCGTTTATTTTTACTGTTAGATTAAATGAATACAAGTCCAAACTAATCAATTTTCACTGTTAGATCATATGTTTTCATTTGATTTAACAATAAAAATTGATGAAATGAATTAACTAAAATGAAATTGATAATTGAGGGGCTAAATTGAAACAATTGAAAGTTTAAGAATCAAATTAAAATTGAAGTCAAAGTTCGGGGATTAATTATAAAATTTACATATTATTCTTCTGATAAATATAAAGATGCTAATTATCCTCCTTTTCAACTTAAAGCTGTTAGTAAACATAAACTTCTTAAAAACGAATTGTCACATAAAAGTGATAAACATATTTTACTTGAGCATAGCCCAAGGGATTAAGCCCTTTTAACAATCTCTAGAATTTTAAAAACATCTCTATATATGGATAATAATTATTTTGATGAATGGTCTAATGCCATCTTTTATCATTGTCATGGTGCTATTGACATGATATATCCTAAAAAATGAAAAATTTATTTAACTTGTATAAAGACAAGAGTCTGTCCTTAAAAGATAATAATATTGAAGTCAAGCTCATTATTAATTTTTCACTCGAATTCTTTGTTTCATGGATTTGAGTGTGGACTTTGGCTTGTGATTTTAATCATAACGGACACCATAAATTAATCAGGAAATACCATGTCCGATTTTGGAATAATTATCCAGTTGATTCTAAGTGTCAAGTAATTGAAGAATGTCTTAAAGACATGGGAAAAGAAGAAGAGGAACCCTCAACCTCAACCTCTAAAGAATTAATTCCTACCTCCGGTATAAATATTGGATTTAATGTCATTGAAGTTCCTAAAGAACAAATTAAGAAAGAAAAACTTCATTTAAATACTGAGCAGCATAAAACAACAGTTTTTAATGGGATGCATCTTCAAGTGATGTCTACATTTGGAATGAGCAAAACCTAAAAGATGGATCTCGCTAATTATCCAACAGTTGTCATAAAAGGCAAAGGAAAAGAAAAAGTCGATAAGGACGATAGGAAGTCCATTACTCCTATTAACTCTGATGATGACTTTATGGATTCCTAGAGATATACCCTCTTTAAAGGTGACATCTCTATTAATGAAAATTTACTTAATGATGATATGAAGATAAACCTCTAGGATAACGGCAATATGTTGTATAATTTGATCTACAGGAAATAATCAGATAAAGTTGAATCATCAAATAAAGCCAAATCTGAAGAGGTGACGAACGTCATGACGTCACCAGAAAATTATTTGAATAAGTAACGTATGTCATGACATCGCAAACAGTGTTTATATAGTAATAATGACGTATACAATGACGTCAATAAATTATTAAAGTTGTAAACAATAAAAAGGTGTGAATAATTTACGAATGTTTGAAATCCGGATTTCATATTCGGCTCTATATAAGGGATGCAGCTCTAGCCTGTTAGAGACATCCCTTGTTTGCTACCTCTCTTTCCTTTCTTGTCTCTTGCACCCTCTCCGAATCTCTTCTCACTTGTAAAATAAGCCTCCATCTTCCACCATCTGCAACCTCTCTATAAGTCCAATATTGTATATACTTTTGTATTAAATAAAAGTTTTTCATTGATATTTTGTGCATAGATCGATCCTTTTTAACATAATCATCTTAAAAATATGGAAGAAATTGAATACGAGAATAAATTACAAAACCAGGATATATCCCAGTATCCAACTAAGAAAATTTATAATATTAGAACTTTCGATTTTAAATCGAGTTTAACAATCAAAACGATTGAAAAAACTATTCATTTTGATCAACATGGACATATCTTACAACTTTTAACTGAGAGAGAAGTCTTAAAGACTCAAGAAAATTATTAATTGTTACATATTGAATTAGTCCAAGTGGCTTTAAAACCATTAACTCTTCAAGGATTAAATGTCTCTTTTATGCTAGCCTTAAAGGATGCTAGATATCTTGATTTTGATCAATTTTTAATAGGTGTTATGCAATCCAGCTTAAGTACTGGTCCAGTTTGTTTAACTATTTTCCAAATCTATTTGTATCCATATTAGATAAAAATATTTTGGATGTTTTAACATGTAATATTAAAACTTATGGTTTTAATTATAAAGATGGAACAGGCATAATAATTTTCACTTATAGAGTATATTATAAAATTATGAATACTCTTTGTCTAGAAGCTAAGCTTCATAACCTTAAAAGTCAGACAACTTTAATTAAAACAAACATGATTAAAAATAAAAATAAAATTCTTAAAACCATTAAATGGTCAGAAATCCAATTTTCAAAAACTTGACAATTAGAATCTGTGGTTTCTAAAAAACCAAAGATAAATAAAGAAGTAACCCAAATCGCCCAATCATCTGAAGGTGATGTTTTAATTAAATTTGCTAGAGATAATTTTTCGAGTTTAAAATTTTCTGATAAATCAAAAAATTCATCAGTTTTTTATACTCCTTATAGGAAATCCACTTCTTATGTCCCAGACCGAAGAAGAGGAAAAGAACCTATAATTGAAGGAATTAAAATTTCTTATAATCAAATTCCACATAGAATCTATAGACAAGATAATGAATCTTTTAATGAAGTCTCCCTCGAAGGAGATCAATATTCAACTCTATCCGAAATCGAATTTTAACTATAGTTTTATAGATTTAAACCAAAACAAATTTGTTGCTAATAAACAAGAAATTAATGCAGAATTTAATCTTCACAAATATGAGGAATTTATAAATTGGTATTTTAAAACCATGGATAAAGATGGTCTTAAAAGATATAAAAAAATGTTTTACCTTTATATAGAAATGAAAAAAATGGTAATTTCTTTTGTTAAATGGTTTTTAACTTATTATGCTCCACCCAATATAAATCAGATAAATGAAATTAGAAGGTTCATTATTTCTGAAGAAATAATTTTTAGTCTCTCACACATAGAAGAAATTGAGTTCATAAATGATCTCAAAAATAAATTACAAAATCTGTCTCAAATAGAAAAGGGTTGAATATGAATTCATAAACGAATTAATTTCAAAGAAAGATTTTAAAGATATCGAAAGAAAATCTTCAAACGATTTATTTGTTGGAGATAAAAAATATAATACTACTTCCTCTAAGGATGAACATTTAAAACAGGACCGAATACAATTACAGGAAGAACATGTAACCTCCACATAACAACTCTGTCATTTAATAAGGAGTATTTTGAGACTATACAACAAATTAATGAATTAATTAACACTAATGTTATTTGGACTCAAAAGTCTGACATAATTTGTTGACTTAATGACGTGGCTTCATTGGAACCATTGGATTAACACCAAGTTCCAATATTTGATAGAGCCTACAATCAATCCAAAAGTCATAGTGAATTAGGTCAGCAAATTAGATCCCAATAACATTGTTCATTAATTAAAGATGGCAATCTTGACAATCTTAAAGATAACACTATAATAATTGACAAATATGAATCTCTTGAACAAGAAGAAGAATTCCTATCTGATGAAGAAATTCTAGAGAGGGATAAAACAAGTAAAGGTATTTTACATATGAATGGATTGAGTATAAATACTTTAATTAAGTCTCAAACATTAATTTTTGATCTTATAGATCAAACACGAGATCCTGAATCTAACAAAAAAACTATGGAACAATATTTGGAGATAAATCCAGAAGAGAAAAGACATTCTTTGTCTCAACCTTATTCCTTAAAGAAAGTTCTTAATAGGACAGAAAATATGATGGTTCAAAGTATTGAAGCTTCCTTAGTAACGGTTCAAGACCTTCTAAGAGAGATACACCAACTTAAAGTTGAGACAAAAGCCATAGAGATAGAGCAAAGGCTTTTGGCATTAGAGAAAATGCCAATTAAAAAAGAAGACACAAAAGAAATAAATTCTTCTAATGAATATTTAAATATATTAAAAATATAACTTTCACAGTTATCTCAGTAAATCATTATAGTACTAATGTTGGCCTTTATACAAAGCCGTTCCTCCACACAAAAGAGTAAACCTATGGACGGTAGCCCCAATAATGGTCTAGAATATAAGAAACGGTAAATGAGTTGAAAGAAATTAGTTATTTTTGAATTTGTGAGATGCAGATTCAGACAGCCCGAGAAACTATACAAACCAGAATGTGTACCTGTAGACAATAATTAAACAAGTATTATGATAGATAAAGCCCCAGAAATTATCACAAAAATCCGTGGAAAGCTTATCTGCTTGACTACATGTTCTTACAGAATCAATTTGAACACACAATAATCAAAGAAAATATAAATTTATATTCCACAGTTTATGAAACCACACCAAGGATGCGGTTCAACCGTCAAACCTGCCGGCGATTGTATGGATCTTCACCTCGGGACCTCTCTTTCTCAAGGGATATTTCTTCTCAAGCACTTTCTCCACTGCTGTTTTTATTTTCATTTTCTGAAGTTCCAGCTTCAGCATTGATTGTAATTTCCTTTTCTGAAGTCCCAGGTTCGGAATTGACTGTATTTTCCTCATCTGAAGTGACAGGTTCACCACTGACTGTATTTTCCTTTTCTGAAGTGCTAGGTTTGGCATCAACTGTTGCGGGCGAGGAATCCATCAAGCTGGCAGCTATTGCAGCTTTCAAATCCTCATCTTCCGCATCCAATAGCATGTCTGTTCCACTGTATTGACGATATGGATCAGAAAGCTGTTGAGTTTGATTGGTTCTGTTTGGTTGTTTCTGTGTTGAGTTACACGATTTGGTTATCCTCTCAGCATCTTCGGGTGACAGCCACTGCCCATAACCATTGGAAGCTTCAGAGGATGTCATAGGACACTCCTTAGGGAAGTTGCCTCTCACCAGGAAAATGCTCCAGCCAAAGCCTTTCAGTGTGTCCAAATAGGCGGAGAGGTAAAACTTGGAAAGGTGCTCAGGGGCTGCATAGAGACTGTCAAAATTATACCACTCTCCATTCACTTTCCTTATACAGAACCAATGGTCCTGCAAATGACAGATAAATGCATTTTCCAGTTCTGGATCAATCTGAGCAGGCTCAGCAACTGGGCAATTGAGCGGAATGACTTGAAGATCCCACACCTCCAACGCCTTTTGTAAAACCTGCAAGCAAAATTTGTCACACTACATTAGTGCATGTTCCAACAAAGCAAGCATGTATTGTGGCCAACAAATCCTACTTGAATTACAAAAGAAACCAAAGGCTCTCCAATAGAAGCAATATCAAAGCAATACACTTCCCACAATTATTTGGAAGTATGAACACCTCTTGACTTAATAAAGGGCTTTGTATCCAAGGAAGGCTATAGGAGGACATCCATCCATAACTAACTGCTGTGCTTCGAGAACGAGTACAAATTGACAACCATGCACTAAAATATAAAACAAAGTGAACATATAGTGCCCTAAACCGTGTTCTATGCATTGCAGAAAAACCAAAGCACAATACTCATGCATATTATTATCAAGTTCCAAAGATCTTGTTTGGATCGGTATAAATTTCAAAGATCTTGAGCAAACAACAGGTAAGTTTCCCTGTATGTTCATTCACAAAATACTTATATATGGGATCCACGCCAGAGAAAATAAAATGGCAACCACAAGCATAGATAGCCTATTTCCATGATTTAAAAAAGCCTTCAAAAGACGCAAAAATAAGTCAACTGCAAAAACCAAGGGTACAATATCTCAATGATACTGGTGGCCATTTCTCCCACCATTTTTTTCAGATATTCTAAATCTTTCTAGTCTTCTCTATCCAAATCACTCACATCATCACTAACAGAGCTGCTTCTAACATGTCATCATCTAACCTTCTGTACAGCTACCTTGGCCTGCCCTGCCAGGCTTCTCTCAATTCAGCGCAAACAAACTCCAAAAAACCCCCTTCGGATATAAAAATTACAGTACCACATAAGAAAGTAACCAAATAATTTGGCATCAACTTCACATAAGAGGTTTTAGGAGACACAATTCTAAAAATTAAGTTGCCAACTGAGCAAAAGTTTACCATTTACAATGAAAGAATTAGAACCAAATCTGTTCAGTCAGTTATCATCTGTAAGCAAAAGGACAGTCCAAAAGATTCAAACAACTGTTGGCATCCCAACTATGAAAATTCCTCCAAGAGGATGAAAGTGGAACGATTTCATGGCTATTCCTGTCTAAAATTCAAAGGTCGCATTTGGCATAACTTCTCAAAATAAAAGTTCATTTTAGGAATGGACTTTATAAGATGAACTTTTTAAAATGGACTTTCAAGAACTATTAATTGTTTGATGAACGTCCATTTTAGAAGTAGTTTTAAATTAAGAAGTGCATCTATATTTGAAAATGATAAAAGGATACCAATAAAATTGAAAGATAAGTTTTACCAAACAGCTATAAGGATAGTAATGTTATATGGGACAGAATATTGAATAACTAGAAAATAACATAGTGACAAAATGAGTGCAACAAAAATGAGAATATTAAGATAGATTTGTGGAAAAACTAAAAAGGATAAAATAAGAAATGAAGGTATTACAGAAACTGTAGGAGTAATTACAGCTGAGAATAAGTTAAGAGAAAATAGATTAAGATGGTTTGGTCATGTTCAACGGAGGCAAATAGAGGCACCAATTCAAAAAAGTGAGAGAATTTCTCTTAATGGTACTAGAAGTATGGGTAGACCTAAATTAACAAAGAAGACCAATAGATATACCGGTTCAAAAAAGTGAGAATTTATCTTAATGATACTGGAAGTAAGGGTAGACCTAAAATAACATTGAACGAAATAATAAAAAAAATTATGAAAATATTCAACTTAAATGAGCACATAGCGCCTGATCGAAATAAATAATGAAGACGAACTCATATAACTGACCCAAAATGATTAGAACATAAGACTTAATTTGATTTATCTATATTTGAAAATATGATTGGTGACAAGATTTTGAAAATTTAAAATTGTATGTGTTTTAACAATACTACCCTCGACCTATAATTTAAAGCCAATGGCCTACAATTTAAAGATAATGTATTTTTACAACTAACTCGGATAAATACTATCCACTTGCGGTTGTTACTATATATAAATTTGAATCTATGAAATTCCTTTCAATGTAGCTTGATGAAAAAATATAACATACCTTCAATCATAGTTGTTAGTATCGTACGATACACGATACGTATCGTACAATACGTCACGATACAGGGCTAAAACGATATGGATCGTAATTTTACATCATTTTTGCACTCTATCGTCCGATACACGATACGATACGTATCGGTACGATACGTCCGATACGTTTAAAGGTTTTTTTTTTTTTTTTTTTACGGAATGATATCGTTTTGGGCTAGATAGACTATTTTTTTAAAAAAAAAATTATGGAACGATGTCGTTTTGGGCTAGGCAGTTACTCCAACAAACATGTGGTCATGTGCAGTGGAAGAAATGACGTTAATTTATTTACATAGCCAATTTTATTTTTTTTGTATCAAAATTTTTGAATCTTGATTAATGTTAATTTTTAATTTATTTACAAAGTCCAATCTATTTGGTATTTCAAGTTTGAATTAGTGAATTATAGTTGTGAACTTTGCATTATAATGTTAGTGGACTATGTTGATGACTTGAATAGTTGGCAGAATATTAATGAAATGCTATGTTTTTATGAATGTATGATTTTTTTTAAAGGTATATATATTTTTTTATTATTTATTTAAAATTGCACCGTATCTTACGATACACGATACGATACACTATTTTAAAAAAACAATACACCTTCCGATACACGATTTGATAACTATACCTTCGATATAAAAAAATTGAAGTAGCAACTAGAAAAGATTATTCATTAAATAGTGTGCATATGTATTAATGTATACATCAAATATGCAGTTTTTATCTTCTATTTGTGTGTATTACAAATTTAAATAATATAGTTTTTATTAATCTGTATTTAAATAATTAATCCATATTATAATTATTACTAAATTTCGGTATTAATTTATTCTATAAGTTTTTGAATACCTAATTTGTCATTTATTTAGGTATCTCTCTGACCCTTTTAGTCATTTGCACATCTAATTATATTATCGAATTATTAATTTTTATTTCAAAGAAACACTTTTCTTCCAAAAGCCGAAGTCGGTGGTCCACCAAACAACAAAAAAAATTAGATATTGACTTTTGACCCTGAGAAGCCCGTTTGTGATGTGCACCAAACACATCCAATAAATGAAAAAAATATGAGTGCAGCAATTTTTCAAAAATTATCCTAGAAACAACAAACAAGCACAATTTGATGTCAATTCTTGTGTCAAATTACATTTGTCTCAGAGAATTAATCGGACATAAACCACACTACAACCAATTATATTGAACTCATGTTTCATTCGAGTAAGTTACAACTAACAAGTAATGATTCATAAAAAGATCACAATCCCGAGCAACAACAAGATGTTAGCACAAAAGAATGTTATTACTAATAAGGAAAATTAAAGGGTTCAAAAATCTTGATAGTAATGTTGAGTTGGTTACCAGAAATATAGGTCCATGGAAGTGGTACTCAAAAAATCCAAATTTTTAAGTACATAAAGCAATCAAATAGGCGAATTAGTAGTAAATCGCAGATCCCTATTGCCCTATTTCCAATCCTACATAGTTCAAATATCTTCTTTTCATTGTGAGGTGGTTTTTCAACATATAAGTTGCAATTCAACTGCAACTTACCTCCTTTACTTAGAATACTATAAATGAAGAAAATGTTTCTGTCGATGAGAAAGCAAGACTCAACTCTCCAATCTGAGGATTTTCAGGACAGACAAAAACTATTCAAGCTTTAATTTAACTTACATTCTCAAGCACATGATGAAGGACAAATGCTCATTAAAATCCAACATTCCCTCTAACCAATAGATTACATAAACAAAGTCTATACCAAAAACTGGTAGTTTAAAGAACTTCAACTCTATATATGTGTGCCTCATAAGATTGAATTCGAATTAATTTAACTAGATAATGGAATCAGAACAAAGAACCCACATCTCCAATTATGCTAGAATGCTATTTAACTAAAGATATCTCTTTTCGATGGTTAGATTGATCTCCGGGATAAGGATTATTGTATTGGCTCCAAACAGGACATAAAAAGAATACCTTTCCTACCCAACAAGAAATTACAATATCTATGGTCCTTAGTAATTAATTTTTTTCCCTCTAGCAGTGCATTAAGTCTTTGAAATTGAACCAAAAGAAACCAACAAAAGTATTGAATTTCAACAGGAAAGAAAACTAATTGATGATGAACCTGAATGCTGAAATCGCCGTCCATGGACACGTTGTGGGACTCCTCGGGAAGGTAAACGTAGGCGGAGACTGAACCACTGCCTTCGAGCATCATCTGACGCTCCTTTCGATCGAGATCGGAGGCAAGAGCCGCCAAATCGAACTCGGAGAAAAAGGGTCCCTGAAGCACCGTGTTCACGCAATGCACTGCGCACAGCTTCGACTCTTGCACCTCGTGGTACAACATTCCTCCATTGCTCGGTCCCTCCATTGAAAACTCTCTCTCTTCTCTCTCTCTCTCTCTCTTCTCGAAAACCAGAACCCTAGAATCGTCTACCGTATCTATGCCTCTCAAGAGTGAAGAAGATGCTACTTTCAATTTGTTCGGTGAAGAAAACCTGAGAGAACAAATAAAGAGACACAAAAATGGAACACGTTTTGTTTTATTTTATTTTTTGGGTTTTGTTTGCATTATTTCGACGTTTTATAGATTAATACATATAGGCCCTCTAAAATTTATCATTTAATCACTTAAACCACTTGATATTTAAAATATTATATATTAACCCCTTGACTTTTTTTAAATTTTGTAATCCTCCCTAATATTTTAAATATCAGGGTTTTTTTTTTTTAAAAGGAATCACATTTTATCTTACACTCAGATCCCCTGATATTTGTCATTTAATCACTTACATCTCTTGATATTTAAAGTATTATACATAAACCCCATTTTTGTTTATAGTAAATTATAATCAGATCCCTTAAAATTTATTTATGTGTAATATTTAGACTTCTCAAGTTTAAAATATTATGCTTAGATAAAAAATACTTCAATCAAAGATAAAATATCAAATATTTTAAATTTTACCACTAAAATTCATATTCTATTTATTGAAATAAAATTAAAAATAAAAATTCAATTTTTTCTTTAAAAAATTATAATTAATATACAATTATACTATCTATTGGAATAAAACTAAAAAAAAAACTAAACAATGGGTCAAACTACGATGAACATAATATCTTCTATTTTTAATTGGGATATTTTGATCATTTAATAGATTCTGTTAGTATTATATGTTAGTTCTATAACTAATAAGAAGTTTAAATATAATATTTTAAATTTAAAAATTCTAAGTATTACATACTTATAAATTTTATTTTGTATTAATTTATTCCTTGAACTATAACATTTGTGATGGGCTTTCCATCCAAATTCATCGTTAAGATTGACAGAATTCTTCATGTGCACAACACGTGACCCCTAATGTATATACTAATTCCCGACTCATGTGATGCACATGTGAAAAATTCGGTCCAAATTAATCACAAATTTGAATGGAAGGGTCATATTGACACAAATAATATAGTTTATGGGGTTAATTGATATAAAACATAGTTCAAGTACTTGATTGACATATATGATATACTTTAGGGCTTAAATAAATAATTAACTACTTTTTTATGTTTAAATTTGATTTTGAATGGTAAACGGGATACTATAAGTTCAACACGTGGAAAGAAACCGTCTCACAATTGTCAATAATACGATTGACATTTTCTTGCGCCAATTACTCCCTTAAGACTAGTATATTTTTTTTGAGCCAACTACTCATTTGAGTTTGGATAGTGATTATCATGGTTCAATGTAGGTTTAGAACACGTCCCCTAAAATATTAGGGTGGTTGGCTGGCTTTTATGGGGTATGAGAAGTATTTGAACTTGAGGCCTTTGGATTACAAAAAATTAAACTCAATCACTAAACCACTTGTAAGAGTTATTTTTAGTTACTAGCAATGCAACACGTGCGTTGCATATGAATAATTTTTGTACACAAAAATTAATAAAATATATTAGGTATATGCATATTTAAATTAAATATCATCTCAAATTTACCAAGCTTAATTTTTAATTTCTCATATTCTATTATAAGATTATGAAAATTTTGAATGTTCCTAAAATTCTTTGTTCTAATTATTAAAAAAACATAAAAAAATAGTTAATTTTTTTTAAAATAATTTTTGTGATTGAGATTGAATTTTTAGTGATGTTTGAGGAATTTAATTTCTTGAAATTTATTTGAATAAGATTCCACTAATAATTCCTTGAATAAAATAAAAGTAATTGTCAATATAGTAATCACATTCACATTGGAACCTTATTGTAATTAAAAATTAGGTAGGTCATGAGATAAAATTTAATATATTACTCTATAATACGTATTATCAAACATATTAAAGTTCTAAAAAATTCAAATTTTACGTAAAAATATACTACAATATCTATTTTTATCTTAATACAACTTAGAAAATTTATTGTGACTAAAAAATTATAATGACTTTAAAAAACTATATATATGATTATTTTTTATCTTAGAAATGAATGAGTTAAGGTTTTCGATGAAAAAAAAATGCACATATATAAGCATAATATTATATCTTTGTATATGAGATAAGTAAAATTATATTGATGCAGCTTTTGAAGGTTTTTTGAATACTTTATTGAAAATATAATGATGCATATTTTTTAAGGGTAATGTTTTTTTAAGGGTAATGTAGTCAATCATATTTTTTTATAGAAACTGATATTTATACATATAGAATAAATAATTAAAAGAGATATTATAGATAATTTAGAAATTTAAATATATAAGGATATGATGGTAATTTCGATATTTATTTGTGAAAAGATATAGTGGTCTTTATAATCCTTTATAAGGGTAAAATAGAGATTCAAAAGTTTTTCATCTTAAGATACTTTTATTAGTAGTATAGATATAGATATAGATATAGATTAGAATAAAGTTAATAAAGGTTTTTTTAGGAGAGAAATAATAATTTAACGTAATTAGAGACTTAATTCAGCATAATAATTGAAGAACTCATAATCAATCCAACCATAACATTGAATTAAATTCCCAAATTAGATTCTTGTAACATTGCTTTTAGATTAGTTATGAGTTTTAATGTTTGATGGATTTCATTATTAATCTAAAACTATAATTTTTCATATTTTCATATTAAGTCCTCAAATTAACTTTAAATAACATTTTTCTTTTTTCTTTTTTCTTTTTTCTTTTTTATTTTTTTGGTAAGCAAGTTGGTAATGCATTGTTTGACAGTTCATACTACCATTTAGATTTAATTAGATGTCCTACACATACGAAAATAGCCAGTTGAATAGGAGTGAATAAAAGAATTGACTTATTATTTGAAAAAAAAAGAGTAATATTAATATTTTATAAGTAATGACGAGTGAATAGAGTTAAAAATGAAGTAATAGATAGTCATTAAGGAGATTATTATGGACGTTTTAAAATTGGATACCAAACTCATTCATTTCCCCTCATTTGTAGTGTAGTGTAGTTTATTAGTTATCTAATCTAGTATGACCATGGGGCGGAACTATGCATGGGTCTAGGGGAGTCATGGTCCCCACATATTTTAAAAAATCTCTACAACACCCCCATCAAATTTTTAAAAATAATTTATGTAGTCTCATTAGATTTTTGAAAATATCTTATACATAGGTAGTCCTCTTAGTGTATTGAAAAATATTAATGAGTTGATATTTAATAACAAATGGAATGCAATCACATACATGAGTGATATTCTTGGATGAGTTTAATCAAAAGGAAATTAAAAACAATTGAAATTTCTAAACAATCAAATTACAAATATGACTTATACCAAAAACAACATGTTGATTCACGACTCACTTTTAAAATGATAGTGTGAAATGATTTAATACACACAACATCATATAACAACGTAAAAATAGTGGTTGTCACAAACTCATTTATTTTACAATGATAGGAACTAATTTTGGAATTGTATTACAAATAAAATTAATTTTATTATGATATTCTATGAAAGTTAATTTTTTATAGATTTTGTGTAGCTAAAATTTCATCACTCACAATAACTTATTGAATAACTAGTTATTTCTCGTGCTCGAAGGCATCGAATAATAAAAAAAAATGATCAATAATAAACATATTTGTATTCACATCTAAAATCAAATTACAAAGATAGAAAAGAAAGAAAAAATTTTAAGCACCAATTGCAATGGGGGTGAACAATTGTAGTGGTGGAGGGCGATGGTGATGAGAGATAGTGATCGTTGTAATAGGTGACAATAATGATGGCGGTGGGCAATGATGATAGTAGTTGGTAGTGGTGGTGGTGGAACAGTGACGATGGTGGGGGGAATAATAGTGATAGTGATAATAAATATAAGAGTTAAATGATGGTGATGTGGTGGGTGGTGACGGTGAGCAACGGTAGTGGTGGTGTTAGCGATGGTAGTTGTGACAGAGGTGATGGTGGGGCGACGACAACGATGATGGTTGTGGCAAAGATGGTGGTGGGATGGCGACAATGACGATGGTGGTGGAAGTGGTGGTAAGATGGGGGTAACAATAGTGGTGGTGCAACGGTGGTAGGTGCGATGGTAATGATGATAACGACGGTGACAGTGGTGTTAGGATGGCGACAATGGTGGCGGTGATAGTGGGGGTGCGGGTGGTGGGACAGTTTCAAACACTATTTTTTTTAAGTGCTTATTATGAGAATAACTTTTGACAAGTCACTTCAAACACGCTTTTAGAGACCTTATTTTTCTTATTAAATTTGAGAAGTTAATATTAACCGTCAAATTAACTTTAAAATAAAATTTAAAACGATCTAAACAGTGAAAAAAAATATTTTTTAGATTTTAATTTTAATGTACTTTATTATATAAATATAAATTATGTTGAATAAATTTTAATTATGTTTAGCCTACCTAAGAGCAACTGCAAGAGACTCCATAAAACACTCTTTTTAGCTATTTTACATATTCAATCCTTAAATATTGGCTCTAAGGGACTAGCTATCACATTAGCTATTTCTCATTACCACCATTTGGCTAGCTACTCTTGGCTAGGGCAGAGACGCTATCTATTCTGATTTTTGCGCCCTTCATTGCATTTTATCTGTGATTCCTTTCCTCTATTTTTTCCATTTTATCTGTAATTCTTTTGAGAAGTGAACATAAACCTTACATATCTGTACAAATGTATTGTGCCAAAATCAGAATAATTTGTTATTTTTTTCTTTTTGGCTGCCAAGTCTCAGCATCCAAGGCTTTTCTAACCGTTGTAAATATGACCATTGCAAATATAATCGTTACAAATATGACCGTTAAAAAATTCAAATTTTAAAATTTTGAATTTCGTGACCATTATAAATATGATCGTTATTAATAAAAAATAAAATTTTAAAATTTTTGATGACGTGGCGTAACACGTTAGCTTGCGTGGTCATCAATATGATGATGACATGGTGTACTACATAGTATTTTGGATTTTCATAATTAATAGTTAGTTAAAATTAGTCGAAATGGTTAGCTAAAATAGATAGCGTAGTTAGAATGAATTTGAAAAAATAGTTAGCTAAAATAGATAATATAATAAAAAATTATATTTTTGCTAACTAGTTTATATAATAGCCTTGGAGTTGCTCTTAGAAGACAATCCGGGTTCTGTCCCTAATTATGATCTTATTCAATAATATTATGATTAATTCAAAATGGCCATGGATTATCAGTTAATTAAATGAACAAATTAGATCCGCTAAATATTATTCTTGGAAAAAAAAAATATTCAATTTTAGTCTTGTGACTAACAACGCATGGGTAGTTAAAAGCCCATTGTCTTGGATCGTTAAATCTGAAAATTTACATCTCGCCTCTTGTTTGACTACTGAACAAGCCCACGTGTTCAATAGTCTCCAATATCAACTCAAGTGCATCATCGACATATATATATATATATATATATATATGAATCCCTATCCTACCAATAGAGATTCGGATTGAAATCCGATTCATCGACAATCCTACCACAGAGGAAGAAAAAAGGAGAAGAAGAAGTTCTGCATCATCATAATCAATTACTGTTTTGTTCAGGGCCTCCTCCTTCATGTACAAAATTTCATCACTCTTGCAGCTTTTGTCTAATGTGTGGAGCCTTCAGACAAGAAGATCATAATGGTTCTTACCACTGTACAGGAGCCTCACAACCTTCCTAGGTTTTCCTTTCCTTGAACCCTTACGAAACTCTGCTCCATACTCTGCAATGGGAATAAAACCTGATCCTCGTCCACCGTGCTGCAGTTTGATCAGAAATGTGGATATTAGAGGATGGAACAGTAACATCAATCCACCAAAATGTAAAACAAAATCTGAAAATTAGTGAAAACAGTTTTGTCACATGTGAATGTTAAATAACCACAGAGCAAATCAAGTGCATGGATGGGAAAAGCTCACATCCAAAGTTCAACACCGCAGTAAATTTTGTTCAACTAACAAGCAAATAAATGAGCAAGATCAATTAGAAGATGCCTTATTATGTACAATAGATAGGTGAGATCATAGAGGTAATTAGTGACTATCTTCTTTCCACAATCCTTGTCAATTACTACGTGTTCTTATAAATCAAAGTCACTCATCACAGACATTTGCAATCAGCATTATGAATTCCTTATATTGAGTCTACCCCGAGAAAATGTCCTCAGAATTTTGGATTATATTACTTACAAGATGAACAGCCACGGTATTAATCAGGAAGAGACCATCAGTTAGTACAATAGTAAATGCTCGGGCAACCAAACTCTGAACAAGAAATTGAATTTATGAACAAACAGTTTGTGCAGCAATACCTCCAATAAACACGCAGAATAGGACCAACACTAGGTACTGGTCTTTTAAGAAGGACAAGCAAAGAATATGTATCATGACAATAGGGTCTTCCTATGATAAATTATCAGATTCGTCGTCAAAGAAGTCCATCAACTGATCCTGTTCAAAACCCCTCCTGTCTCATTTAAATCCATAAGTAATAGTAAACAAGAAGACTTACCTTATTTATCTAATGTCACCCACTGCTCTTTTCTCCTTACTTCCCCCTCCCTATGTCCCTAACTTGTTCAGAGCCACTAATACTGACTATGCTATCTCTTAGACATACTTGTACTGTTGAACATGCCTGAAACAAATGTTTGTACCACTACCTGATTAACCACCTGTCAGGGACATGAGAATATGTAAAACCCTATAGATTTGTATATGAGATCCAATGGCCACATCAATTATGTAGGTGGCAGGAAAACTGTGGTGTCTGATGTCAAGCAAGACCAACTAAAAGGTCAGGTTGAATCAAAATCTAAAGTGAAAAACCATTTTCCAAATGAATGCCTGACATATAAACATCATATGAAATTGTATTCAAGGAACGATACCTCATGTTCTGGGATGTATACAATAATCGGCTGGCTACACAACTTCGACAGCACCTGATGCCAGATATGGTCATTTCAGCATGTAAAATTCAAACCGGCCAAAAACATGTAAAATTCAAAAGGTGAGAAAAGAACATCTACTGCAAATACAGTGATATAGAATTGCCATGTCCGATACACAAAATATGCAATTAAGCATTGATGCGAAAGCTCCTGATAAAAAAAAGAGCCATAATCTTACTGTCTAATGGAAAACTCAAAATTGAAAAGCACCACAAGTTGATATTTAGAGAGTCCCATGATTTGTTGGGTTGAAACCAGTATTTCAAGTCACCTAGGAAAGAATAAGGACTAGTTGATAAAAGCCTTTCTTTGAGGTTAATTCAGATTTTTACTACAATCAAAATTTGTATTACCTATTTTGACAACATAAAGGATCTCAACCTCCAATTAAAAGACCCTTAAAGCTTGTAAGGCTTCCATCAAATTACTCTGTGCAACTAATGAAAACATCATACTAACCAGTAGCTCTGACTCTCCTCCCCAAAAATCAGATCGTCCAATGCGTTGGCAGTAACTAGACAAAGGCATTTGAGACTATGGTCAATAGATCCAATCCTCGTAATAACTAAAGCATAATTCAGAACACCTAAAACCACAGGATAACTATAATAACTAGTGCCGAGTTCAAGGCCCCACCGTTTCACAGACTCCTCAACAGTGATTGCAACCAATGCCTCTTCATATTGAAGACGTTCTTTATCACCATCACATATAACCTCTCTGACCGCCATTCTTAGTTCATCTGCAATGTACAAGCCACATGATTAAAGTTTGTGTATTAGGGAAAGTTAAAAACGAAAAAAACTGCCAATAGGCACACACAAGATGCAAACCCTCATACAAAATCCAATTCAGAAAAGGAGATAAAGTTTAGAGTAACAGGATATTTCAACAGCTCCAACCTTTTAAGCATCATGGACTTTTAAGAAAATTACTACCACAAACCCTATATGCAAACTGTGTATCAACTGAGAAGCTTATATTCTTGTACACATGGGCCCAATCAACGTTCCCTGGATCGTGGGTCATTTTGGTACATGCTACTACACGTTCGTAGGTACACGGTACGATGGAGGTAGGCTTAGCTGATACGATATTTTGGGTCGCAATTCATTTTTGATCATTTATTTAGATCGTTTTCACTACTATACAACATTATATATTACAGAATATCCATAAAAACTAAGTCAGTTACCATTTATCTTATAGTTGTGCTTGATTTTCTATTATCTAAAACAATATATGATTATAAATATATATACATCCAGTCAACTAATATATATTTTATATTTGTGTTACATGTTCTAAATTGAATTAATTTAGGGTTAGTATTACAATTTGGAATCGTCCATTTTAGTGATCTGGATAGCAAATCCACTTCGTTTGGGATCGATGTAACTAGATCGTGGGTCGTTAGGGGTTGAATGAATTCTGGTAACCATGGGCCTAATACAGTCAAAGGAGGAATCCATAAAGTTGTATGGAGAGCAGCCTTTATTTTTGAAAAAATTTAGGGGAGAAGAGTCCATATAATATGGTGATAAATATTAATATTGATGGTGTGTTTTGCACGGCAAGGTAGACGCCTAAGTGTTTGGGGGTTTGGGGGGTTAGGTTATGAAATTTAATAGCAGCAGACATGTGGTTTATAGTGGTTGGTTTATAGTGGTTCACCTGCTCGAGTGCTTGACTAGTCCACTCTAATGGAGTCTCTTGCTCCTGGGGAGTATTCTATTAATTGGGGAGGAAGATTGCACTAGATAAATATGCAGATAATTCCTTAAGTACATTGTGAGCGATTTGACCCATTTTTATAGTCTTCATATGCCTTGCATGATCCTTGCCACCTTCTCGTAATTGACGCTCTCTTTGCGTAATTAGCGTTGATAGTGTTGAGGCAGTTACGACTCATGTGCTAGAATATTGGGTCATTACGAGTTATACACGGAGCAAAATAAAGTGTCAGGTGTCGCTGTTATTGTGCCCACAAGGATCTCGTTGCCGGAGATTACCGACCTGCGCACACCGTGTTACTTATCATGAACTGCGTCGTCCAAGCTTAGATGCCCGAACTGGTGGGTCCGAGTTTAACCTTAGACAATTTTTTATATCATCAAATATTAATGAAAGAAAGTGGATCTTTCAAAAAGAGAAGACGCTTCAATAAAAAAGCAGAGGACGCAATCACTAATATATAATTGACATGGATTCGAACACCTTTAGGGGGCGTTTGGATAATGGGTTAAAGTAGGTTATCCACTAGTAGGATGGGATAAAATAAGAGTGGGACCCAGAAATCCCTTGTTTGTGTTGGTTTTGCACAGCGGATAATTAACACAAATAATACTTGTTGAAAGATAGGAATTCAAAGATAGGAAAATACTAAAAAAACATGACACAAAGATATAAACATGGTTCAATACAGCATACCCAACTTGGTACACTGTACCTACATCCACAGACCAAAAATTTACATCAATGTATTATTCACTTAAAAACTGATCATCTGTTTAACTGATTACATAATACTCAACCCTATTTATAGGGATAAAATATTGTAACTCAAACCTATTTAGATACAACTTGATCTTTGTGTTTTCTATCACATGTCTAATATACCTATTCATGGTATATTAAAACTCTTCCAATATAATCCTATTCCATATAGGATTCTCACATTGATTATCCAACAAATTCTCATTCATGATAACTATGAAGTTTGGGTCAAATTCTAACAGCCTCCCTTGAACCAAACTCTTCAAATTTGGTCATGCCCAAGATCGAGTTATCACCCTTAATTCTGATTCACCAATTTTTTCACGTACTACGTGCAAGCTAGCTCTTCAGAGTCGCCACAATCCTCTCTGTCTTTCAAGAGCCTGCATCTTGGCCTGCATCATCTGTACATCTCTGCCCGCGTCTTCTTGCTCTTGGGAGGTCACAATGGTCAATGCTTCACCCTTTAATGGTAAAAGCCTAGTGACTCGTAACCCACGAGACACCAAATCATCACTGTCGAGTTTATATCAGTTCAATAGCTCCCAAACCATTGGAATACCGTGACTTCAACTCTAAGAGTCCAAAAACCTGAAGAAACATCTTCAACACAGCACGTGTGGTAATTCTTTCCAAATAATCAGGAAGCAACTTAGTTTGCCGTTTGGCTTCATACCAACTTTAAATTTTTTCTTGTGGATTCTAAACAAAAAATATAAATTGTACATACATGGCAAGAAAGTTTTCTTCAACATGAACACTAACTTGATCGTTGGATCTTCAATAACCCACTCTGATTATTGCACCAGGATCGTCAATCTTGCTCTGATACCACTTGTTGGTTTTGCACAGCGGATAATTAACACAAATAATACTTGTTGAAAGATAGGAATTCAAAGATAGGAAAATACTAAAAAACCATGACACAAAGATATAAACGTGGTTCGATACAGCATACCCAACTTGGTACACTGTACCTACATCCACAGACCAAAAATTTACATCGATGTATTATTCACTTAAAAACTGATCATCTGGTTAACTGATTACATAATACTCAATCCTATTTATAGGGATAAAATATTGTAACTCAAACCTATTTAGATACAACTTGATCTTTGTGTTTTCTATCACATGTCTAATATACCTATTCATGGTATATTAAAACTTTTCCAATATAATTCTATTCCATATAGGATTCTCACATTGATTATCCAACAAATTCTCATTCATGATAACTATAGAGTTTGGGTCAAATTCTAATAGTTTGGAAAGCCATTTTTGAGATTGGATACAAATCCTGGGTCTAGCCTAGACCCGGTTGCTACAGTACTTTGTAACCCTTCTACAAAGGTTAAAATTAACCCATGCCTCCCATGGGTTACAAACCCAGCCAACGGGTTAACAAAATCTAGACATATTTACCCCTCATTTCTCGTTGCTTTACTCTCGTCCAAGCTTCACTGAGCTCGTCAACAAGGGATTGTTGCACAGAGGCGACGAAGAAGACACGGATCCGTCATCTCCGAGTATTCTTCTCTTCGTCTTTAAGGATGATTTTTTTTTTTTTTGAATATTGTTCATCTATTGAACCCCAAGTCCTAACCCATCGCTGAAAATGGTGTTGGTGGTATGAGTGAGAAGTCCAAAGGTTTTTCGGTGAACAATAACAAAGAGATGGATTTGTTGGGTGATGAGAGAGAAACTGGATTTATTGTTGTAAAAGAGGAAAAATATGAAGGGTTTTGGGGGTTGAGGGAATCAACTCGAAAGGCTCGGCAGAAAATGGAGAATTTAGCCGAGGAATCTGAGGAAGATGAGAAGGCATGGAAAAAAGTAGAAAAAGAAAGTGGATGTGGAGAATGGTGGTACTCTGGGAAGTAAAGAAACAGATGAAAATTTGGGGAATATGGTTCAGGGTGGAGTTCCCCACTCCCTTACCTCTTTATCAGCTTGGCTTTGATGTTGGGACTCATCACCATATCATTAATTATTTTGGTTTGTTCACGGCGGAAACAATCTTTCAACTCGCCAATTGAAGCTGAAGAGGAGTCTGTGACTATCGAACCTACCACAATCGAGGTCGATCTTGCATCGACAGTCATCGTCGTCATGTCCTGAGACGCAAACCCATGTACCTGGCAGCGCCAATCTCTTCTTCAACTCACTGTAACGGGCATATCTAAGTTATTTTGCTTTGTTCTTGGGCATTCAAGATGACCTTAAAACTAGAGGTGCCGAGAAAAGTTTTATTGATTATCTGAAATGTAGAAGCTTGTATTTTCTTTTACTAATAATATAATTTAGACTTAATTTGTTAAAAAAAAAAAGTAAAGAAGAATTTCTCATAAAAAAAAGTAAAGGAGAATTTAATTGTTTAGATCTAATATATATGTTCTACCTTTATATCAATTTTCATTTTGCTATTAAAAAAAATATTAATATTTTAGTGTATATATGTTATTTCGTATACGTGAAAAATATTTAATTTAGAGAGGATAAGTCACCAATCCAAACATAAAATATGATTAGGTTGGATTGAATAGAGTCATGGGTATAATGGTAAATTACTACAAGATATTTGATGTAATTTATGGGATTCACACAAATGCATATTTGTTTCCCAAACAAAGGTTTGGATTGGATGGTATTCTTAACTTGGATTGTAAAGTGGATGAGTGGGTTTGGATTGGATGGGTTAGAATATAAAAAAATATATCCTACCCAATCCAATCCAAGAACCCAAACACACCCTTAAGGTGCACAACTGGAGGGGCTAGCCTCTACAACGGATCCTCAAGTCGAAATGACGATTGTTTAATTGAAACTTAAACTCCTGGACAAACAGAATAAAGTGGTTTGAACTTTGAAGCTGCAGTAATCTCAACCAACTCATATATGCCTCGATAGGAGCCTCAGACGTTGGCAAATTGTAATCCAAACAAAAACAAATCACACACTCTGAAAATATAAAACAAAGACCATCAGTACTAGGTATCAAGTTGGGAAACGTGGATTAGTGCAGACCAAACTGCCAACTGTTTGCCAAATTGTCCTCAAACTCAAACCGCACTCTCACATTTGACAATCTGAGCTTTTAGTAGAGTGCCAAACAAGGGTCCCTAACCACCCACTCTATGGAAAAAACAGCTATATTCTCGTACTTAGCCTTCCACTGAAATGCCATCAGGCCAACTGGCTTGACAGCCATGTAGAGAAAAAGTCAACTTCCTCACATCTCCAACTGTCAGATGCTTAAATTTCAGAAACCCATGCAAATAGTCGATCTGTATGCCTCACATGATTGCCAACATAGCTCAGTCTTAGTCAATCTTGGAGATGGCAAGTGAGAATGTTTAAGTCATCAGTTTAACATATTTAAACAAAATAAAAGCTGAAGAAGGATTAAACCACAGAAGTTTCAATTGGACTCAGACCAATATTTGAAAACATGCATAGAATTTGACATACCTGCATCGTCTCTCTCTTCTCGTGGGCCAAGTGTTATACCCTTGTTGAAAGACATGCCTTTTACCTGATTAAATAATAAAATAATCCATCAAGTTCAATCCCCCCCCTAAGACTATTTGATAAACTCAATGATGTCTTACATACATCTGAAGACTATTCACAAAAAGTACATTAGAGCAGGCAGAGTTAGTACCAGGGCGCGAAACATACAGCGTCCATCACCAGTTACTTTCTGAACTGAATGACGCTCTACTTTCTTCATTGCTGGCGAGACTCCACCTCTAATAAACACAATCACATAGCCATAAAAGAAACCAAAACAAACATGTTAAAAATGCAACATGTTATAGCAAACTCCATAACTAGTAATCGTTGTGTTTGGTAGTTATTTCATATGAATAATAATATTGGAGAACACCACATAACAAATTTTCTTACAAGGAAGGGTTGCAAGGAAAAGGTCACATTGTCGCAATGTAGTTAATCAAAACAATGAGTCAGTGAAGATATATGCATGTGGAAGAGGGTTTAACCATCACATTGGGCATACTCATAATTCACAAAAAGTCTACAATGTTATCTACATAACTGATGAAATTAGTAATTGTTGCCTTGGACTGATGGTAAAAAGCATAGCTGAGCGGGTATCAGGTTTCAAATTCCCTAATGCATGGATACTCACAGCTCAAAATCACAGAAAACTGATGGTTACAAATCCACATCCGTTAAATATGAGAGAACAGATAAATGGATATGAACTCTACGACACACTTTCCTTGCAAGTTGGTTTTTAGAGGCAAGTTTTACCCACTATTCATATCAATTGGTATCAAAGCTAGCCACAGTATGTAATCAAATGCAGTATCAGGAAAGGGCTGCCGTGGGGTTAATAGAGGGGACCACCATGGACATTGGCTAATGGCTATGGAAGCGTGGAATATTACGATCCCAGGTTAAATATGACACTAAATGTGGGAATATGAACACTTCGACACCCTTTTCTCGTAAGTCGATTGTGATGAAATGAATCAAATTACTTCATAATCAAAATTGTTCGGTTTTTTTTTCTTTTATATTCATGCAAGCCAAACTTACTGCAGAGGAACCTACCCAAAAAACTTACTTCGGAGGGAAAGGAAAGAAACCCCAACACCATACGGCCAATGAGACCCAACCCAGGTCGTGTCCAGGAGGGTAGTTACTTACGAAACAGTATCTGATTGGAGTAACTTAATAAATAAATAAAAGACAACGTATATGACTTACAGCGGTGGTCCGATTCTGGCGAAGAATCGATGGCTGTTGTCAGTCAGGAACATAGACGGAGGTCTCTGAGGTTTACAACAAGAAATTGAAGGAACCGGAAAGGAGACAAGCTCAAACTCAGCGAGCCCATTTCTCAAATGCCCAATAACAGTCTCTGAAAGAAAGTATAATTAGTAGCACAGATAGTTACGAAGAAATTTAGAGTGAACACACATATGAAAGTGCGTTTGTGTGTGAATCTAGTGCTATTTATGTGTGACGTTACCATTTGAGAGCTTGCCCGCCATGACTGAATCTATTGAAGTTTGAGAGTACACAAACCAGGCACAAAGTAGGAGGCAGATAATTAGTGAATCTATTGAAGTTTGACAGTACACGAACCAGGCACCAAGTAGCAGGCCGGTAATGCGCATCGGTGATACTACGTCGTATTTGTAGAATACTCACGATTGATAACTTTTTTAAGGTTTTTTTTTATTATTATTTTTTTAAATATCTTTATTACAGTTTTCTTTTCTATTTTTGTTGGGGTTAATAATATTTTTGGCCTTCAAGTATATATATTTTTTGTTCGTTTATATTTTTTGTATATTTAAACACAAGAGGACATGTTTGCCTTTATATTTTTTGTAAAGACAAAATAGTGAATTACAAAAATTTCAAATTAAGGTACTTATATATATATATATATATTGAAATTCATGCACAACATATTGTAAAATAATAATTGAATATGTTTTCATTTTTTTAATAAAATTATATTTTACTTAAAATAAATATAAATTAGGAGTACTATTTTAGAAAAATATTATTTTAACATAATTTAGAGATCTCCTCAGTTATAATTGTTACATAGAATCTTACTATTAAACTAATTATTATATTAAATTAAATCTCTAATCATTTTTTAAATTACGTATTTATAACATTGTTCATTATTAAATGATATACTGGATGATTATATTATTCTAATAATATTTTATAGAGATAAATTATAAACTCAAACGAGTTGTAAATCTAAGCGTCTTGAATTTGAATCTTTGCATCTTCTTGTGTCCAAGTCATAAGAAATTTATCTTATAAACAGGTTAATCCCGGCGTGAATAATTTGTCTTTGATTGGACTAGAGATGAGATTAATCGAGATGTATGTATACTGAATTAAACACTCTAATCCATTGAATTAAAAAAACAATAATATTGTTCCATGCTTGTTTCCTTTATATGTCACAGAATAGAAAACAATTAATCTACCTACAAACTACCTAACCTAACAAATACATTTGACGGATGACACTTGACTTGGGCCTTCTAAGTCCTGCTTGATTCTCTTTAAACAACTGCCATAATGGTGCGTGGGGTTGGTGGGGGTTGAGAGAACTGATGACCTTTAATTTTTTTAAAAACATTAATGTAAGAGGCAAAAAATGAGACTACTTTTTCAAGAAAGAAAGATTGATATTTGTGGTAAAAATGTGCTCTGAACTTGATTTTTCAGTCTTTCTTTCTTGCAAAACGAACAAATCGTCTAAGATTGAAGTGATTCGATCGAAAGGCACTCTGATGCTTAAGTCAATAAAGGAACCGAATGAATTGTAAAAAAATCAGGAGAGTTCAGCGTACCTTATACCTTGACTCTTAATGCCTTTTATAAAACTTTTCTTAGTTAAAGTTTCCATAATTCTTGACTCAATGTGGTACAACTTCCTTCAATTAGGTGATTATTTTCAAGAAGTTGTTGAGATATCTCTAGCAATTCTTTCTGTCGAGCCTATGATCATGCTCTTTCGTTTAACCAGAATGCCTGAGTTACAGGCGTCTTTTAGCATCACATTTATGGTTTTAATAGTTTGGTTTTGACGAAGACCGAGTGCTTCTCTATCTTCCCGAGCTCTTTGAACAGCTCGACTACTAGCTGATGATTGACTTGTGATATCTTTCCCACGTGTCTGGTCTTGTCACCCTCACATGAGATCATTAAATGTTATTACACGTGGCGTAAGGAGAGCAACCTCCTTTATTTTCCCCCAAGAAACGTCTGGCAGATGCTTTTCGTCTGTCAGTCGTTTCATGCCCCCAAATCTATCATTGCGCCTACTTTTGGGACATCTCCCCTAGTTTTGGCAGCGTGTCTTATATTTAAATATTGCCTTTTAAACTTCAGTTCATCCCTTTATAAGCGTCCTTCTTCATTCTTTTCTCGACTTTACCTTCTCAACTTCAGATTTCTTTACTTTTTTACCTTTTTTTGCACCTTCACTGTCTTCTGCAAATGGCTCCTCTTACTCCTTTTGAGATTTTTGCCTTCAAAGCTAAATACAATATTCCAGACGACATTGACATACGAGTCACTGGTAGTGATGAGCCTTTGATAAGTACAATAGAGAGCATCCCTATCCACACTTGAGCAATAACAAAACGTGGAGTTCGCTTCCCACTGGATCCCTTGCTTCTCTGGGTGATGTCATCAATGAAGATGTGCCCCATCCAATGATGGCCCAACTTCTTCAGAATAGTGATGGGTGTAGCTGCACTGAATAGGCTTTTGAACCTGAGCCTTGGATTATGAGAGATTTTGTACTATTACGTCGTCAAAACGATTGGAGACAACTATTACCTTGTTGTGAGGAAGAAGGATCGTTACTTGGTGACCCATTTTTTAGATTCCAACAAAGGTCATGAGAATGATGTGATCTTTGTCTCTGGAAATTGGGAGTACGTCGTTGGTGCCATTCCCTCCGATCGATGCCCATATGAGGAAGGCGCACCAGGTGATTGAGGTTTTTATTTCGCTTTGTTACCTGTCTCAAGCTTTTTATTTTTTGCTTACATTGTTTTATCTTTTGAAGGTGAGACTGTGAAGGGAAGAATCTTTGATCGGGCTGTCAAAATGGAAGAGTTGAAGAGAGTGTGGGAGTATAATGATTCATTTTTCTTTTGTACCACTCACACTCTGCTCGGGTACACTCCCACATATAATTCATTTATTATCGTTCCACCCCGACCAAACTCCGCTCGTGCCGAAGACCGCCAAGCTGTCTAGTCTGCTCGGGACCAAACTACCCCGTCCCCGTAAACGATTATTGTCTGCCCCTTCTAGAAGGAATATGACGGTTAGGAGTTTTCTCGATTTTTTATGAACTGTTGAGCCAGCCTTCCCCGCCGAATCGACTTTGCCAATTGATCATCCTGCTCCATCCAACCTTGTACTTGTGGAGGAGCCTACACCTGAAGTCCCTACTGACATTGCACCTCCTGAGCCCAACAATATGATTCTACAAGACGATGGACCTGTTGATTTGGTTCGGTCCACAGATTATTCTATTCCTTTTGAGTTCGGTCCTCCAATTTCTGTTCATTCCTCCGACAACCAACTTGATTTAATTTTAGAAATTTCTAAAGACCCTACCCTAAAAAGACGCCAAGTTGTAGAGTCTGGGGTAGTCTCGTCTCCTAAGCCTGTTATTTCTTCTTTTCAACCTGTCCTTAGAGGAAAAATGAAAGATATTATAACCAAGGATTTTGCTATTGAAGATTTTAATTTTGTTGTGGGGATTGCTAGGGGATAATTTTCTCTCGAGACTTAGCTACGAATGAGGCTCTGCTTGATAATGAGGTGGCTCACCAAGCAATCCAGCATATGATTATGGTATCAAACTTGTTTCTTCCTTTAGAGTTTCTTTTTTCATTCCTTTAGAGCTTTAGTAATTTGTCTAAGTTTCTCTTTTAACTTGAAGGGGCTTCAAAAAGTTTATGAAGTAGGGGCTAGGATAGCCCGAAAGGACAAAACCATGAAAGATGATTTCCACCCCCAAGCTTCAGCTTTAGCAAAGAACAAGTTTGTGGATGAAGAGTGATTAATCCTAATTAATACATGATTTAATTAAGTTATATGTCAATTGTATTAGTTAAACAAAGTTAAACTAATCAAAATTGACCTATTAAGGTTAGTATATGAATTAGGGATAATGCATTAATTGTTGTTCTTTTCAGGGTATTATGCGTCAAAGCTACAAACTACCGGAGAGCTAATTGTGACAAAGCTACAAATTCTAAGATGACAATTATTAAAGCTCTAAATAAAAAGAGATTAAAATAATCCAAATGTCATCTTTTGGAGGTTTGTGAATGACAACTTTTGGAAGCTTGTGAATGACAACTTTTGAAAAGTTGTGAATGTCATCTCTTGAGCCTGTGAATGAAATTTTTAGGGTTTGTAAATGTTATCTTTTAGGGTTTGTAAAGGCTTTGCCTATAAATACCACCCCTTTGTGACTTGTAAAGAGACAAGTTTTTGGCTTGTAAAGAGATTAAAATATTGATGCATTTCGTTTATGCTTAGTTCTAACCTTTATTTCTTCATAATGTCTTTCCAGTTCATTGTTGTTTTTACTTTAACCATGAGTAGCTAAGTTTTTAGTTGGCTAATGATTCGCACTTTGTAGTGTGTCTGAATTATATTAGTATATTACACCTAAGTATAAGTGGTCGAATTGTAGTTTTCTTGGTTTTAAGTCCAAGTATCGATCCCACGAAGAGTTGTAGTTATTAGAACTTAAAATAAAATAAAAAAATAAAAGTGTTGTTTGAAGCAGAATATTGTTTGATAGCTTGTGGTGTGAGCTTAGTTTGGTAACTAATTCAACTTATAAAAAATAAAGACAGTGCGTAAATAAAACAGATAACTGACAAGAAATTAAAAGATACCCTTCAGTTTAGGGATCCATGTGCTTTGTATTGCTTAAGTTACTGGAAATGCTACCTCACAACAATTAACTTCCATTTTACTAGAAAGCTAACCGGCAAGTCTAATGTATATAAATCATAACACAACCGCTTCTTAGGCGAGCTGGTGGTATAAATAATAACTCAGCAACTTCTTAAGAAAGTTGGTTATATCCACTTCAATTGATTAATTCAAGTAAACCAGAAGGACAAGCCATTCATGAGGAATACTTGATTTATTCTCTTGACGTTATGATTGTTCCTTATTATATAATAAACCATAACACAGCCGCTTCTTAGGCGAGCTGGTGGTAGTTTAGCATAACCCAGCAACTTCTTAAGAAAGCTGGTTACATAATTGCTAGTTAAACAGCCTCAGCATTCCAGTTGACTAGAAGGAGCGCCGTAGTTGTAAGACTGTCAGTAATATATATATATACATGTAAATTGAACAATGTATATAACCGCCAGTATAAACTGTCAATCTATTATATAAATTGAACAACTTATATAACCGCCAGTTAAACAGCCTCAGTATTCCAGTGGAAGCAGAGCCATACCAATAGGAACACCGTGGTTGTTAGACTGTCAGTCTATAATATATATATATTAGTATAAACATGTAGTTAAAATATCAGCATTTCCAGAACTCAAGCAATATTATACATATGTTTACCCTAGTTTGAAGGGTATAAACGACTACTCACGCTCCGTTGCTATAGAAAAACTAGAAGTGCGGGTAGTATTCATTACAACAGAAATCAAAATATAAAATTTAAAAGGCTTTCGTAGGGAACGATTGAAAGACAACCACTCTTATTATCAATTAAGACAAAAAAGTGGTAGCACTTCAATTATCCGAATGGAAAGCTACAACAAAAATGTACAAGTACAGTATTGGAATTGAAAGTGTATCACGGACCGGATCGTGTTTGCACTTTCTTCTTTCTTTTTCTTTTCTTCTTTTCTTTCCCTTTTTCTCTTGTAGGATTTCTCTCAGAAGTTCTCTATATTTCCGGCCTGCATGCAAAGGAGGAGGAGGGCCCTATTTATAGGCAAAAATGGAAGCAGGAGAGGAAGAGATTTGCATGGCCGCCTTAAGAGGGCCGTCCGGACGGTGGCAGTGCCGTCCAGACGGTGGTGCAAGTGGATTTGCAACTTGCTGAAGTGCTAACTCTTCATGTTGGAATATTACACTTTGACCTCCTTTCTTTTTATCTTCCTAACATTGCTCTTGGTAGCTTGTAATATTTCCGCATTAAGCCTGCAATTTTTACATAAAAACTTGTTAAAACAAATAATTCCCGCACTAACCCTAATTTACTTTAATTACTATTTTTTAGTGCGGTAATTCTATTAATTTGACTTTTTTAATATTTCTAATTTACACCTAATTGGTGTCAATCAGCTAATCCAAGGGAGATCTCCTCTTGGGTATGTCATTTCAACTCATTATCTTTCCTCCTCTCAGTGTACGATGGTTTGGTTTGACTGGGTTGAGAGTGGATATGGTTGTGAGTCTTTGATATCCCGTAGGCTTAGTCACGGGTTATGCTCGGATCCTCATCATCTCGTCCCTAGCTTTCTACGAATCAATCGTTCATCTATACACCATTGGAGGAAGGTTTCGAGTTGAATTGGGATTCTCATTGGAATGACTTCTTTGGATTAGCTTATACTTGTTTTCATTTCATTATCACAACTCAACCCACCACCAAATTCCAAAAAAAATGATTTTACACTTTTCTTTAATAAAAATCACCTTCATGATGGTTCACTTCCTTCTCTGAGGAGACGACATTGGAATACTTTTTCAAGTAAAACACGACACTCAAACAACTCCTTGCGCTTGAGGAGCACTTTTGTTCACACACACACACACACATTTCATTCATCCCATTCTATTTTCTCCTTGCCATTTTTTTTGACATCATCCCAAGGGAGAGTGACACTCCCCTTCACACATATATTATACATACATTAAGGAAGATGTTAGTAAGTTAGGAACAACAGGGAAATAAGTCAAGCAAGGAGTACGATAAGCTCTGCGAGGAAGTTCTGGTTCTACAAGTTCAAATGCATAGCCTCACCGAGGATAACAAGAAGTTTTCTGCAAAAATTGAGCAGTTGAAAGAGTCTGAACATGAAGCAAATGTGGAGTTCTCCCAATCCCTACTTGATCGCGCTAGTCTTCTGGAAGAGTTTAACAAATTTAAGGTTGATGTTAAGGATTGAGAGGACTATGCATATGATCAAGGAATGGACAAGACATAAAATGATTTGGTTTTGTAGGTCTTATTGTTGGAGAAGGCATACTTCGGCAACGGCTGGCATACTGCCTTGACTGCTACTGGAGTTTCGCCATCTTCTGAGTTTTATTCTCGCCATTCTCTTCCTAGCTCCTTCCAAATTCTATCTTCCTAAAAACACTTAGAAAATTTCTGTACTTTTTTTTATTTATATGCTCGAAAGCTTTTTGGAATTTTGTAACCTTTTTGAAGTGTAATGAAAGTTTCATTTACTAGTTCTGTTTGGTGTTTTTGTTTTCTTTTCAGTTTTAGTGACTTGTATAAAGGATTACTGAAGTCGTTGTGGCCTCCACTCGGCCTTTCTTTACTAAACTCGGTTTCACCATAGGAATCCTTTAACACGAGATTTATGCTCTAGAAGTTATGACCCTTACTCGGCCCATCTTCGAAGAACTTGGTCCCAACATAGGGACATTTTTTTTTACACTTTAAAAAGTTTAAGCTAGAGAAGTTATGCCCTAGTTTGGCCCTTCTTTCGAAGGGCTCGGTTCCAACATAGGGACCTTTCTTACCTTTAGAAAATTTTAAGCTCTAAAAGTTATAACCCTAGCTCGGGCCTTCTTCGAAGAGCTCGATCCCAACACATCAGTCTTTCTTACACTTAAAAAAGCTCTAGAAGTTATGGCTCTAGCTCAGCCCTTCTTCGTAGTGCTCGGTCCCAACATAGAGACCTTTCTTACACTTAGATAATTTTAAGCTCTAGAAGTTATGGCTCTAGCTCGACCCTTCTTCGTAGAGCTCGATCATCATGTAGAGTTAGACTCTGGCTTCTTAGGCATCTTCAGAGACTGTTTCTACCCCGCACCAACCCGTCGATCTAATCAGGCTCAATTCCCTCATATTCAGCTTACATCATCATGTCTAGCTGAGAGCTTGGATCTGATTGGATGGCTACGCCTAATTTAAGTTTATACTTCTATCAAGATTTTTTATCTCCCTGCCTTAGCAGTAGGACGTATTTGGTAATGAAAATTGAAAGATGAATCTTAAGAACTTTAATTTATACTTTGCAGTACAAGAATTTGCCAATCATGAATCAATCTTATTGAATCTTCAAGATTAGGGGCACCCTTATCTTCCCGAAGGCATTTCGAAGTTCATATTCCAAAAACATATTTTTAGAAATAGAACTTTCTCAGGTTGATAGAGTTCCGAAGGCGCGATACCATTTTATGATCCAAAGTTTTTAGTTCATAATACCCACTGCCGCTACTCATGTTAGTTTATACGGCTTCTCCCAATTGGCTCCAAGCTTTTCATGTGTTGAGTTCTTAATTGATCCTATAACGCACCTAAGGACTAAGTCTCCAAGGGCAAAAGACCGAGGATTAACCTTCTTGTTGTAAACTCGGGACATCTGTTGCCGATAAGAAGCCATTTGGATTGCTCTTTGCTCCCTTTTCTCTTCCACTAAATCAAGTTCCCGAGTAATGACGACGTTGTTGCTTCCATTATCTACAAGCTCGATTTTTAAGGTTGGTAATCCAATTTTCAAAGGTATTATTGCCTCTATCCCATAGGCAAGCACGAAAAGGGGTTTCTCCAGTGGAGCATGGAGGTGTGGTTCGGTACGTCCATAGAACGCTTGGCAATTCTTCCACCCATCTTCCTTTTGTGTCTTCCATCCTCTTCTTAATACCATCTAGGATCGTCTTGTTAGAAATTTCTGTTTGTCCGTTACTCTGAGGATAGGATTAAGTTGAATAATGATTCTGAATTCTGTACTACTAGCAAAAAACTTTGAAGGGACCACTATCGAACTGTGTCCCATTATCAGATATGAGGGCATTAAGTATTCCGAACATAGTGATGATATTTTTTTATATAAATTTCCTGGTGTCGGTATCTCGAATGTTAGCTAGGGGTTCGTCTTCTACCCATTTAGTGAAGTAATCTATTGCCACAAGAAGAAAACGTTTATTCCTAGAGGCCCGAGGTAGTGGTCCGACTATATCCAGACCCCACTGTGCAAATGGTCATGAGCTAGCCAATGGAAACAATTCTTGGGCTGGCCTTCTCGGTATAAGAGAGAACTTTTGACATTTTTCACACCGCATAACAAAAATGTTGCGCATCTTTCTGCATGTATGGCCATTAGAACCCTTGAGATATAGTTATGTGCGCTAGTGATTTTCTACCAGTATGAGCACTGCAGCTTCCCTCATGGATCTCATACAAGAATATTGGAACAAGCTTTGGGTAGACACATTTCAAGTATGGTCCTTTGAACGATTGTCGATTCTGTCGAAGACAACCAAAACCTAGTTGTTTTTAGTCGTAGCTTGTGGGTTTCCTTACTATCCTCAGGCAAGTCTCCATTCTTCATAAATGCAATAATCGAATCCATCCAACTCGGTTCCATTTCACTGGATAGGAATTCATCCGAGCTTGGCCCCAAAATGCTTGGATCAGGCTGAAATTCAATTGTAACAGTCCTCTTATCCACTTGATCGATGGGCGAAGCCAATGATGTTTGGGAATCGGCATGAGAATTTTTTGTTCTTCCTACCTGTTGGATAGAATATTCTAGAAATTTAGCTCAACTCCCTTTTTGAAGTAGCATGATAGGCCATCATTCTCTCATATCTGGCCATGTACTCCCCTATTATCTGATTTACCACCAACTATAAATCAGAAAATATCTGGAGCTTTCTTATTCCCAACCCAATTGAAAGCCTCACTCTTGCTATCAGGGCCTCATATTCTACTTTATTATTCGAGGCCTGAAAGTCAAGCCTAATGACTTTTTCCAACACACATCCATCCGAGTTTTTCAGTATGATGTCTATACCCGATCCTTTTTGGTTTGAAGATCCATCAACAAATAAGCTCTATTTACCCCTAATCTTCGAGTTACTATCAAACTTAAACTTCTCGTCCAGTCTCGAACTCTTCTTGGGCTGGAATTCGCCGATAAAATTAGCCACCACCTGTCCCTTGATTGTGGTTCTTGGTTTGAACACAATATCAAATTCTCTGAGCTCAACTGTCTATTTAGCTATGCGTCCTGGCAGGTCGCCCTTTTGAAAAAAGCTTTCAGAGTCTGATCAGTAAATACCACGATTTGGTGTGCCTGAAAATAATGTCATAGCTCCCTAACCGAGCTTACCAGGGCAAATGCGATTTTCTCTAATGACGTGTATCTTGATTTGACGTCCAAAAGCATTTTGCTGATATAGTACACGGGACTCAGATTTGCTTGGTCGATTCTCATCAGTGCTCCACTTACTGCATGTTCGGATACGACTAAGTGCATGAACAAGCGCTCCTCGGGGAGTGATGTCATTAAAATTGGTGGGGAATTAAGGTACGCTTTCAAATTAGTAAACACATCCTCGCACTCCTGACTCCATAATGCTCCCTTCTTTCCTTTGATCGACTGGAAGAAAGATTTATATTTATCTGAGGCTCGAGATATAAATCTTCTGAGCGCAGCTGTCATTCCAGTTAGTCTTTGCACTTCCTTTACTGGTCGGGGTGATTGTAGTTCTGTAATCGCTTTTACTTAATCGGGATTCACCTCGACTCCTCGGTGGGCAACCAAAATCCAAGGAACTTTTCAGAACCTACCTCGAACGCACATTTCAAGGCGTTGAGCTTCATTTTGTATTTATAAAATATATCAAAGGTGTTTCTTAAGTCAGAGCAATGACTGATGGCCCTTCGACTTTTTACAACCATGTCATCGATGTAGACTTCCATGGTGTCGCCTAACATGTGAGAGAACATCTTTGTCACTAACCCTTAATAAGTCGCCCTTGCATTATCCAGCCCAAAAGACATCACCTTATAATAGAATGTTCTTTTAGGTGTTATAAATACAGTCTTTTCTTGATCTTGCTCGACAAGGAGGATTTGATGATAACCCCTGTATGAGTCTAAGAAGCTCATCCGTTCGTGGCCGGCAGTTGCGTCAACTAACTGATCTATGTTCAGTAAAGAAAAATTATCTTTTGGACATGTTTGGTTGAGGTCAGTGAAGTCGTCACAAACCCTCCACTTCCCATTCTTATTTTTGACAACTACGGTATTTGACAACTAGGTTGGGTATTGAACCTCCCTAATAGTTTCAGATTCCAATAACCTAGTTACTTCTTCCTTCACTGCTTCCTGGAGCTGTGGTGCCAACCTTCTAAGCTTTTGTTTCACTGGTTTAAAGCTAGGGTCCATATTTAATTGATGACATGCCACCTTGGTCGGTGCGCCGGACATTTCATACGTTGTCCATGTGAAGACATCGGCGTATTCCCTCAACAGTGAAACTAGCTTATCACACTGCTCAAAGCTTAGAGATGTGCCCAAAAAGAAAATACTTGACATCATCCTCCCCTAAAGGTACTTTTGACAAGTCTTTAATAGTTCGGTCAGTCAAATCCTCTTTGCCTAGGGGTTCTTTACGCGAGAACTCAACTATTCGGTTTGGTGGGACCTTTTTATCTAAAGGAATCCTAGCCAAATCTTCTTTAGCATGGTCTGTCAGTTTCTATTCCATGCCTAAAGGTACTTTAGGCTCTTCCTCGATAGTTCGGTCGGTCATGTCAACCGACCTATTGAGGTTTAATTGCTATTTCATCATTTCAACTGTCGAGCTCCTTTCTTGCCCTTCCCCACCATCTCTTCCTTTGACCGAGGCCAGTAAGCAAGTTCTAGAACTTACTTGGTCTCCTTGAATGTTCACTACTCCCTCTGTCAAGGGAAATCTAAGCATCTGGTGGTATATTGAAGGTACTGCCTTCATTTTGTGTAACCAGGTTTAACCCCTAATAGAATTGTATGCTGAGACCGTGTCCACTACTAGAAACTCGGTCATGACCCCAACAAGACCAGTCTTCACCGGAAGTGTGATTCTTCCTTTTGGGAGAACTGTTTTCCACTGAAGCCGACTAGCGGGGTATTAGCTGGCTTGAGATCCTCTTATTTTAGTCCAAGCTTTTGAAAAAGATCCATATACATGATCTCGGAGGAGCTTCCTGGATCAATCAGTATTCTTTTCACATTATAGTTTGCGATTCGAAGAATAATTACTAGAGCATCATTGTGTGGTTGGTGTATCCCAATCAAATCCTGTTTGGAGAAATATATCGTCTCGGCTGTGTCTTCCAACTTTATCTTCTTGCTTCTTACCTCGCGGGACAATTGCAGCTGATAAACTTCTTTCTCCTTGGTCGCCCTCTAGATGTACGCCCTAGTAGCATTATTTGTTGCCATTTGGGGATTTGTTGTAGCGTGGATCACATCGATCACACCCACTGAGGTGGTTTGGTTGGCTTGAGGTTCGGCCCTTTCGCCATTTACCTGGCTTGCATTCTGCCTGTCTGTTCATTTCCTACGTCTCTGGATAGATTATCATCGACTTTGGCGTACTTCTTAATTCTTGCCATTAGCTTTTTCATGTCAATTACATGTCTTCAGGTAAGGGACTGATACAATGGGTTTTCTTTTGGCAATCCTATCTTGAAGGACGACATGACAATCTCTGGGTTACAAGCTTTAATAATTTCATTGTTTCCCAGTAACGGTGTGTGTATTCTCTAAAAGTTTTGATACTTCTCTTATTTAGTGTTAGCAGCGCTCCAACATCTTTAGGTTGTTTACTGCTGGTGATGAACCGAGTTGTGAATTGCTCAGCATGCTGTGACCATCCATGTACCGAGTTCCTCGGTAGATTGTCGAACCACTTCATGACTAACTCCCGGAGGCTACTAGGAAAAATGGTACAAATCAATGATTCATTCTTCGGATGAATGGTCATAAGCTGTCGGTAATGCCTGTTGGAGGTCGGATCCGTCTTTCTATCGTATAATCTAAAGCTCTGGAATGTAAATTTACTCTGTATTCGTCTTTTTTCAATCTAACTAGTGAAGGGGGAGGACTCTGTACCGTCTTCATATTCCCTAGTGGCTCTTCGGGTTAGGTCCCTAATCGATTTTTGCTATGATCTCCTTGGTTGGTTGTTGAGCTCTTCAGTTATGAATTACTTCCAGGAGTCCTCATCCTGGCCTGATGCCTTTTCTCTTATACTCCTCCTCGTCGGCATTTTCTCTTTTACCTCACTTTTTCTCGGGACTCTCTCGTCGGATTTCCTTGTTACACCTATCTCTCTTGGTCATTTCCTTTAGTCTAGCCTTCAACTCTTCGTTTTCTTTCATCAAATCTCTCTCTCTCTCTCTCTCTCTCTCGTGTAGGATTTTTTGAACAATTTATCATGCGCGTTGAGTCGGTCTTGCAGGGACTCAACTAGTAGGGTTCTCCCTCTCGGCACGGAGGGATTCGCCCCAGTTAGCATCCTATTGACTCTGATGCTTACAACTTGAAGCTTGTTGAGGACAACTTGTCATCCTCATGTGACTGGGTTGGACTTTTATTCATATCCATCCCGATGTCCCTATCGGATGGAAGTGACACTCTGTAATTTGTATCGAAATCTTCCAAGACAAAACTGTCTACAGGTGAGCCGATGACACTTTTTAGTCTTGACGTTGGCTTTTTGTTTCGGTTGATGAAAATCTTCCCACAGACGTCGCCAAAATGTAAGAGGTAAAAAATGAGAGTACCCCATAAAAGTGTGCTCTGAACTTGATCTCCTAGTCTTTCCATCCTACAAAGTGAACAAATCGTCTAATATCGAAGACACTCCAATGCTTAAGTCAGTAATAGAACTGAACGAATTGCAAAAAGACCAGGAGAGTTTAGTGTACATTTCACCTTGACTCCTTATGCCTTTTATAAAACTTTGTTTAGTTAGGGATTCCATGATTTTTTATTAAAGGTGGTACACCTTCCTTCAATTAGGTGATTCTCTTCAGGAAGTTGCTGAGATCTCTCTAGCAATTCCTTTTGTCAAGCCTAGGATCATGCTCATTCATTCAACCAGAATGCCTGAGTTACAGGCGTCAATTACCATCACATTTACTGTTTTAATAGTTCGGTTTTGACGAGGACCAACCTTTTCTCTGTCTTCCCAAACTCTTTGAATAGCTCGGCTACTAGTTGATGATTGACTTGTGATATCTTTCCCACGTTATTGGTCTTGTCACCTTCACGTGAGATCATTAAATGTTATTACACGTGACGTAAAGGGAGCAACCCCTTTCAATTAAATTTTATAATTCAATATTTCCTACGATATTTAAGAGGAAAAAGAATGACCCATGCATCATACAAAGTCATACATTATCTATACTAAATTTTACAAAGTCATATACCCATTTGCTCTCTTCACCTTTTAGCCCCATTTATATGGTAAAAAAGAGGTTAAAACAACAAATGTACATCAACATGAACACTAAAATTACACCATAGGAAACTATATTGACACGTCAGTCAAATGAATTAGCTTAAATTATTAATAAAATGATCAATCTTACAAACACATGAAAACAATAGGTTATAGAACCGTCAACCAAGCTCTTGTGACTTAATTTTGGGATCTACTATAAACACCTAATATATTATGGCTATTTACCAGCAAGTATTGATAATGTGCAAAGTTGATTATATACAATCAAATTAGGTGTGTGGTGTAAATACAATTAATAAAATAGTTAATAATAAGAGACAAATATTGGATAGTTTGTTCTAGGTGACCTAACCACTAAAAACCGCAATGGTGACCGAAGAATTTTATTAATGAGAGAGTATAAGATAGTAGGGAAGAGAAAGAGCAAGACTATGCTCAAAGCGAAATGTGTGAGATTTGTCCCCATGTGTAAGGAGTTTACAATTTATAGGTACAAAGTTCTAGTTAAGGTGGTGACATAAATGTTAAATTACTAATTTATCGGAGAGGATAGCTACAATTGAGGATGTGCACTACTCTGAAATAATAGTTATCCCGATGATTGTTCTTTCACGTGCGTTGACTCTTCCTGAACTCTTAAATTTTGGATTAAACTGAAAACATGAGCTAAGTCTGACCTATTTTTTTGATGATTTAGTCTTAACCTATGAACTGGGTCGGGACAAAGTTAGATATGAGCTTATCAAGTAGTACCAGCCTCAAATAAAATTCATTATCAAATTCAATCAACGACCTAAATACATTACATCCTAAAACCAAAATTTTAAATTAAGCATAAATAATATTATTATAGAACGATTATGTCCCCACCTTAGATTATCACGTACACATTTTAAATTCGAAACTTAATAATTTTTTAAGACCAGATCATGAGGATAATTTCTTGCAAAATCTCTGATCTAGGAGTAGATCACTTACATTTGATTGCACCAGAGAAAAAATTAGTCAAAATATACATAAATTGATCCGAATATTCCCATTCGTAGAGTAAATATTAGATGTAATGATTACACGTGTCATCGATGTCATGCAGTGTAATCATAATAAACTAAAAATTAGATAAAATAGACTTAATTTCCTCACATAGAGGTGGTTATGTATTAGTGTAGCTGGTACATTTAATATTTTATCATGATCGTGATACCAGAAAATAAAAATAAAAAATAAAAAAGAAGTCCAAGACTCCAATGGCCTTAATATGGGAAATTCAGATAATGGAGTCGAGGCCGACGAGGAAAACCATCGAACGCATCGAGCCAAAACACATGCACAAAGTTCCAAAACCATTGCGCACCAGGTGTGAGCCCTGGTGTCGAGCTCGAACACTCTCCTCACCCCCAAGTTCCAACCCTTCAACGGCCAAACCGGAAAAAGCTGGCTCATTATAACACAAGTCTCTCTCGCTCGCACTCTCTCGCATAAGAAGTATCGCCATTTCCTTGTTCTCTCTCTACAATTGTGAATAAACCCAAACGAGTCCCTCCGTGACGATCTTCACGATGCTCTGCCTCTCTCTCCCCCCTTAATAATTTCTCTCACCTCTCCACACTCTCATTTTTGGAGGAGCACACCCAAAAGGTCCTTCGATCGACTACTCAGATCTTTCTCCCTCCGGCGATCTCGACATCTCTCTGGAGAATCTTTAGCTATATTTCTCTTCGATTATTCAGATTCCTCTCGTATTCAACTTCACATCTGATCATTTAGGTTTGTTTCTCTACAATCTCAGGCTTTTATTCAATACATGTCGATTTTTGTTCTAATGTCTTTTAGATTAATTAGATTTATACTCTGTTTGGTCCGTGAGACAATTCAACTCTGCAAGCCAGCTACTTCTATTAGGCAGGCTTGGGTCATAGTTGATTTCCGGTTCTCCGAGTGTAAATATAGGGCAATCTAACACTTAATATACTATAATTATTCATCTCAGCAGCTTGTGGAGCATACTGTGCTATTAATTATGGCAAAAATTTATGTCTTCTAGAAATTTATGCATTCATGGGGCTATTCTAGTTGAAAACTGTTAGTTGAATGCTTTTATCTTGGGTTGAGTCCAATGCATGTTGATTATGCTCTCTTGATTTTATTCCCTCTGGTTTCTTTTTCCTTTTGTTGCTGAGATATCTGCAAAGAAGGAAAAAATGCCATTTTGAAGATTGTTATTGTATCAAGCTCAGTTTACAGAATTTGTATGCTGTACCTTTCCTTTTCACAGCAAATAAAGAGAGGATTGTGTGCAATTATTGATGCTGCTAATGATCTATGTTAATCGGAGACTTTAATGATAACTTTTTTGATGTAATAGATTTGAGGATTTGAAGTAATCTGTTAGCGTATTTGGAGGATGGCTGCAATGTCACATTCTCCGGTGACATTTACTGGAAATTTGGCTTCTGGAACTTCTGCTTCGGATGTCCTCCGAAGCTCAAGTAATGGTGTCACTGGTGTGCCACTTAGAGTCCTAGGGAGAGCACGGTTGGGTGCGAAGAGGAGGGATTTTACTGTATGTGCAAAGTTAAGGAAGGTGAAGAAGCACGAATATCCGTGGCCTGATGATGCCGATCCAAATGTAAAGGGTGGAATCCTTAGTCATCTCTCACCTTTCAAGCCTTTGAAAGAGAAGCAGAAGCCCGTGACGTTAGATTTTGAAAAGCCTCTTATGGATCTACAGAAAAAAATCATTGATGTATGTGCTTTTAATATATGATATTTTTAATCGATTGAGATTTTTTAAGGGTATGGTTCAACATTATGGCTTTGTTGCTGCAGGTGCAAAAGATGGCAAATGAAACTGGTCTTGATTTCAGTGATCAGATTATCTCATTAGAGAATAAGTATCAACAGGTTAGACAAATGTTGCATGCCTCTGATGTACTCTACCTCACTTACGTTTAGCTATTTGCTGCAGTCCAATAAGTGAGAAATGGACATAGCCAAGATTTATATAATTCATGAACAATACTCATGTCATCTCACCATGGGTTTGTCCAGACCCAAGACAAGTATGAATTATCTGAAACATTATCTAAATGCTGTTTTACAGTTTATTGGCATGAAAGTACTTCGTCCTAACTTACCCCAAAAGACTTATTGAGCTTATGGCGCAGACTTGTTTCCTGTACTGAATGTTTATTCATGTAATGCGGACCTTGCTCTTCATTTGTTTGAAAATTTTCATTCGTCATGTAACAATCAAACCATGTCAGCAAAATTTTGGCTTACCAAACATTAACAGAACGAAAGATTGTTACTTCTCTAGCTGGGAAATGAAGAAATATGGGGATTAATAGTAAAATTTTCCAAAATGTGCTCTACTTTTTGATTTCAAATTTTCTACTTTAGCCTTTGGTTAAAGCGTAGGTGTGTCAAATGCTTGTGCATTTTTGTTTTTCAAAAAGATTTTAGTTCACTATATTGCAAATCGAGATGGAAAAGAGGGAGTTGCTTCTTGCACTCTCCTAGAAGAAGAAAAGGAGGGCATTATGAGGGATATATTCACCTCATATTGATGATGCATTTTCATGGACATAAGATTTTTATCATCTTTGCTTTACTGCTTTCCTATGCATGTATGTTTTTGGGTACGCTTGTACTATGGAACATGTTGAATTTTGTTCACTTCATCCAAAGGAGTAATGATGTAATCTTTTATTCCACCATTGCGTGTGCGTTGATCTGGAAGGACTGAAGAAAAAGTAAATAATGAACAATACTTAGCCATTTGTGATGCCTGTGGCCATATGTGTGATCTCAACACTTAAGTAACTTTGTTATTATTTATTCACAATATCCAGCTGTCAATTCTACTCACATATCACATTTCTGAGTTGAAATATATGAGTATGAAAAATGCTTTTACTCTACCATTTGTTTGTAGGTTGCTTAGGCCTCTATCTCAAGGCTTTGAAGAAAAATATCATTGTCACAAAATGCCACAGGACCTTATATCTTACAAATGCTTGATTTAATTGTCACAAATTGGTGTCATTATAATATTTATCTGTCTGTTTTACTAATTTCTTTACCATATTGATTTCAGGCTCTTAAAGATCTTTACACGCATCTGACTCCTATACAACGCGTGAATATTGCCCGGCATCCTAACAGGCCCACTTTTCTTGACCATGTCTTTAATATTACCGAGAAGGTTTGGTGCTTCATATTTCCAATTTAAGATATATTCCAATTTTTTTTTTTGAAACGAAGATATATTCCAATTTAAACCTACTTGTATGCTACGATAAAAAATCTCATGATATACCATTCTATATTCTCAAATGTTCAGTTTGTAGAGCTTCACGGTGATCGAGCAGGTTATGATGATCCTGCTATTGTCACTGGTCTGGGAACGATAAATGGCAGAAGCTACATGTTTATGGGTCATCAGAAAGGTAGAAATACAAAGGAGAACATTCAACGCAACTTTGGAATGCCTACACCTCATGGGTATGTATTTGGGTCGATGAATTCCTTAATTTCGTGAGATGTTGTAAAAGGTGAATTAGAAGTTGCCAGTGTAGCAATTTTCATGTATTATTCTGGAGGTTGATGGAAAGTTGATTTATTCCTTACGCATAAGCTTTTGGATAAGAATGTTTTCTGTATGACTACAAATTATGAAAATCAGTTTTTAACAGTTACCGGAAGGCTCTGCGAATGATGTATTACGCAGATCACCACGGATTCCCCATTGTTACTTTCATTGACACTCCAGGGGCATATGCTGATCTTAAATCTGAAGAACTTGGCCAAGTATGCAGTTAAATGTCTCCAGGGTGCATACTCTTTTTTTATGCTGGCTGAATGTTTAACCAAATCTTATGCTCTACCTGTATGCAGGGCGAAGCCATAGCTCACAACTTGAGGACTATGTTTGGTCTGAAGGTACCAATTATTTCCTTTGTTATGGGGGAAGGTGGCTCTGGTGGTGCTCTGGCTATCGGTTGTGCTAACAAATTGTTAATGCTTGAAAATGCAGTCTTCTATGTTGCCAGGTGATTAGCAAATGAAATTATTTTCTTGTAAGATTCTAGTAGGTCCAATGAAGCTTGGGATTTATTCTCGTTGTGTTTCTCTGCATAATATCTGCAATCTAGAAAATGAAAAGTAAATTAAGTTGTAATATTCTAGTGAGTACGCACGACTAAGCCCTCAGTTGTTAGTGTAGAATATTCCTTGCATGGCTGACTTGGAATGGGAAATTGTCCTTGACCTGATGTTTGTAGAACTCCTATGATCAATCAGTAACAGCAACACATGACCTCCAAAAACTGTTTAGATTACTGGTGGCAAAATAATATTCAATATATATTTTAATTTTATACTACTGCTGTTTACACGCCCCAGAAATGCAAAGGATCATGCCTTTTATTTTTTTATTTTTTTGTCTAGCTTCAAGGAATACTGCTTTTGTTCAACCGTCATTTGATCTTTTGCACTAATGGGCATGAGAGTTCCCATTCTGTGCCGTCATTGAAACTATTGTCCTCAACGTAGTCAACCCCATCTACGTACAGTCATTAACATATCTCGGGCTAGAAACTATACATGTTAACATGTTGGCAGTGCAGATTTGCAAATAAATGAGTCCTGAACTGTATATTTTCGAATTCACAAGTATTTCTAGAAAATATGCACTAAACTGAATGGTTGGACAATTTATATTATGCCAGATTGTGTGGTGAGTCAAATAATAAAAGTCTTTTTAGGGCACTTTTCACTGTGCTGAATGCAGAATTGTTCCTGAAACTTCGAGCACAAAATTGTGGATGTAGAATTGGCATCTGAACATTTGATGCTTGCTTGCAAGAGTGTCTATAAATGATCGATAATCTTACACAAATTTGAGTTAAACCTATCAATATTGTTGACATAGGCTTGAGCAAACAGCATCCGCAATTGTCACTTTCTTGGCTGTAAAGTTTGATCTGCTAGTTTCTTAATTACAAAACGGGCCCAACATCTTTTTTGAGTATGAATATCACCAGTAAAATTATTTGTGAGGCTCCCATATAGGCAAGGATTTTGTAGACAGGAAGAAATGATAGACCTTGGTAATTAAGTGAGACATGATTCTACTTAACCATATACCATCTGGCTTTTCATGTCCCACCGAATTTTCTGAGTTTCCATCATAGAGTCTTATATTTTTTAAATGACTATAGTTGCTTATATTTCCTTAAGAATTTATTGATTTGATTTTCTTTTGTTCCATTTCATTTCACATGGTACAGCCCAGAAGCGTGTGCTGCAATCTTGTGGAAGAGTGCCAAAGCCTCTCCAAAGGTTATATTTAGTATTCACTAATTGGATCATATAACAAAAGAGATTAACAGCTGGAGCTAATTTAGTTGTGTTTCTGTTCAGGCAGCTGAGAAGCTTAAGATAACTGCTGGAGAGTTGTGCAAGCTCCAAATTGCAGATGGCATCATCCCCGTAATATTCCTCTCCACTGTAACTATCAATTTAGACATATACTCCTCCCCCTTGAATACCCACCCCCTCCGGGGCCGAAAAAAAAAGGTTCCTTGCAATTGTAATGTGGCTTCCAAATAAGTGGAAAATGTCATACAAAAAGTTGGACATGTGCTGCTCATATGAGATATAGCTTATCTAGATATGTATACTATCTATCTATCTATACTACTAATAAAAGTACCTTAAGATGAAATTTTTTTGAATCTCTATTTTACCCTTACAGAGGATTACAAAGACCACTTTATCAGTTCACAATTAAATAACTAAATTACCATCATATCCTTATGTATTTAAATCTTTAAATTGTCTATAACATCTCTTTTAATTATCTATTCTCTATATATAAATATTAGTTTCTATAAAACTTTTTGATCTTGATATTACCCTTAAAAAATTCATACTACTAATAAAAGTACATTAAGATGAAAAAGTTTTGAATCTCTATTTTACCCTTATAAAAGATTACAAAGATTACTTTATCTTTTCACAATTAAATAACTAAATAACCATTATATCCTTATGTATTTAAATTTTCAAATTATCTAAAACATCTCTTTTTATTATCTATTCTCTATGTATAAATATTAGTTTCTATAAAACTTTTTGATCTTGATATTACCCTTAAAAAAATATGCTTCATTATATTTTCAATAAAGTGTTCAAAAAACCTTCAAAAACTCTATCAATCTAATATTATTTATCTCATTTGTAAAGATAATATTAAACCTACATATGTGTATTTTCTTTTTCATCTAAAAATTTAATTTCTCTCATTTCTAAGATAAAAAATAATTGTATATATAGTTTTTTAAAATCAATTTATATTATATCAGTATAATTCTTCAGTCACAATAAATTTTGTAAGTTTTACTAAGGTTTTATGTAAAAACAGATATTGTAGTGTATTTTTATATAAAACTTGAATTTAATAGAATTTTAATATGTTTGATAATATATATTATAGAGTAGTATATTAAATCTTATCTCAATTGACCTAATTATTTTCTAATTACACTAAAGTTTCAATGTGATTAGTATATTGACAATTACTTTTATATTTTTCAAGGAATTATAAGTGAAATCCTAATCAAATGAATTTCAAAAAATTTAATTTCTCAAAAATAGTAAAAAAATCAATCTCAATCACAAAATTCTAAAAAAAATAGAACTTTAACTATTTTTTTTGGGTTTTTCTTATAGTTAAAATAAAGAATTTTGGGAATATCCAAAGTTTTTATAATTTTATAATAGAATATAAGAAATGAAAAATTAAGTTTGGTATATTTAAGCTGATATTGAATTCAGATACACATATAATTAATATGTTTTATTAATTTTTGTGTATGAAAATTATTTGCACATGGTGCATTGCTAGTTTCTAGAGAAGTCTACTCCGTAAAAGCTATTGGATTTGCCAATCACATGATGTCACCTCTTAGAGATCCTTTTCTCCCCTAGATCCCTAATGAGATCGGGGACATACATGTTTATGCTTGTCAATTAAGTAGATTTAATGGGTATTTGTTTTTCTGCTTCAATGAAGACGCTTGCATTGCATAACAATTGTATCATCTTCTATGATGTTTTAAGAGAATATTTGGATTTGTTGTAGGAGCCGCTTGGTGGTGCACATGCTGATCCATACTGGTGCTCATTGCAAATAAAACATGCAATTACTGAAACAATGGAGGTGAGTTATTCACCCCTCAAATCTTCTACCAGATTCACGAATTTCAATCAAAACTGACTCATATGTATGGTTTGTATAGGAACTTTTAAAGATGGACACACAAGAGCTGTTAAAGCATCGGATGCTCAAGTTTCGAAAACTTGGTGGGTTCCAAGAAGGGGTCCCAGTTGATCCGAAAAAGAAAGTTAACATGAAAAAGAAAGAAGAACCTATTATCCAGCCTGGGAAAATTTCAAACCTGGAGTTGGAGGGTGAGGTTGAGAGACTGAAACAGCAGATTTTGAAAGCCAGAGAGTCCACTGGAGAGGCTTCAGAGTTGGGTCTGAACAAGATGATACAGAAACTGAAAAGAGAGGTTGATCATGAACTTTCTGAGGCTGCTAAAGCTATGGGTTTGAAGGACAAAATTACAATGTTGCAGGAAGAATTTGCAAAAGCAAGGAATTCAAAGGACCAGCTCATGCATCCGGCTGTAAAGGTCAAGATTGAAAAGCTTATGGATGAGTTCAGCCAAAGTCTGTCCACTGCTCCTAATTATGCAAGCCTGAAACATAAGCTTGACATGTTAAAGGAAATTACTGAAGCCAAGATTGTATCAGAGAAGAAGAACAAGGCAGATTCAATGAAGCAGGAAATAAATAAGAGATTCAAAGAGGTCATTGACCGGCCTGATGTGAAACAGAAGATTGAGGCACTAAAGGCAGAAATCGAAAATTCTGGGATGTCCAGAATCGAGGATTTAAACCAGGATCTGAAGAAGAAAATTGTGCAGATAAAGGAAGACATAGAGTTTGAATTCGCTGATGTTCTTAAGTCTTCAGGTTTGCATGTCTACCCACCTTCATTCTCAGACGTCAAGTCAAAGGTAGATCAGTTTAATGAGGAAATTAATGACATAATGAAAAATGTTATCGGTACGTCTGACTTGAAAGCCAAGATTGATCTTTTGAAGATGGAAGTAGCAAAGGCAGGAAAAACACCCGACTTGGAATCAAGAAATAAGATCCAGGCTTTGGAGCAGCAAATAAAACAGAGCCTGGGAGAGGCTATGAGTTCCCCGGCATTAAAAGATAAGCACGAGAAGCTGAAGGCGGAGATTTCTGAAGCCGCTGAATCTTCTGGAGGATCAAATGGAAGTTTGATCACAGAAAATCCTAAAGTAGAGACTAACTTGGAGGCAAACCGCAGCTTTGCCTGATGTAAGTTCACATCTTCTCATATCTGTCTCTTTGTAGGTATGCTTCTCTCTTTCTGTAAATGGGTACAGCCCCAAATTCTTGCACGAAGTGTCCAAATAGTACATGTCATGATTTCATATTTTGTCTGTCCTTAACCAAACTGAATACTGGAAGATGAATTTCATTCACTCAGATTCTTGAGGATTTTGAAGGGCCCCTCATATTACTTTTGGCTGTGTAGATTTATCTCATGTGGTCATTATTTCTTGAATCTCTTCATCACTTACGAGGCCAATTCATTTCTAATATAATGCAGTAATCTTTTTTTGTTTGTTTGTAAATTATAGATGCAATGGTGTGGAACTATGGGAACTAAACCATGGTGGTTGATAAATCTGTTGAAATTACATCAGTGTCTGCAAGATGGGACTTTCTTCAACTTGCACTCTTTTTCCTGGTTTCCAGCATCATCTCCTTCCAGAGTCCGAGGTTTTTCATCTGCAGGAATATCTGTTTATAACCTCAAATTTTCCAATTTTGAATTTCTTTAGTGCTTTCTTGTTTTATTTTTCTTCTTGCGTTTAATTGATCAGGTTTCGATAGATTGAAGTTGTCTTTATATTTGTATTGATAGACACAGGGCACTGTATAAATAGTGTGAGCTCCAGGGAAAAGCTGAACTTCATGCTTTCAAATACCAGGTAGAGCAACATGGAGTTTAGATTTCGACTAGTTTATGGGTTTTTTCTATAATAAAGGGGAAAAAACTGTCTTGCTTAGTTTGTTGTTGTGTTATGAAATTCCCATTCGATATGGGTTTGCTCTCATTGAGATTGTGTTTTTCTCTAAGCACTTTATATGCTTTCTTGTCTTTCGCCACAGGCATTTATGCTAATAAATTGCAATTGAAATGCAATATCCTAATCCCGAAGAGTAGTTTAAGTGGTAACAGAGAGGAGCTATAAAATCAGATGTCCTGAGTTCGAATTTTGACAAATTCTATGGGGGTCATGTCATGAGGTATTTATTTCTCATAAATTCTCTAGTTTCGGCGTGGATGACTTGTTTTTTATCGGATTTGAGAGGGGATTAGTCAAGGTGTGTGTAAGTTGGTTTGGACAATTTTGATCACTGAACCAAAAAAAATGCAATATCCTCACTAAAAATTGAGATGTATTGTCCGTGACAACAAAAGTTGTGAAAATGGAATGCTGTTGGTGATGGTAATGCCTTATGGCTGTCGAGAAAACTGCAACAATGTTGGTTGGCACTTGGCACTTGGCTCTGAAATTTGCTGCCATGATCATTGTGGTGATTCAGGGAAAGATGGCGGTGGTACCACTGGCAGTGATGGTGGAGGTGGTGGTGCTATCAAATGTGATAACTTTTTTTTTCCATTTCCGTAAAGTCAAAGAATCATACTAACCATCTATCATTTTAACTCGTTAATATGATCCCACAATCACTAGTAAACTCTGACCATGATTTGAACAATATGCATAATCACTCTCAAACTTTGTTCTAACTTTTTTATTTGAGTCTTTAAAGTGAATTACCTTTCGAATTTTGCTGTTTAATTTCAACTCGATCAATTTGAGTAGTTATTGGGATAGAAACAACGTAACATCTAAATTCACCTTTAGTATTGCTTGAATTTAAACCCAATTAAAAGTAGTTGTTTTTCAACCCAAGACTTAAAAATGATTAAATCCGTCATATTAATAAATAAAGTAATTCAATATGTCATAAACTCAATTAAATGTGACAATTAAAGTATAAATTTGACACAATACAAACTTGATTATAAGTAAAACTCAAATAAATATTAACACGAAACAACATAAATTTGATTCGAACACAAATCCAAATCTCAGCATACCACTTATTTGAAAATAAGCATGCAATTACTCATATTTATTTTTTATTTAAAGGTGAACGTATCTTCACATTTTTTTTATATTATAAATTATCTGAATTCAAATTATATATATATACTTATTTTTGGTTTAATGGTTAAGGGTGTCTGAGTTAATATATGCATATTTCGATTAATCCTCTCTTTGATTTGATCAATGACAGTCCATTCGAACTAACTTATGCATACCTCGATCAATCTCATCTTCGATTTAATCAAAGATGTATATCCACAATAGGACTAGGGTTTATCAACATTATTAAGGGTAATAAAAAGTATAACGAAAATTAGTATTTTATTTGTTATATTATATTCTTAATTAGTGGTACCTCGTGTTTGAAAATACGATACAATGTGAATGATTTTGAGAGGAATGTTAGTGGTCGTTGAATGAATCTATTGAAGATCGTTGGATAGACTTATTAAAGTCGATCATAGTTTATATTATGCACAAAGGGTAGCCTATGCAATACGAATGGTTTCGACAAGAATGTTGGTGGACATTAGATGAGCCTATTTGTAGGGCTGTTAATCGAACGAGCCCGAGCTGATTTCGAGTCAAGCTTGAAAAGCTTGTTGCTTAATCGAGCTTAAAAAATTATTTAACTTTAGCTCGTTTAAAAATCAAGTCAAGCCTGAACAAGCCAAAAATAAATCGAATCTGAGTCGAGTCCGAGTATTTGCACATAAATGAGTCGAGTTTGAGCCGAGCTTGTAACAACCCGAGTTTCAGTAATTAGAATTCGTTGGGTGTGTGCGGCTATGATATCTGCTAGGTATAGGAATACGGATTGGTGAAAAAGAAATGAGCCAGGAAGCACAAATGGACGAAGTCGAATTAATGCGTATCGGTGAATTAGGAATGTAAGAATTGTATTAGCCGATCAAATTAGAGAACAATTCGATGTCTAAAAATTTGACAGATAATTTTATAGTGTTTGATTTAATATATATGTAATTTTGAAAAAAAAAATATTATTTTGAATTAATTTTCGAAATTTGACAAAATTAAAAATTTACCAAAATGCCATTGAAGCTTCAAGAGTCTTCTACACATGCAAGGTGCCTGATGGAGGCTTGCTAGCTTGTATGGAGGACACTCAACTGCTTGGGGGAAGAGGAGTAAGCTGCTTGAGGGATAAAATGGAGAAGAATTATGTGAGAAGAGAGAGAGAGAGGAGAAAGATAAGTTAGAGAGAGAGTACAATTTGAATTTTTGAATTTATGGCAGAGACTTCTTAGAACATTAAGAGGTATACTCACAACTTAATATGGATGCTAGGAACTCATATATGTATTTAGATTTTGATTTGGTTTAGTATTAATGCATGAATTTATGTTTTAAAGTTTAATGGGTTTTTGAATTTTGAAACTGGTTTGAGATTTGAGCATGATTTGGGTAAATTACACCTAAAACCCTTCATGCTTGTCACTTAATCACCTAGACCCCTCAGATTTGAAATATTATACCTAAATATCCCCCCAATTGGGCATTCAAATAATTATGTTTAAGTGATATATTGCATTAGATATAAAAAATATTATGTAAATACCTATATTCTATTGGACATTCAAATAATAAGCTTGATTTTAAACTTTAGAGAATATTGGACCCACAAAATAAGGGTAATATAAAATTATAATTTTTTATTAGGATAAAATAATTTTTTTAACAGTTATAATAAGAGATATCAATGAAAAGGAGTTACGTATTACACGTGTACAAATATTATGAGATGTAAGAGTAATATTCAAAATATAAAAAATTCAAATGACAAATATGAAAAGATCTAAGTATTATCAATTTAGTTTTACGTATGGGTCCAACCGATTCTCTCTCACTCGCTCTCTTTGTCTCTCCAAAAGAGTGGAAGTTATATCTCTCTAGGGTTGAACTTTCACTCATATTTTTAGGAATTTTGAGTCTCCGTACCATAAAACGACAAACCTTTCTGATTTCCATCCTTTTTTTCTCCAAAACTTTTCACGCCAATGGGTTGAAGTTTTCTGGTGCCATTGATTACATTGCCATCGTTTAGGTTTGAGCTCTTCTTGATTGAGTATTTACTGAATTATTGGTTTTGCATTTCCCACTTGGGCATTTTTTTTTGTAATGCCAATTGTTTTCCGCTGTTTTTGGATCACTAAAACCTGAATTCATGTGTGAAGATTAGTGTTTTACTTTCTACTATTGCGTATTGCTGATGAGAAAATGTACGTAAAGGTGTCAAATTGAAGTAGCGAATATTAGTTCTTTAATTGATTCTGACCATGCAATTAATTTTCGTTTTTCATTGACCTTGATACTTAGAAATCAGTGGTTTCTTGTTAACTGAGGCTAAGGGATGTTTTTTGGTTGATTAACTTCTTTTATGTTTCTGGGGCATGTGCAATTTCGAATTTGAATTTCTGTCCATTTCTTAGTTTACCGGGGTCTGAAGGTAGGGTTAGAGCACTCATTTGAATGCAGACATGTAATGATACTTATTTTAATTGTGTAACCACAAGGTGTTGGTTTTTCGATATTGGAGCTTGAATTCATGCACACATACACAAAGATACCCACAAATATGATCTCTTATCCTGCCTAAGTGATAGTAACTATTTTTTTCTTCAGCATAGCCAATATCACCCTAATGAATGTGTCGGAGAGCACTTGGCAAATGTTGATTGATTGATGTTCAATGATAGGGTTTCCCCTGATTCTGATATAAGAAATTGAGAGTTGGCCTTAACCAAGGCTAGTACATTATGAGACTATGTGGTTGGCTTAGACAAGTTCTTCATGTACCCGGTGTGTGTACAATTGAAGTTGATTTGTTGCTTTGTGTTGACATGGAGCATCATTGGGTCATATGAATGAGGAATCAGAGATATTTGTTCGTGAAGTGGTTCTTTTAGTTAAGGTTGTGTTTGTCATCTCCGTCCACAGGGTTACTATTTCCATTATATATGATAGAACTTAAGTTACTTGCATTGTCTGGTGAGATGCTTCTCTCTCTCTCTCTCTCCTTTTTTTTGGGACGCGATTATGAAAGTAGTTGGTGGTATTTTTCATTGTCAGGAGCTCAAGTTTGACTTACTTGTATTTGCTCTCTTATCCAGTTTAGGTAATTCATATTTATCGGAATTGAAAATAGTACCATGATAGATTTCGTAGTGGATGTTTGACAAATGTTCTTGGTGCATCTTGAATGATAGCTAGAATGGATTTGAATGCCTTGCTGCAACCAGAAGAAAATGAAGAGACCTTTGTGCCGCATTTGGAACATGGTTCAAGGTATCGGCCGAGTCCGATACGACTCGGCCGAGTCGTATCCGACTCGGCCACTACCGTTACGATAACGATACCCGAAACGTAAAAATCACGAGATGAGCTAATATCGACGATATCTCGGCGGCATAGCGGTATCTCGGCGATATCTCGGTGGTATCTCGGTATCTCGGCGATATCTCGGTTGGACTCGGCCGAAACGAACCGAGTCAGACATATTTATGGATACATATTTGTTATTTTTTTAAAAAAAAATTAGGTACTAGTAAGTTAAAAAAATTCTAATAGCATATGTTTAAAGTTTAGTGTGTCCTTAAATAAAAACATTCAACCTAAATGATGATAACTATTTTCGGTAGCGTCCTTATAATTCATTTTTATTATGTTTAATATGTTAAATAATGTATTTTTGGAATATAATGCAAGAATGATGATATTTACATATTTTTAAAAATTTTCATGATTTTTTTTTTAAAAATTGGGTCTTCTATCTAACGTTTTGAGCGTATCGACCGATACTACGCCGCGACGCCGCGACCGATGTGTCTCAGTGCCCTCCGAGTCGATGACTGATACCGCGACTTTGAACCATGATTTGGAAGAACTTAGAGAACATGTGGAGACTGGAGTTGATATTGCGCGCCGGGTATTTCATTCTTTATTATTTGATGCTCTTTATGTTTTTACTTTTTGAGCATTCATTTTCTTATTGGACTCTTCTTTTACGTGTTTTATGCATTTTTTTTAAAACAGTTATACAATAATTGAGTTAAGCATATGAATTTTATCCCCACATATTTTTCTCGTCCATTTCTATCACATAACTCATTTCTGACACAAGTTGAATCATTTAATTTTTAATTAATTTGTGACTCAATACAATTCTTATTTCAAACATTGTTCATATACGATTTTGTACACATAGGGCTGTTAAACTATTTGGGCAGCTCACCAATGGCTCGAGCTTGCTCATATTATAAAATGAGTTGAATCTGAACAAATTTTTAAGTTCATTTAGTATTCAAGCCGAGCGGAGCCGAGCCCGAGCTATTCGTGAGCCGACTTGTTTTCTTACTTGTACATAATATACATATAAATTATTATAGATCTTAAGGTTATTTTAGTAAAATTAGCAAAAATTTAAGTTTGTATGTTAGACATATAAATTTAAGTTTGTATATTTTTGTTTTAATTTAAAGGTATTTTATGCTCAGATTTGTGTATGTTTTTGTGAAATTTTTTGATTAGGTATTTGAAATTTGTGGATTTGAATTTTTTTCGAATGACTTGTTTTTGGCTCGAGCACAACTCGAATTTGGTTTGAGCCGAGCTTGAGCAATATTTTGAGCCCAATAGGCTAGCCCAAGCCGAGCTTGAGCAATCCTTGAATTGTATGAGTCGAGCCTGAGCATAGCCAAGCTTGGAAAGCTCGACTCGATTAACACCCCTATGTACATATGTCGATATTTTTTTGAGGTCATGTACTTTAATAAAATTTTGTCAATTTTTGTTATAAAAAATAATGGGTAATTAATTTATAACTCAATGCAATTTTTATTTCAAATATTGTTCATAAACTTCAGTATTCACATGTTGATATTTTATTGAGGTCTTGTATTTTGATATTTCTTTATTGATTTTTGTTTTAAAAAATAATGGGTAGAAATTAATTTTAAATTATGTAATTAAATAAAAGGAATGAAAGAAATTTCTATTTGATACAGTGGGATCGATTTTTTGGATGCTTAGATTTTTTGCGGTACCCTGTCTTCAAGCACGAGTTATTACTGGATTTATGGAAACAAATGTCATTTTTCTTATGCTTTTAGCATATATGTGCATAGCATTATAATGCTACTTTCCTTCTCTTTCCTATTTTTCCTTGCCTTTTTTTTATTAATTACACTTTTGACCCTTGAAATTTATATTGATGTGCACTTTAGTCCTCAATCTTTTCATTGTTTCAATTGTTCATACCAATGTGGCCTTTAAACTTCTAAAGTTTAGATCCTTGCCCAGACCTAATTGATATAATTGGAGGATTGAGGACTGAAAGGGTGAAAAGTGTAATCAATCTTTTTACTTTGGGTTGGTTAGGTGGTGAGTTTTTTTTTGTGTGTGCGGAAAGGGCGTTGCTAGAAAGATTATCTTTATTAAATTCCATTGTTCAAATAGATCCTTTGATCAACTAGCCTATGTTGGCATCTTATGAATAAATTGGATTTTTAGTTTCACTACACACATGATTTGTAGTTTATTTGTATTTCCTGTTGTCCTTTACTTCCATGTTTGATCATTTGATTGTAGTCGAGAATGGTGCAGCCACAATCCTTCAAAAAGAAAGAATGGTAACCACAGGAAACTTAGTTGTCAAATCGCGTATCAGAAAGTTTATGTTTCTAAAAAATAGTATATCATATCATATATTATATTGTGGTTCATTAATACCAAAATATAAAGACAGAAGAAGAACCATGCTTTGTTTGGGTCAAGAGGAAGAAGAAGATGAAGAAAAAAGGCCTAGGGTTTCCGCTAGGGAAAAGGCCTAAACCTTCAGTTAAACTCTTCGCAGATCCAAAGGATCAAGAAGAACACTGAAGACTTTTTTGCAATGAAGAACGATAGACCAGAGAAGAAGAATTTTTTTGCGATATTCCATTGCAATGAAGAAGACTGAGGCTGTTCTTCTTTGGTGTCTTTGACTCTTCAGTGGACAGTTTCTAGTCTTTGTTGATTAGAGAAGAAGGCCACCTTTATTTTTATTTTTTTAAACCCTAGCTATTGAAATAATGTTGCTTCATTAGTTAGGGATTAAAAAATAAGATATTGATTGAAATGACGTCGTTTCAGCCCCAAAAAACCCAAAAAAATAAATAATTTTTTTCCCGTATCTCTGATACGTATCTCATGTGTATCGTACAGTATGGTGTAAAAACGATACAAGGATACGATTCGTATTATTTTTCTTGTGTATCGTGACATATCATATGATATGTATCACGTATCGTACGATACTAATAACTATGAATTAACAAGTGATAGAACGTTTGTGGTAAAGTTATTTATAAGTAGTGAATCTAAGCTTGAGGTATGAATAATGGGGTTCGATGTTATTAGGAAAGGGAGATGAACAACGTAGTGTGCAAGTATTGGTGTTTTTGTAATAGAAAGAATGATTTTGTGTGCTAATATCATTTTTTGATTACTGCAAAAGGCCATGCTTGTTTCTAGTCCTACAGAATGCAAGAAACAAAAGAAAATTGATAATGCATAATCACTCTTGATTCTTGGCTTTGACATAAGTAATGGATGCTTAGATCATGTATGAGATAAAACAACTTCAACTTGAAAGATACCTTATCTTCTAGTGCATTTTTATATTTTTGGTATGTATTTGTGTGCAGTTTTGTTTGTTGGTTACAAGTTTTTTTGCAAACTATAAATGGAGCAGAAGTTGAGAAACAAATATACTATTGCCTCTTCTATAGGGTTTTGTTTTTTACCAAATTAAGTTGTGGTTAGATCATCTATGCGAGCTAGAGTAGCTTTGATTTGGAAAATTTTTTGTGGTTTGGTGCTAGGTGTTAAAATGCATATCGGAATGTATATCATTTTACAAAAATAGTGTATTGTGTATTATAACTAGGGGTTACAATTGTGTCGTGTCATGTTGAGTTCGTGTTGTGTCATTGCAGATTCGTGTTGAATACTAGTCAATGCTAACCCGACCTATTTAACTAATCGTTTCGTGTCGATTGACCTATTTATTTTCGTGTCGGGTTCGTGTTGACCCATATAAACTTCGAATAAAGAACTTAACTTTAAAATTTAAGTCTAAGATTCTATTATCAATTAATTAAATCCATGCTCATACTTTTTTAATAAATTAAAAATTAACTAAATAAAACATATCAATAATAATGAGTAAAAATGTATTTTTTGTATAATAATTATATCAATGCTTAATAAATAATAACAAATAATTGGTATTTTATTTCTATAATATCATTTAAACATGTTAATCGTATCAATTTCGTGTTGTTCATGTTTGACACTAATATAATCCATTTATTATTTGTATTAACGAGTCGTGTCATTTATGGATTCGTGTTGAGAAATGACCAACTCCAACCCCCTAATTTTGTGTCGAGTTCGAGTTATATTTTCATGTATCAGAAATTGCCACCCCTAATTATAACAAATCGTAAGATATACGCAATTTTAAAAATATATATATTAATAAATATATATACCTATAAAAAATTAATGATGACATTTCATTTCATTAATATTTGGTGTCCCACTACTTATCACAGTTTCCAATAATGCATTAATATCAAAATTTCTTGACAATGACGCATAATAGTTTCTCACTGATTGAATAACAAATGACATAATTTGTTCAGTTATGATTGAACAACTTCTAGGTGTGTTACAGTGTACACAGGGACCAGATGCATTTTACAAGGATGTTACATTGTGTAAAGGGACTAGATAAAATTTGCAGCTGATTTGTAGTGTAGTGTACAAAGGAAGGACATCCAGATATAGGAATAGAGGAACATATGAACTAGAAGATTCAATTCGGTTTTGGGGGGGGGGAGAAATGCACGATCACAGGACCAAAACTTTATAGATTTTCACAAGCCTACCAATTTCATAGTAGAGAAAATCAAGATCACAGGGGATGATCACAGTTGAGAAAGGCACAATAGCATTGTGCGATGGAGAAAAAGATTTTGGTACTTTGGATTTGAATGAGCAGAGAAGGAAGATTTTTATTTTTAGAAAAAAAAAATATTTTTCAAGCCCTAGACAATAAAATGATGTATTTTCACTATCTAGTGCGTAAATTTTTTAATTCTAGAAATATTTTTTAGAAAAAAAAAATAATTTTCAAGCGCTAGACAATAAAACGACGTATTTTCACTATCTATGGCGTAAATTTTTAATTCTAAGTGAAATGATATCCTTTCAAATTCAAAAGCCTGGAAAACAAACAAACAAAAGAAAGAAATTTCAGCTGTTGTGCGTATTGTATGTCTCGTAAAATAGGTTTCGTATTGACCGTACCATAACGTCTGTCGTGCGATACAGTGCAAATCCAATACACTTTAGCAATTCATACCGTTTTCTTTGTGTAGTGTAACGTAACGTATTGTACGCAAGGATCAAAATATCGTTTTGAAGTACCGTTTCGGTCAGCTCAAAAACGGAAACGTTTCAGAAACGCAATGAAAACGCAGAAAAAATATGGAAACACATGGAAACATGTAGAAATATAAATACAATCCATTTATTATAAAGATAAGTTAAATAATTGATTAATTTAACATATTTATTCGATTAACATCCATTTATATAAGAATAAATTTAAATTTGAGGAAAGAAAAGTTTGATATGAGACGGAAATCATTTAAATTAGAATATTATCCAATTAATAATATAATTTTATTATAATACTAATTTACTAATTAATAATATCAAGTGCAACATATTATTATAATACTAATTTATTA
>CM042196.1:23499602-23532102 GCA_023539305.1 Ilex asprella
AATTGTGTCTTCAAATTAATAAATAATATTATTTCATTAATATTAAATCATTGTGTATACAATAATTAAAACACATAAATACTTAATTCTAGATATTTAACAAATAAGTTATAATTAATAAAATGACTTGCAGTTATTTAATATGTAAATTTAACAAATAATAATAACATAAAAGAATAATTATAAAAAGGAAAAAAAATAATTAAAGGTATCAAATTAAATTAATAGTAGTTATGTATAGTTAAAAGTAAAAAATTATAATGTAGTGGGATATTAAATGTAATTGTTTATTACTTATATAAAAAATATGTATATAATAGGTAGCACGGGTGTTTCGACTGAAACGGTACTGTTTCGACCGAAACGGTCCGACACAGTGACGTTTCGACCTAAACTTTGGAATTTTGGGATTCAACCTATGTTTCGTGTCGGTGTGTTGAAATTTCGAAACGTTTCGGACGTGTCGACACGACATTTTGATCCTTGATTGTACGATATGCATTGTATATCTAGGAAGCACGGATACTTTCAATGGGGTGCCGTGGCAGTATCGGACACGTGTACAACACAGATACGATCAGGACACGGCCGAACACGTGTCCGACACGGCTAGAAGTGTTCTGAATAGTGAATTCAGTCGGACACGGCCAGGATACGTCTAGGACACAGCCAGGATATGACTAGGACACGGCCAATAATTTTTTTATTAAAAAAATAACTTTTAACTATTAAAAATTTATTTTTTTAATATATTTTTTGTTACGTAACTTATATACTATGAATGTTAATAATTGCAATGATGTCTGATGAAAATAGTGGATATTTAATTTGATCTATTTCAATTTTAATCAAAAAAATAATATTTGTTAGGTCTTATTATTAATATTGTTATAATATATGCTTTATTTTTAATATATTACAACTCTATTATTATTTAAAAAATATATTATATTATTTTAATAGCCGTGTCCCATATTTTTTAAATTTGTCGTATCCCCGTGTCCGTATCGTATCGAATACGACACCCGTGTCCGTATCCTCGCTTTCTAGGTGCTAATTGTCTTAGGTACCAGAATCAGCAACTTAGGATACACACTTGGGGAGAAATTCAATGGTATTCTGTGATTTGTTGAAATCTATATCCCTGAATGTATAAATAGGTTGTAATTGTCTTAGGTACCGCTGATACCAGAATCAGCAAAATAGGATACACCCTTGTAGCATGAGCACAAAAACATGGATACGAACAAATAAGAGAAGATGCTTGCAAAAATATAAGGCAAAGATGCAACGGGGATGATGACTTATGCTCGTTTCATTTCATGTAGCGAAAATGCCAACTACTTGGGGTTGGGTATGTTGATCTTTCTACTCTACCTTGTTGCCTCTAATCCATGTCCTCGGTCTAATGCAAGACTCAAAACCTTTTACATTATAATGTGGCTGTCTTCGCGTCTTTGTGGCACCTTGGTCCAAAGTACTAGACTTCAATTAAAATCAAATTTTAAACCCTAAAATTGCCACTAAGCCAACACCATCAGGATTATGGCTGGTTTCTTTTAAATTTGTCCAATTAAGTATTATTAATTAGTTTGTGTTTATTTGACCCTAGTTATTCAATCTCTGAAATTTCTACAGGAGAATCATGAGAAAGACATAGTAATGACAAATGATGACATTCTGGGCAATTGTATACCTTCATGTCAGCAAGATGCTTTTCGCCAGTTCTGCTATCAATCATTGAAGTTGGGTGTTGGGGTAGGAACTTCCAAGGCATCTCTCAAGTATTGTGGTTTGCTTTTAACTACATCTATTCCATCTAAAGGCATTCCAGATATAAAGAATTGCTGTTTTTATTTTTCCATTAGTTTCTATTATAATCAGACCTCACAATTTGATGTTTGCAACTGCAGCCTCACACATATTGTTAAGTTCCATTTCTATATACTAGCAATACACGACGTGCGTTGTACGTGAAATTTTTTGTTGAAACATTTGATAAAATACATAAAAAAATCTAATTATGTAGCTACATTAGACAGTATCTCATATTTATCATTGTTAAATTGTTTGTATTCTCTTTATAACTATAATCATCTAATTGACTCATTTTCTGTGATTCTTTCATTTGAGCTATCAAGTAGTAAGGTTATAGATTTTTCTTTTCTCAATTTTTTTTCGTTTGTCTTTCTTGTTTTTACTTTGTGCATCAGTAATTTTTTACAATATTTTATTGATTGTGAATGAAGAGATAAGAGAAACATGTCCCTTTTTGGCATTGAAGATGATATTGTCAACGTGTATTAATATTAGGTTTTTGAGAAAAAGAATAATGTTGTTTTTATATATCATGTTAAGCATAACATGACCATTCAAAAGTTTTGCAAAGATAGAGAGATTTGCATGATATGTTAAGAGTAGTAATTTGCATATTTAAATACAAAAGCACATGTTAGCCGTTATAGTTTTTTATAAATGTAAAATAGTGAATCAAAAGTTTTTCATGTTAAGGTACTTTTATAATTAGTATAGATTATCCTGTGGTTATGTTAGTAGTTCTTCTTGCCCAAGATGTATCTCACTTCTCATTTCTTATTGTCACAATTCAGTACACAAAGGACCCATTAGATGTCATCTACTTATTGTATCATATTTTGTTTTGTTACTCATTCATTATGGGCATTTGGCTTGTTCACACTATATTAGACCTGAAGTTACCTAAATCTGAATGTCCTATAACAATTTCACGGTATTGTGAAATCTAGTTCAAATGAATTTATATCAAAGTGATAATATTAAATCTTACTGCTGATGAAGTATAGGTGCTCTTGTGGTATTGTGTTTATCTCTTGTCATTCACAGTATAATGTTATTTTTGGTCCAGGCAAGAGGAAACTCCCAATTTCCAGGGTCACACCCAGTTTCGCTTAACAGGTTTAATTCTCTCCATCTTTATTTTGTGGTTTGAATGTCACCTACTGAATCTGCACATGGAACAGCTGGAATACAATATCACCAAATGTTTTGCGTCATATATTTTACGTATTTCCTGGGAGAAGCAACTACAGCTAGACTATCTACACAAAATTTAGAACTTAGGAGGCAAGAGGTGTCCAAGTACGTTTCTAAAGCCCCAGCTGTTATGAGGGCCAATGCTTTAACCATTGGTAGACCTGTGTTTAGCATGATTTAAGTATTGTCTCAATCTATCCCTTGTCACGTCTTCGAAGTGCCTGACATAGCATGAATCTAATGTCCCATGTGACGTGCATGTTAAGGCCGTGTTTATTTGTAGTTGCTTCACCTAGCAATTTTGTGTTTTGAAGTTCCAGATCCCTATGGAAAAGTAAGGTTGGCTCTAAAAAATTGTAATGGGAAGTGGAGCTCATCCTGAGCTACCTCTCTTGGCCAATTTCTGCACTTCATTCTTGAATACAGCTCATCCCGACTTTTCAAATGAATTTTATCACCTCCCTCAATCTTTTCTTCTGGAGGACTTTGCTGCTACTTGATAGTATCTTTATTGACATCATCAAATTTTATGTTTTTTTGATAAAAAAGATTAGTATCATGGATGTTACAAGTTATCTTTTCTATTCAGTCCTTTCCTTGAATGTTCGTTTTCTATTTCTTTTACTGTAACAGTTCCTTCAATTTGTGTGATGTGTAGGGACAATCTACAATTGCTAAGGCAGCGATACTATTATGCCACATGGAAAGCAGATGGTACACGATATATGATGCTAATTACTATGGACGGGTGCTACTTGATTGACAGGCATTTTACTTTCCGAAGGGTCCAGATGAGGTTTCCTTGCAGACACACCAATGAAGTATGAATATTGCTGTGCTTTCAGGACGGTTTTTGGTTCCCATAGTCTAACAATACATCTGCTGATGATCACAAATCTGACATGGTTACTATATTTTTCTCTTTGTAAGGGCTTTTCTGAGAAGACTCATCACTTTACATTACTTGATGGGGAGATGATAATTGATACCATGCCAGACTCGCATAAGCAAGAAAGAAGATACCTCATATATGATCTGATAGTAATTAATCAAGTCCCTCTCGTAGAGGTAAGTGTGCAAGTAAATTCATACTACTCGATGCTAGCACTTGCTACACATGCCCTTGATTTGTCAATGCTTGTCTAAATGCACATGGTTTCGTGCCATTGGCATGACATAAAGAGTAGTTATCCATGCTTGGAATGATTGGGACACATACATCTTAATATATACTATCCGTGTTTTTGGAGGGAGAAAAGGTATATTAAAAATTTATTGACTGGTATACTAAGTTCCCTTGTCAGACGATTTTTCAGCATCCTCCAGCAATTAACTGACCATATGTCAAGACATGCCCCTGGCTGTATTTGTTGGTGCATTTTCATAATCATAACGGTATACGGACTTAAAACCCTATTATTTCCTGGTCATAATTCTTGTTCTTGCATGCCTTTATTGTAGCATTTTCTGATTAAATGCAATTGAAGCATTGCTGGCAATTGACTAGGAAGACTAGGATGATAGGAAGACCCACAGTTATCACTGTAATCTAGCTTGTAGTGGTTACTTTTTAATTTTCTTTTTCTCCTTTCTGTTCTTTCAGTTTTCATTTAATTTTCTTTTCCTAAGTGGGTGGTGGGGGAATTGGCCAACATAGAGGGATCAACAGTAAAAAGTTTATAATATTTTAGACTCAGAAATGAGTAGTTTACTCGCTGCAATACCGATCGAATGTCACGGGGCTGCTACATATAGTTGTTAATCTACTTGACCATCTTTGGAAGCGTTATTTATACATGAGATTGTTCAAACTTTGCTGTATGTAGCACGGTTCATGGAAAAAATGCCAAATTCATGTAAAAATTGATTAAGATATTTGTTTAGTAGCACATTCTTCGATGTTCTTGTTTCAACTTACGATCAAAGATATTATATATAAGAAAAGGTCTATGTAGAGTTAAGACTGAGATGTGCCATAGTTTATCTGAAAGGGTGAAATCAAGCAAGTTGTAGGACAGGAGTGTATAGTTAAGTAGCTATATACTCAGCTTATGTTGTGCATTATTTGGTAAATTTAGTATCTACGTCGTTTCTTTGTCCATGTGATGCAGTCAAAATAACCTTTCTACCTGCATTGCATTTGGTAAAAAATTACTCAAAGATTGAACTGGGACATACTTTTGATGTCATATAGAGCAATCTTTGCGTTTTTCAAATTTTGAACTTCAGAGAATGTCAGGTGATGTGCAGAAAACTGTTGATTAACTGATATTAAGCTTAGTATAAGAGTTTTTTTTTCTTTTGAAGGGGTACCCTGGAAGTGATGGATAAAACCCTGCAGATAATATATCTGCTTATACTGTTTGATAAATTTGTTTACGGTCTTTAAACAAGATTTTATAGTTTTGCACATCTTTTGAAAATTTAGATTCATCCAATATTGTTTTATTTATAATTGTAACTTCTTCCCCATCACAAGTTATATATTTTTGTGTTTTACTGGTTCTATCCTGGATGTTTCATCTCTTAATTTTAAGGTTTGATTTATGTCCGTAGCGGCCCTTTTATGAACGATGGAAAATGCTTGAGAAAGAAGTGATTGAACCTCGGAACTATGAACGACAAAATTCATACCAGTGTAGAAATCCTTATTACAGATACGATTTGGAACCATTCAGGGTATGTGTTAAGAATGAGATAGTTGACCACTGATTTATTGAATTTCCAGCCTTTTGTCCCTTGTTAGCCTGATGGAACTGGTTACTGGCTTGCCAACGTTGATCAGGTGAGGAGGAAGGATTTTTGGTTGCTCTCTACAGTTACCAAACTTTTGCGTGAATTCATTCCCAGGCTTTCACATGCTGCAGATGGTCTTATTTTTCAGGTGCTCAAGGATTACAAACACAAATAATGACATCATGTGAATTTTTTATAATTTCCTAATGACTCTAATTTATGGGTCTTTACATCAATTATTCCCTGGAAATTTAAGTTATTTGGCCATCAGAGCCTATTTATTTGTTGCACGTAGAACGCCAGGGAATTTTTTCAAAAGTGTTAAAGTTCTATAAATTCTATTAAAAATAGATCACACTTAACTTTTTCAAATCATTAATAGAATAAGATAGTCCTAGTACATTGATACATACACCCTTACAATTGCCTCAATGAGTTTTCATACCTTAACGCTCAAACATTTAAACATTATTGTTTTTACCTTACATTTAATTGAAAAAAAATAAGCTATTGACAAAACACACCACATGTCCAACTTGAAATCCATTCTCTTATAAAGAGTTCTCACTCTTAACTCACTGACCAAGAACAAGCAAGATGGACACTGTTTGTATACGGATTTGATCTTGCATAAGGATTTATGTTTAAATGGTGGCTATTGATGTGTTTGACCCTCGGGACCCATTCTTTTACATTTCTTCAATCATTTCTGTGGGTGTTGGGGTGGTCACATAAGCAACTTCACCCAAGAATTCCTAATAGACTATGTATGCTTCTTTTTATGCTGCAGGGGCCAGTTGACACCACTAACTTATACCTAGCTTCATCTACTGATGATGGTGCAAGATAAATAATATCATTGTGAATTGCTTAGCTTGTTTGTGATATTGTTTTGTGGTGGTTTTCACATATTGTCATGCAATATATCTAATTCCTTTGGATCTGTCTTCAACTTGCTCTCTGCATCGGCCATACGAAAAGATTACTGTGTTCCAGATTATTGGACTTCTTAGTTTGTTAATCAGTACACTACTGGTGGCTGATGGTCTTTGTATGCCAGGGTTGGGATGATCCTTATATTCCTCGAACCCATGAAGGCCTCTTGAAGTGGAAATATCCAGAAATGAACTCTGTTGATTTTCTGTTTGAGGTTACAGTATCAACTTTGTTATTGCTCTTTAGCTACTTTGGGCATCATTTTTCCATCCTCTTCCTATCAGCCACAAATTTCAATAAAATTATCCTACTGGGTTGACAGATAAGCGAGAGTCAAGAACTACTTTTTCTTAATGAAAGAGGGAAGAAGAAGCTGATGGAAGGAAATAGGGTTGGATTCCCTGGTTAGTGGATTTCTTCTTTTCATTAACATATATTTTCCTTTTTGCCTCAAATATATAATTCACTTTTCTGCATTATATTCACTGTTAGAAAATCTTGAATTTGACCAGTGAAGTATGCAAAGTATTCACAACAATGATCTGTAATTTTTGCTAGGAACTCTGTTCAGAGATCTTGCAGCAAGTTGTCTCCCATTTCAAAAAAAAAGTTCCAGTTTTGAGGTTTATGTAGTAAAATGTAAGGAGGAACACATGATATGATAAAGCATTTGATCACTTCCTAGTCCAAACCAAAAGCCAACAAACATAAAAATCCTACAAAGGCAACAACAAAGACTTATGGTTCTTCTATGATGCGGAATCTCTGCAATAGGCGGGGCAATTATGGAATTTGGCATGTAGGATGCATTGAAGCAATGTGTCATGAAGTTTAGATTCAAATTTATGTTGTATTTTTTGGTAGTTATGATAGCTGGCGAATTTTTGTGTTTATATTGACTTGGTATTTTATTAGTAAGGGTATTCTAATCTTTATCATAATTGCTGTACATGATTGTGTTCATTGATCATGGGTAATTGGATGGCTCAAATTATATGGGTTTTATTTGGGGTTCTAGATGTGTCTATTAGAGGCCAGAGTCTAATCAATTTCCCAATTAGCGTGTCATTTTTCTGGTAGTATTAGGAGTATTCAGTTTGGTAACTTGTTTTTGAAGCTTTCGCTGATGCTTTATACAACTTTACCTTGAGGGGTTATCATAGTTGAAATTCTTAGAATATCTCTGTTTTTGTTTTCTGTCTCATTTTCTGCCTACTATCCGATCTGGAGGCCATAACTTTTCTACCCTAAATACTGATTCCACAAAATCTAAACCTTCCCCCATCATTATAGGTTCAAGCCTAGCCACAACACACCTAAGAAGACCTGTCTATTAAACCCTAATAACTCATGCATTTACCCTGGCCTTTGGCCTTTCCATTCACACTGCACTGTCCTTCAAAATTCTGCAATCAAATACCTTGTGAAATCAAGCCAATTCAGCCCCTTTTTTGAGCCCTAAAGCCCAGGTCCTAACTATATTTAAAACTCAAGCCCTATAATCTTTCAAGGTCTAAGCTGAACACCAATTCCATTGTAGGGGAAGAAACCCAGACTTTGCTTGAGCTGCCTTGTCTCTGATTCTTCTGGAATTACTAGGTGGATTCATTTAGTTGAAAAATCCTGATTCTTACATCAATTTGGCAAAAATTGGTTAGTTGTTTTATTTCTATTAAAACCTCCAGTTGTCATTATTCAATTTTCCATTTGATGTTGTTTGAGAATTTATTTTTTGGCTGGAAGCTCAGGTGCAAGGTGCTCTCTTTCGCTTAGCTTGAAGACATTACAAGCATTAATTCAGAATCTTGCGTCGTCATTTCTTTTAGTTAAAATTGATCATGTTATCCCTGGCTTCACGCCATGCATGCTTTTGGTAGAAATTTATCTACAACTTTTTGGCCAATCAGACTTCCAGATTTTCAATTGCTACATTTGCAGTTAACACGTGATTTAGCTGGATGTGAGTTTGTGTGAGGTACTTCGGAGATGGATTTCTTTGGCTCTGTTTTTAAAACCTTGCAACTGGTTTTTTTTTAAAAAACTTTTTCTACAGGGGTTTGTCATGTAGCATCCACCATATTATGATTACTGTGTTTCTTATTTGATCATGCATTCCCTTCCTTTAATTTTTACAAATGTGGCAGATGATTCTGATCCATCAACTTACTCTGGGAAAATTATCGAGTGTTCTTGGGATTCCGAGGAAGAGGTATGGATCTGTATGCGGATCAGGCCAGATAAAGGAACCCCTAATGAGTTCAATACGTACAAGAAGGTTTAAACTGTTCTCAACCATCATTTATTTTAGTTTTTTTTAGCCATTTAGCCCTTATTAGACTAATGATGGTGCTTGCTGAATTAAAAACAGGTTATGCGAAGTATAAAAGACAATATCACAGAGGACATCTTGTTGACTGAGATTCATGAGATTATTCGCCTGCCCATGTATGCTGATCGAATACGGAACGATAGCAAACCCCAGCATCAGTCTAATTCGGCACGCCGTCGGTAGTGGATGGATTTATTGGTGAATGAAGACATCATACGTAGGACACAATTAGCGTTGGTGTAGTCTTTGCTGCTTGAGTGCCAAAGCAGTTGCCAGTCATTTTGAAGTTGGCAAGTGCATGGGAACATCGGCAAAAGGGTCATTGACATAATTGTGTAAATTATAGGCTTGTAATTTTCTTTTTTGCTGCAGGGTGTCCATGCTTGAGCCGATTATTCCTTCCAGCTTGGATACTAACCACCATAGCCCGAGCGGAGAAACAATGATGGCTGGCCCTTAGGGGCTTGTTTGGATGGATTTTTGGGGAAGGTTTAGATTGGCTTCCCTAAATTTTCCCAAACTTAAATCTCTCTTTACAAAGATGAGATTCAACAATGAATCTGCTTCATATCCATGTTTGGTATGCAACACATATACATGTAAGATCTACAGATATATCATAATTATTAACAACTATTTGTCTTTTAAATGACTATTATTTTATCCATGATAAATTCAATTCTTACCCATGTTAAGGGATGTAATTATATTTTATATTCTTAACCTCTTAACACATCTCAAATTCATTTTTTTATGTTTGATGAAAATTATTATCATAGATTTAATATTTGGGCCAACTATGGGCCGGGTATGGGAACCTATGATTGAATTTTTAATCCAAAAATGGAGTTTAGGAGTCCTTTGGACTATTTTTTTCAAATTTGTCTTGCCAAGCTTTCCATGCCTTTTTACCAAACAATACCTAGGGATATGAGAAGTGTTGAACTTCGTTGAATTATTAGAGGGTAGATTCAACCACAGAACTATTCCAAGCTTGTAATGTGTGGTATATTGGTGGATTTTATTTTATGATCCAGTTGGTGCACTTTAATATTCCTTGACATCATCAGGACCTGAGACATCCTTTCTTCTGATTGTTTTCCAGATTGAAGGAATTAGCAATAGGATCATAATGTGTATTTAGTGTTATTAGTCTTTTCTTCTTTTACATTGTAATTGGTTAGTTTTGCAAATGTCTTCCTCAACACGGTAATTTAAAGTTCCAATAATGGCTTTGCATTTGTTCTCTGTGAATATTAGTTAGGGTGACACCTTAACGAATGCCCCCGAGGTAGTCCAAGTCGTGTCTCAGTCCTAGTGTGACCGATCAACTGAAAAGATCAGCTAAGCATCGGTGCTCTATCATCAAAGTTGTTCATTGTAATTTTGAAGTTTATGAGTTGTGTTATTTTATAGAACTTAAAAGAGTCTAGTAGGGATGCAACTCGGGTAGGTTTAGGGGTCAATCTTAAGTATATAATCTTTCACCTTAACCTTAACTTAATTCGACTTTAATCCGAGGTACTCAATCTGAGTATTGCCCAAATTGAATTCGGGCGGACTCGGGTTGATTTCAGGTTAGGTTCGTTCGGCCTCATTTCACTCGAAAAAATGAAAATGAAATCAAAATCAATGAAATTTTAAAGTTTAATTTTGGCAAAATTTGAAAATGAATTTTACACCCAAACTCATACATACCAGTGATGATCTTCGCTGAGAAAGGCACAAATCTGAGAGAGTCGAAGATCTTCGTTGTGAGAGGTTAGGAGAGTTGGAGTAGTAGAGTGAGTCGATCGTCGATGAAGATAGATGAGGGTTGTCGATCGATCGTTGATGGTGATTAAGTGTCTATGAGAGAGGTTGAGTGAGGGAGTGAGAGAGGTTGAGTGAAGAGTTTGAGAGAATGAGTGTCTGAGTGAGGGAGGCGTAGTCGAGTGAACGCTGAAAAAATTGTGAAATGTGAATCCTAGTCGTAAGTTATGCTATTGATTTATACATTTACTTTTAAATATGTTTGGGTTGAGCCTGATTTAATATTCAAGTTGAGCTTGATTTAATATTCAGGTTAAACTCGGTAACTCGAGATCTCAATTTGGTACTACGGTATTTTTCAGTTCAGACCTAACCCAACTATTAAAAACTTCAAACAAATCCCTATTTTTTTTTGGGTGAGTTCGAGTTGAATTCAAATTGGTCTCTCCAGGTTGCACCCATAGTTTGGAGACTAAAACGTTGATGTCCCTGTTGTGGATTAAATTAGGGATATCAGTGGACCGAAACGGGGGCGGAGAGTGTAGTTTTTATATTCGTACCCTCTTAAAAAAACTCCATCCATCCCTGGTCCACCCTTGTTAACGGATATAATTTTCATTCTCATCCCCGTCTGCAAGTAAATTTCTAATCCCCATCCCTGCCTTCACCCCTGCGGAACCTCTGTAGAACAACAAAATACATACACAACATCTATATAAATGAACTACCATAAAATAATCTAAAACTAGAAAAAGGGACAAAATACCAAAAAACTCACAGCAAAAAACCAATCCAGCAAAAGTCATGGAAGATAAAAAGCTCTGCAAAATTCTCTATATCCAAGGTCGTCATCGTCAGAACAAGGAAAAAGTCTTTGACTCCCTCAAACTCGAAAGAAAGAAACCCAATAAAAAGCAACAAAATCTATACTCTCATGCGCTTCACAATCTTGAAATTAGAGAAAGCGATGTGTTTCAGAGGCATTGGACGAGGCATTGAAGATGAAGTTGAAGAGATGTGATTTACAGTTGGAGTTGATAAGGGTGTTCTCATAGCCCTAACGATGCAGAGAAAAATAACAGAGAGAGAGAGACTTACCTAGTCAGTGGAGGGGCCTGAAATCAATAATGGAGAGAGATGATGGAAAGAGAGAGATAGAACGTAGGAAGGAAATGGACGTTTAGTGGATGGCATGTAGAGGCGGAGGTTGATAGAGGAGTAAGTTAGAGCTTTAATTATATATATACACGAATATATCGGGATCGGGGGTGGGGGCGGGAGCAGGGGCAGGGGTAAGTGTCAATCCATTACCGTCTTCATCATCGCACGAGTTTATACGGGTATCTTCGTATACGTCTACCGTCCAATACATATGGTCCATCTTCGGTCCAAACGAAACGAGTTTGGACGAATATCCATTTTTTTTGTGTCCACTGTCATCCCTAGATCAAATACTGAACTAGCAGCTTCTGAGTCTAAAGTCCAATGTCTAGTTTGTAAGTGATATTAAGTAGGTCACGTATTTAAATGACACATGGTTAGTTTTGTATTAACTATTTTTAAAAATAATAAAATTATATGTATAGCAATTTGTGATTGAACAAAAAAAAAAATTAATATAGTAAAGTACTTTAATTTTATCATTTGATTGACTGTAACTTCTTGATTTGAAGTTTGAATAGTTGAAGTATTTAAGAAAGACTCACAATACACAATAAGTAAGAATATAAAATTAAATTTTTTTAGTATATATCTTGATTTTTTTATTGACTCCTTTCAAAAGAAATAGGACCCAGTGAATTAAAACACTTAATTACAAATTTTTTTATTTTTTATGGAACATACATATCAATATGCGTGAATAATACCATTCGTTCCACTTCCAATTCCTATGTTAATAGGGGTTGAATTTCTTCTCTTTTTATGGCAACAATTTTGAAGTGAACGGTCTAATTATAATATTAAAAAATTATTTTTTAGTATTATATTTTTTATTTTGTGTAAAATTTATTTATTTAATTATTTTTGTGAAAGTCTAAGAATTAAAATTAGTTGGGAATATAATAATTAAGAGTGTCAAACAATGACATGATTCATTAACACGCTGCTAAATTAGAAGATTTAAGTTTTTTTAAGTCACCTGTTTTGTATGCGAGTGGATCTCACGAATCGGGTATATATGAAGTCAATAAAAAATACATAATATGATTCATTTATCGATTATATACATTTCATATAAGTTACATGAGTGAATCACTTAATCACTTAAATCTTTTAAAATTTGTTACTTAATCACCTAGGTCTCCTAAGATTTTAGTAGGTAACTAGTAATTAGGGTATTGAAATATAACATGATTTGTTAATATCATACTAAATTAAAGATTGTTTTTAGCTTTTTTAAATAACATATTTCATACACAAGTGAATCTCATTAATTAGGTATATATAAATTAATAAAATAAATATAATTCGTTTATGTATTCATTATATGCGATTGATATATAGGTTAGAAATTCACAATAACACAAAAAAAAAAAAAATAATGGATAAATTATACCCAGACCCCCTCAAATTTGTCACTTAATCAGTTAGACTCTTCACATTTAAAATATTACATTTACACCCCCTCAAGTTTGTGCGCTTGTAACAAAGGACCCCTTGCTGTCAGTCTCTATTAAAAATCTGTTAAAAAAATCCTGTCATCTAATACAAATTTAGAATTCCCATATTACCTTTTTGTTTTGCCCACTGTTAATTCATTCAAATCATTTGGAGACATGACTTCTAGACTGTTTTTTTTTTTGGGACTGTTTTGAACTGTTCAGCTGGACTGTGTCTCTTATCCACTATAGCTGAATTTTTTCAGCATGTGGACTTTTAATTTAGCATCTCAGCTGTTGCTATTGCTGGAAAAAAAATACTTACAGCACGAGTGGATTACAATGCAGCAAGCTCTATGTGGACCAAGTGTATGCTGGTTCTTTCTTTGCTGCAATAATGCCTTCAACTGAAGACTCACTGGAACTCTTTGTTGCTGCTACTCAGGCGACAGTATTGCTACAACTTCCATAATCAGATGGACTTTCAAATTTAGGGAAAAAAAATGACTTGTGTTACATATTTACATAACCTAAGCATTGATAATAATTCCCAATGTCAACATATTTACATCCCCAGCAACCATACATCCAATATATTGTTGGGAGCCAAAAACAACGCAGACATCCAATACATGCTGGGAGCCAAAAACAATAAAGGCATCCAAAAAACATCACCTAAGCATTGATAATAATTCCTAATGTCAACATATTTACATTCCCATTAACCAGACATCCAATATATTTCTGGGAGCCAAAAACAATGCAGGCATCCAAAAAACATCACCTAAGCATTTCTAATAAACAAAAAAGATGTACTTCCAACAAAAGCTCTAGCCTACTCAAAATACATCATGCCAACAACAAAAGTTACTTTCCTAACTAAAAAGGAATTTAGAACATAACATATTCAGATTCTACAGCCACAATAGGTGCAACAGGTTCAGAAACTTTGTTACTCCCTTCTTGAGTGCTTGTCTTTGCTACTCCAGTCCTCGAAGGCCTACTTTTTTTCTTTCCTCGTCCCTAACAAATTGAATTAGTAATGTCAACACATTATTACTCATATGTTAAATAACAATTTACTATCATAGCTTAATTAAAATTTTAGTATAGGATATAAGATTAACTATAACAGATGGATACAAGCAAAAAAAGAAAACTACAACATGTAAATTTACACACAATTCTTGCATTAGCTTGAGAAGATTGAGAAGTAGCAATTCCACAGCCTTGTGTACTACTAGCAGCAGTCACACCTCCCTGCCCACTAGTAGCAGTTGTCACACCTCCTAGCCTACCACTAGCAACAGTCACACCTCCTTGCCAAAACAACTTAAAACATTACCATATTAAAGAATTAAATATTTAAAGCCTCTTAAAGCATTAAAAACTTGAAAGCATTATGACTAAGCATCGTAAAACAACATGTTATAATGTAGTAACAATTATACCAAACCAATTTTAAAAGTATCTACCATACCAGATGTTAAAAATGAAATAAAACATACAAGTAACCTAATTTTACAATCACATCTTTTTTTGACCTTTTCTTATCCTTATTGGACCTCTGTGACACTTGAAATTAGTGGGAGTAAAAAGGGATACAAATTACGTGTAGAGCCCCCATATATATAGTCAAATAATAAAGGTACAATAAGAATAAAAGAGTAAAACAAAGATAAAAATAAAATCCTAATAAACTAGGATATAACTCCAACACTCCCCCTCAAGCTAGGCACAAAAATATCAACTAAGCCAAGCTTGATAACAGAGTCCTGGAGAATGGATAGAGTGACAGGTTTGGTGAAGACATCCGTAACTTGATCACTAATCCTCACAAACAATGGAGTAATAATACCACAACTAACCTTCTCCCGAAAAAAGTGAACATCAATCTCTATATGCTTCATCCTCTCGTGTAATACAGAGTCAGAAACAAGCTGAATAGCAGATTGATTATCACAATATAAAGTAGATGGAGAAGTCACTGAAAATCCCAACTCGCCAAGAATAGAGCGTAACCAGATAATCTCACATGTGCCAAGTGCCCGATACTCTGCCTCTGCTGACAAGCGGGAGACAACTGCCTGCTTCTTGCTCTTCTAAGAGATGAGATGGGTTCCTCGAAAAGCACAAAAGCCCATAGTAGATCGACCATCACAAGCTCCCCCATAATCTGAATCTGAATAACAGGCTAGAGAACCAGTCTGAGATCCTGATGCATAGAACAGCCTAAGTCCAGGACAAGACTTGAGGTACCGAAGAATATGATAAACTGCATCAAGATGAGGCTGACATGGCTTGTGCATAAACTGACTAACTCGGCTAACAACGAATGAAATGTCTGGGCTAGTGTTGGTTAGATAGATAAGTCTACCTACCAACTTCTGATAGACAATCAGATCTCTCAACTCCTCACCTTCAGCAATAAGCTTCAGGTTTGGAATCATGGGTGATGATGCCGGTTTGCACCCCAGCATCCCAGTGTCTGAGAGAAGATCCAGAACATATTTTCTCTGAGAAAGAACACCACCCCTGCTGCTACAGGCAACCTCAATCCTAAGAAAGTATCATAGAAATCCAAGTTTCTTCACATCGAAGGCCTTCCCAAGGTCTACCTTAACCTGCGCAGTCCCAGAAACATCATCTCTAGTAATAATAATATCATCAATATATACTAAAAGGATGACACACTGTCCAGAAGTATTCCGTTGAATAAAGCAGGTATGATCAGAATGACATTTGGTGAACCCAAACATACGACTACATCCATAAAGGGACTTACGCAGTCGACATATTTTTCCAACATACCCCCCTCACCACGAAAGTCCGGTGGTGCATTCATGTAAATAATCTCATCCAGATCACTGTGAAGAAACACATTCTTCACATCTAACTGATGAAGAGACCAAGAGTACTCTGCAGCGAGAGAAATAAGCAGCCGAACAGTAGTCAATTTTACCACAGAGGCAAATGTAGCACCAAAATCACGACTTGGTACCTGAGTAAAGCCTTTTGCCACAAGCCTAGCTTTGTGACGATCAATAGTACCATCCGCCAGAAATTTCTGGGTGTAAACCCAGCGATAGCCAACAAGCTTCACCCCTGAAGGTAAAGAGACAAGATCCCATGTATGATTACGCTGGAGAGCGTCCATCTCTGTCTGCATGACAAGAACCCACTAGGCTCCTGCAAGCCTCTGAAACAGAACGAGGAACTGACGTGTCTGATAAGGCCATACTATAAGCTCGAAATGTAGGAGATAGATCACCATAAGAAGCATAAGCAGAGATCAGATATAAAATTCGAGCGGTCCAACCATAACGATCAACTGAATGGCGATCACGGCGCGGATAACGACGCTCTAAATCATCATCCTCCTCCACTGAGAATGTCTTAGTAGGTAAAATAAATGACTCAGTACCTGCAGTCTCATCAGTACTAACAACAAGTGCATCAATATGCTCAACGAACTGAGAAGTATTACCTGCATCGCCTGAGATTGAGGGGACATCGGCAGGGGGATGAGAGCGAGGGCGATGAACATAAACCTGCAGAGGAAGAGAGAGTGGTGACTCTGTACTGACAGGAATGAGTGGATCTGGAGAAGGAGAGGTTGATGACTTTGTAGTGATTGTGACCAATGGCTCTGACTCCTGTGGTAACGAAAAATCAAAGAGAGTATCATCAACTGGAGGGATAGACACAGGACTAGAATAAAAATAAAGAATATGCTCAAGAAAGGTAACATCTAGGCTGTGATACATACGTCACCTGACAGGATCATTACATTGATACCCCTTAGACTGATAACATTAGCCCACAAAAACACAACGAATTTTTTTATCATCAAGCTTATGACGAGTAGGAGAACGATCCTGAACAAAACATGTGCAACCAAAAACTCGAGGGGGGACCGAAAAAAGTGTCTGCTCAGGGAATCAGACGTGTAAGGGAGCCCTATGCAAAAGAATATGACTCGGTGTACGATTGCACAAGAAGGTAGAAGTCAAAACAACAAAATGCCAATAAGATTTTGGTACCCCCATACCTTTAAGCATACAACGTACCATCCCTATCAGACTCCTATTTTTTCTTTCAGCAACTCCATTTTGTTCAGGAGTATATGGACAAATGAGTTGCTGAAGGATACCCTGAGAAGAAAGGTGAGACACTAAGACATTAGACACATATTCTTTGGCATTATCCGATCGAAGAGCACGAACAATGACATCAAATTGTGTCTTAATCATCTGGAGAAATTGAGTGATTATAGGGAGTACATCGGACTTCCTATGCAAAAAGTAGACCCAAGTACAACGGGTATGGTCATATATAAATGTCACATAGTATCGAGCACCTAACAGAGCAGTAACAGGAGAGGGTCCCTAAATATCAGAGTGTATTAGGTCAAATGGCTTGGGTGCCTGATGCATTCGAGGAATATAGCTGGTCCTAACATGTTTTGATAGAGAACATATAACACAGTCAAGTTTACCACCAACACAAACATTGCTCAAAGCAGGAAACAACATACATAAATATTTAAAATTTGTATGTCCAAAACGATCATGCCACAACTGAACAGTTTGTGACGAAAAATCATAACGACAAGTATTAGGTAAAATACTAGCATGCAAGTTAGGAATAGATAAAGACAAAGTAGGTGCAGGTGATGTAGGTGGAGGTATTGGAGAAACTGGAGGTGAATCACCTAGATAATATAATCAATCTCTCTCATGTCCCCTGAAAATAATCCTCCTGGTACTTAGGTCCTGTAAATAACACGAATCAGATAAGAACACAACTGCACAATAAAAATCTCTGGCTAACTGATGTACAAATAATAAATTCATGGCCAACTTTGGCGCATAAAAAACTGAATGTAATGTAAAGCCATCTGGGAGGTGGACTGTACCCCTACTAACAATAGGGGCATGTGTCCCATCTGCTAGCTGAACCTGTATATATAACTGCTCATCAAAAGTTGTGAAGTGACGTGTCTCACCTGTCATATGACCATTCGCACCCGAGCCCAACATCCAAAGAGGAGATGGACTGGTGCGAGCATGAAAGACACGGAGTATACCTGTAGTGGTGGCAGTAGCAGAAGTCGGACCCTAAGAAATTAGTGCGGACATAAGTATATCCAATCGGGAAGTGATAGCATCCATATCACTCTGCCAAGGAGGAACAGTAAGAACAGCAGCAAGAGCAGTAATAGTAGGTGGTACCTCAGCAATAGCAGCAGTACGACCGCGAGGAGGCTACTTAAGCTCTGGATGGAGCTTCCAGCAAGTAGCCCTGAGATGTCCTGATCGGCCACAATAATCACACTGACGAGAATCTCCCTGTCTGCACTGATTTGGGGCACCGTGACGGCGCTGGTCCGAGCGCTATCCACCTCTGGCTGATGATCCTGAATGAGACCCGGTAGTAACAACAAGGGCCATCTGATCGGCTGGAGAAGTCAAGGCCGCAACAGGAAGTGAAGTAATATGGACGCGGCGCTCATGCTACTCAATCATCGCATACACCTCATAAAGAGACGGAAGCCTTAACATCGATAAAATCTGAGAACGAGGTCCCTCAAACTCATCACGAAGCCCCATAAGGAACTTGTGAATCCTATCCACCTGCTCTCGAGCATGTAAGAATATTGCTCCCTCGGGCTCTATCCTCGGAATAGCATCCAAAGGACGTAGAGTCTCATACTCAAGCCATCGTTGGGGCAAAAAGCCATAATAATCCTGAACGGTCATATCTCCTTGCTGAGCATATGAAAGCTCCCGAGAAAGTTCATAAACACGAACTCCCCATCCGGACTGGGAATACATCTCTGATAATGCGCTCCATAGCTTCGGAACAGAGCTATGAAACTGATGGATCCTGCAAACAGATGGCTCCATCGAGCCAAATAACCATCCAAGAATGGCGCAGTTCTCAAAAAATCACGCAGAATATCCAGGGTCGTCATCAGCTGGCTTTGGGTTAGATCCCGTCAGCCAACCAAGCTTCCCTACTCGGCCTAAGAAAAGTCGTAATGAGTGAGACCACTCAGCGAAGTTACGACCATTCAACAACTGTGTCGTAATTTTCTGAGAGATCATGCCCGGTAGTGCTGGTAATGCAGTTGTGCCAATAGGTATTGTATACTGGTCAAACATAAATGGGGAAGTACCAATAGATATCTCAACAGTAGAGGTCTCAATTCCCTCATAAGTAGCCATATCAACAATAATACTAGGGGACTCGTAACAGAAAAATAACTCTAAAATAAATAGAGGGATAAAATAAGGGAGAACAATATACCTCCAATCGAACAGTAGCGATAGATAACGAAGGTCCAGAAAGCTCCCAAATAATCAAGTCACGGTGCCCAGAAATCCAGTAAATATAAATACGTGATCTACTGTATCAATAGCAGATCAACAGAGAATAGAATTCATCCCCGCTTAAAAGGTTCTACAGTACCAAATACTCTGGCGTACTAAAAAAGATTGAGTTAATTTAATATTGGGTAGACTTAATTTAATATTGGATTGAGGAATATTAAATAATGGATTTAATAGGTAAAGGGAAGTATGTCGATTGGAGTGGAGTAAGTGTTTGGCGACTGGGGTGTATGTCGACTATGGTTGCTCGACTGGTTTCGCTGGTTTGTTCGACTGATGGTTCTGGCTGGATTGTTCGACTGATGGTTCTGGTCTGTTCGACTGTGGCCGTGGCCTGGGTAGTCGGTGGCTTTGGTGTTGTTCGGTGATTGTGGAAGCAGGCAGAGGGATACCTCCAGTATGTCGACGGTAGCTTTGGCGTGGCCTGGGTTGTCGGTTTTTTGGTTTGTGGGTTTGATTATGGGGCTGGTTTGCCGATGGGTTTGAGTCTGTTGGTTGTTTGAGTGGTGGTTGCTTGGTCGACTGTGGTTGCTCGGTTGTTGGTTGCTGTGTGGTTGCTGTGATGGTGGCTGGTTACTGTTACAATGCAGAGGAGGGGCGGCGACTGGGTAGTTTGGTTAGGGTTAGGGTTAGGGTTTGGCTCTAATACTAACTTGAAATTAGTGGGAGTAAAAAGGGATACAAACTAAGTGTACAATAAGGATAAACGAGTAAAACAAAGATAAAAATAAAACCCTAATAAACTAGGCTATAACTCCAACAGTGACAAGTCCTCTTGTTATGACCATTCTCTTTGCAGTTTACACATCGAACAGTGCAAGATCTTTTAGATTGAGTGGATGGGTCTGATTCATCTACCACTCTTCTTCTATTTTCCTTGGCCTTCCGGGGAAGTCTTCTTAATGGTGGTGACAGCAACTGAGATGGAAAGATGCCACCTAATTGTGGCCATAACTTGACATCAGGAATAAGATGAATCATTTCACTGTAAGCCTTGAGGTATGTCTCCTTATAATAACATGGATCACAAAAATCCTCAAGATTTTGCCTACTATATGCAATGCCAATAGCAGCATGCTTGCCAGGTATTCTACTGATGTCCCATACCCTACATTCACAAGTCCTTTTACCAATATCAACTACATAATGAAATGATCGATCTGTGATATGAAATTCATCATGACCAGCAAGCAAGAGGGTACATTTTCTGGATTCATGCTTCATAGCATTCAACTTCTCTATAGTTTTTGGTGTCACAGAGTTAGGCCAAGTACATGCATTATCAAACCTCTTTTGCAACCTATTCATAAGTTTAGCCCTCAAACTCTCTAGCAAGGTTAGTATAGGTTTTTCCCTCAACTCTCCAACCCAATTGTTGAATGACTCACTCAAATTGTTTGTCACATGGTCACTTTTCACAGAAGTATCAAAGTCATGCCTTGCCCACATTGAGGTAGGCATCCTTTGAAGCCATGCAAATGCTGCAGGCTTTACATCCTTAATTCTCTCTATGGAATAATTGAAATCTTGTAGTGTGTATGACCTTACAGCATTCCAGAACAATTTGCTTAGAAGTTACCCAGAGAAGGTGGCCCTAAAGTTGTTATAAATGTGCCTACAACAATGTCTACTAAAGACATGTGGCACAATATGATTTATGGCTTCCTTGCAACCCTGCATAAGCACACAAAAATTGCATAAGTAGAATAAAATCATTAGTCAATAATAAGTACATACTAAACTACAGAAAGAACTACCAAAAAGGTAATACCTTCTGTCTATTAGTCATGAAATTCCATGACTTAGCCTCTTGGAACCTATCCAACATTTCACTGAGCCACTCGAAGAAAAACACCAACTCTCCTTTGTCTCAGATTCCACAACAACAAACGCAACTGGAAACGAACCATTATTTTCATCTAGTCCAACTGCAGATAAAAACACACCTCTGTAAAGCCTTTTCAAATGACACCCATCAAAACTTAGGAAAGCCCAACATCCTCTCATGAAACCTTGCCTAAGAGCAGAGAATCCAATAAAGATTCTCTTGAAAGATGGAGAAGCTGCCAAGTTATGCAACTCGTAATGGATCTTGGCAATGCTACCTGGGTTTGTTTGATTCACCAAATGAGCATATGTAGGCAACCTTCCATACGAATCACCATGGTTACCTTGAATCCATTCTAGAGCCTTCTTTCTTGCCCTATACAATTGCATACTGGGAGGTTGGACTCCATACTTTTTCAGTTCTTCCTTCATTCCGGACATTGTTACATTAGGATTAACCCTCAACATATTTACCAGTTTTTTATCAATCCAAGGTGCATTTGCTTCCTTGGGCTTGGTGTTCCTAACACAACTATGGATAAAGTTATATGTATTTACCTTGTAGGTAAGCATATCTGGCAAGAGAGAAACATGTATCCTCCAAGGGCACCCCTCAACACTACAGTGTGTTGTTACCCTCTTCCTTTCATTTTTATCTCTGACCAATGGGAATCCCTCCTCAATCACATAATCCCTTAACGCATCTCTAAAGGCATTGATGTTTGGAAATAACATTCCTTTCTCAAATTCAATTTTTTCACCTTCTCTGACGTTGAATATTTTACCATGAAGTGAATCACCCAAAGGGTCATCCTCACGATCATCATCTTCATCATTAGAATCTACATATTGGCCATCCTCATCATTTGACTCATAGTCTGATAAAGGTCCACTATCTTCCATATCATCAATATCCATCTCAGTATCCAATAACTCCAAACCACTCAAACTAATATCACTTTCAGTGTGCACACACCACCAATCATCATCACTACATTTGTACTCTTCGTCCTCAGCCCCAATTTCTTCCTCATCACCATGAATTCCTACGTTTCTAAAGGGTCGAGGATTAGGAACTTGCACATCTAATGGCTGCTGAAACTGAGCATCTTTGATATACAATAGAATCATTGCACATTTGTTGTGTAACTTGAACATCTGTAGGACATCTGCATCCGTTCTTATATCAATTTCTTGAGTAGATCCAGGAATAGAACACGTCAATGTTATAGAAGTGTTTATGCTAGAGGAAACATCTTTCAAAGCCACGTCACACACATCACTTAACAAATCAAAATAATAGTACTTCTCAGGGTCGATATTCTTCACAAAAAATTGATCTGCTAAGTGATGCACAAGCAGGCCATGATAACAAAAAGCGACCATTCTACACACGAACAAAACAAAACAACTATTTAATAATAACAGTTTGTCAGCTTATGAAAAAACAGAGGTATAAACATTCAATGACATACATACATTGGATTGAAATACAAAAAAAAAAAAAAATCCCAATCGATATGTTTCTAAAAAAACCAGTATCGACTTTTAATGTACCAATTTATAGTGGCTAAGTTCCTGATGTTCTTTTCAGCAAAACAAAAACCAAAACCCAAGTGATTCCCCAATCGTTGAAACTATGTATGTAACTTGTAATTGATGATTATTCACGCATTATGCTATTTGGGACAAAATATTTTAGTTAAGTTGAAACGAACAGATTGTTTGGAAAACGAACAACTTTTCCATTTCAAATAAACGAATAGATTGTTTGGAAAACGAAAACGAAAACAAAAAAAAAAAAAGGAAAAAAACACTAGGTTGTTTGGGAAAAAAAACCCTAATCAAGATTATTACCTTTCACCACCTTGGAATCTTCCACCTCCTAGTAATCTTGGATCCACTTGGGAACGCTAGACGCCAAGAACAACATACACTAAAATAGTTTTTCTAGTTGAGAGAGTGAGGCCTACACTGTTGGCGGGTGCAAAAAGTCAGAAAATTTATATACTCAGGTAGAGGGGTAGTTCAGTAATTGTCAAAGTCTTCAACAATATGTAGGGGCATTTTAGGTCTTTTCATTGGTTCTGTTTCCACCGTCAATTAGTCGTCAGCCGCAGGGGTGTAGATGTAATATTTTAAATATGAGAGGTTTGACTAATTAAGTGACAAACCTAAGGGGGTTTAGGTGTAATTTATCCAAAAATAATTACATGAACAGTAGCAGGACCCGTAGGTGGCCGTAACTCCAATTCAGCTCGAAACTTGCTTCCATCGGTCGTCGCTCACAGTCACAGATCACTAGAACCCCTGTCAAGGGTTTTTCTTCTCCGACTTCATAAATCAATCACACAGAAACAATATTCTTCTCAAACCAGGCGTACTGATCCACCACTTCATAGAATTTGGATTGGATTTTCTTTTTGTAGTGCTTTCTGAGTCAAACTAGAAGATCTACATGAGGATTAGGGTTTTAGGTTTCTGTTTGCTGCTCTATGTTTGTGTATCATTGAGTTTCAGTCATGGTGTTTCTGAGGAAACAAAGAAGAATAAGTTTCGAGAACGAGAAGCCTCCGATGACGCCCTCGGTTATCCCCACTTGTAATTATATATATATATATATTTTACTTTTTTATCTCTCACCTTAATCTTTATAATTTGCTGCTTTTGGTTGCTCACATCTGCATTCAGAATTTCATTCTTTTTAGGTTTTTGGGGTGTGAGAAGGGATGGGATGATTAAATTTTACACCTTTTTGGTTTTCGTATGTGTGAAGGGATGAGGACGAGTTGCTGAATACACAATGTCCTCAGCATTTGGAGCTCAGATGGCAGACAGAAGTTAGTTCTAGCATCTATGCAACCCCCTTGATCGCTGATATTAACAGGTATGAAGAAAAGCATCCCTCGATTTTCTTTGTGTAATTAGCTTTAGTTTTAGTTTATTGGCGCAATGCTTTTGCCTTTTCTTAATTTGGTAAGAAGAATTTTTTTTTGTGGAAAATTTGTGAATAGCAGAAACAAGCCATTAACCAGTGCCATCTTGCTCAAATGGAAACAAATTGACAAGAAGTTTATTTTGAGAAAATATAGATTTCAGATGGACTAAAGAGAAATGGCAATGCTCTCCCAATCTACGCATAATATTATGTCCATCGACTAGGTTGCCACTTACAACAGGGTTTTACAAAAGTATAATTCTTCAAAATAAACAAATTAGTGTCAGATCAGCCCTACTTTATTGCCTGAGGTGTTTGACTATTATTTATATGTTTCCTTCTGTTTTAGGTTATCTTTTTGGTATTCAATTACAATCTGACTATCAAATTTGTGTGTTGTATATCAGTGATGGAAAGCTTGATATAGTAGTCCCCTCGTTCCTTCATTATCTGGAAGTTCTAGAAGGTTCTGATGGTGATAAAATGCCAGGTATAACTTGTGGCTTGGCTTGCTCAAAATATGGTCTTGTGTACATAAAATTGGATGCCTAATTCACTATGCCAAGCTCCATACCTTGAACACACTTCTAGTTATCTACCAAGAATAATTGTCTGGAAGCAAAGGAGGAATCACCGATTTTCATGTCTTAATACCATTGTTAAATTGTTTAAGATGTGCATTACATGTAATTGACATGAAGAAATCTCACCATTTAATTAGTAGTTTTAATTAGTTCTTGACTTAGCAAAAACCTCATTCTTTTCAATTGAAACAGAGTCATTGTTCTTTTTTTTTTTTTGGTAAGGAAGTCTTGATGTTCTTAAGTCAAGGAGTTTATCCCCTTTTTATTTGAGGTAAATTCAGAAATGTTTGAAATGCCAAAGATTCTTTCTGCACTGAACTATTAATTATTCAGTGTAAATAAATGTCAGGGTGGCCTGCTTTTCATCAGTCAACTGTTCATGCCAGTCCTTTACTATATGACATTGACAAGGATGGTGTGAGAGAAATAGCATTAGCTACCTACAATGGTGAGGTGCTTTTCTTCAGGTAATTGTTAACCATTCATTTTTATGGTTTTTTTCTACTTGCAGAGTGATTGTAATTGTGCTCCAATCATGTACTAACCATATCGTGGTTCTATTGATCTTTCTGTAGGGTTTCAGGCTACATGATGTCAGATAAGCTTGAGGTTCCTCGGTTGAAAGTTAAGAAGGACTGGTATGTGGGTTTGCATCCGGACCCAGTGGATCGTACTCATCCAGATGTTCAGGATGATTTAATCGTTCAGGAGGCAATTATGAACTCAAAACCTCGTAGGTTATTTTGGCATCTGTCTGCAAGGAATTTGTAAATCTTCCATTTCTTAGTGATATCGAGTAGACTCACTTTAGTCTATAGGACATCACTGAGTTCTTTTTCCTAAAATTATATGTTGAAATGTTGAAGACTTTGACCAACTTCTGGCCTTTTGATTTTCAATTCCAACAGCATAGACCAAGCATTTCTATTTTGTAATGATCAACTAACCCTTTGACTTTACTATAAATCATTAGATTAAGTAGTATGTTTCTTAGTTGTACATAATATTTTAAACGATGTATTGTTAATGTCACATATCTTTGGTCTTGAGGCATCTTGATATTTTGGTTGATATTTTCTCAACTAGAAGCTTACTATTTACCTCTTAGTGACGTTGTTACAAGTCATTAGCAATTGCAAGACTGTTTGTAGCTTTTGGTTGAGTTACTTGTTTATCTGTTGAGTAATTGATGTTTTCTTGTAGTTTTGGACAATATTCTCTTTTTCTCCACCCTTCTTTGCCTATCCTTCCTATATTTTCATGTTTAGTGCTAGATTAGGTTGAGCGTTAGAAGTTGCATGAGCTTTACCATTTTGGATGTGTCCTTATAAGCATTCTTTACCGCAGTTTTATATATTTCAATTCTTGATTTCTGTTCCGCATCATTCTATACATGCTTGTAGACAGTAATGGAAGTACAAGTGGCGCAAACACATTGCATTCTACAGCAACAGAAGTTCATCCCAACCCATCAAACACTTCGCAGTCTGTGCCAGCAGAAGTTCACCGTGACACAGAAAATGCATCCAATGTAGAGAATCAGGGGAAAAAGAATGATAGCAATTTAGAAGCAGGAATTAAGCTGCCAGAGAAGATGGATAACACTACTATGGGCTCTCAGTCAGAGGACTCCAGCAAATCAGGTGATGGAACAAACACTGGAAGAAGGCTTCTTGAAGTTAATGCCTCAAAAAGGTTGGAGGGGGCTGGTTCTGGATCCACTGCTAACAATAATGAGGATTCTCATGCTGCAACCGTGGAAAATGATGATGGCCTGGAAGCAGATGCTGCTGCGTCTTTTGAGTTATTCCGTGATGGTGACGAGCTGGCTGATGAGTATAATTATGATTATGATGATTATGTTGATGAATCTACGTGGGGAGATGAGGAGTGGACTGAAGCACAGCATGAGAAATTGGAGGATTATGTGAATATTGACTCGCACATTTTGTGCACCCCTGTAAGTTAACTAGCTTATGAATCTTTCTAGGTAGATGCTTGTTAAAGTTCACAACAATGAGTCTAATAGCGTATGAATCTTTCTTGCTAGATGCTTGTTCAATATGTTAAATTGGAACGTATGTTTCCTCATGTTTTCCAGATCATAGCGGACATTGATAATGATGGGGTATCAGAGATGGTTGTTGCTGTGTCTTACTTCTTTGATCATGAGTGAGTGTCCTCCTTGTATTGTTTGTTTTGTTTGTTCAAAGTACTAGTAATTAAGACAGCTGGAATTTTTGTTTGATCCTGAGCATTGGTTGGTTTGTTGGAAATGCTGACATCGTGCTGTGCTGTTACCTGTAAATTAGATGCACTATGATAACCTATTGTGGTGCTGCTCATGGTTTAGCCCCATGGGATAAGAGGGTGAAGCTATTGGTTGTTTGAAAGTTCCCAAGCATGTCCCGGAAGTGGCTTTGCATGAAAAGTATTTGTTTCGGATTGTCATTCGTTGTTATTTTTTTGCTTCCTATGACAATGTTCATTGAACTGACATTTCCTGTAACTTGTTTTAGAGAATATGATACTACCATAGAACAACTTGTGACAAGCTAAAATGCTAAATGCTAAATCTTACAATTAGTTTAAAATTTGTTGAGGGAAACTTGGAAGAAATTCAGTTATATGTTGTGTTGAACACTTGGATGCAAACGAAGTAGGTTGGGGATTATTGTCTTTACATTTGTAGGTAGGATGCAACTTTGATGGGTTGAAGCCAACCCAAACGAAGCTCAACTCGATTGTTGAGAAGTATGGCTATAACTTGCAGAAATCCCCAGTTTATTTACTCTTTCTCTCCTTGCGCCTGCCCACAACCAAAAAAACCAAAATGACCTAGAAGAAAACCAAATACTCGTGTTTAAACCTTCCTTTTGAAGCCCTTTTTCTTGTTTTCCCACTATTTTTTGAGAGGTAGATGCCTTCAAAGTTTGAAACTTCAAATTTAGTCATCCCAATGTTCATGGTTCCCTCTACTATCTACACAAAGAACTCATGGTTTACACTCAACTTGGCATAACTTGAGTGGATAAACTGAATGGAATGATTAGATGAGGTCCTATGTAAAGGTTTTTTGCTAAGATTTTTTGGTCATTCGGTTAGGGGATAGCCTCAATAGGACAGTCAAACAGCTGTAGTTGTAGCGCATGAGGGCTAAGTTAAATCTCCTCTCAAATGTTTAACAAGTCATCACTTTTTCTCAACTTTATGTAATACACTCTCAATATACTAAAAGCGGCTACATGGATTTTTTCGGGGTTTTTTTCTTCTTTTGGCTAAACCGGAAATTGTCCTTTCTGATTTTCAAATCCCAACATGAGTTCAGTTTGTTCGTTTCCTTGTCCTTAGAGTTGTCTTAACTTGGACCATGTTTGGTCCTCAGTCATTCGACCTTTTTTGGTGTGTGTCTTCAGACTACTGTGGCCAACTTTCTGTGCTCTTCTCCTTAATTATTCTTACCTTCAGTTTCTTGGCCATTAACATGTTTCTTTATAGCCCATTACATGGCTTAAGGAATACCTGCCACTTGTCCCACTCACATTCTAACTTCAGATATGAATTATGTATAACAATGATACTGCACAGAAGGCCAGGCTTAATTGAGTTTGGCCACCAACTGGTCAGATAACTTGATGGCCAACCAAAGGCCACCCAATGTAACATGGGATTGCATTTTAGGGACCATTGTGGTGGTCAAGGTCATCAATGGTTTAAACTGCCTAGTGTTTACCTTCGAGGTTGAATTAAATATGAAGCTTCAGCCAATTAGGTTATTATGCTAAAGGGCTCGTTGTGCATTGTATATTTCAAGCACTAGACTCAAAGTATCTTTTTCTATTTGTGCTATAATGAGATTATAATGGAGGCCTACGTTCCTTTTTATATTACATTTCTTTCTGTGATGCAAAAAGTGGAAGTGGACTACGTGTTAAAGTAGCTCACTAATTGTAAATGGACAGGTATTACGACAATCCAGAGCATTCAAAGGAACTTGGTGGTATTGAGATTGGAAAATATGTTGCTGGTGGTATTGTTGTTTTTAATCTCGACACAAAGCAAGTTAAGTGGACTGCACAGCTGGATTTAAGTACGGATACTGGGAACTTCCGCGCTTACATATATTCTTCTCCAACAGTTGTTGATTTGGATGGCGATGGGAATTTGGACATTCTTGTTGGAACTTCTTATGGCTTATTTTATGTTTTGGATCACAAGGGTAATAAACTGAGACTGCTTGTAGTTTTTATATCGATTACTGCTTATTCATATTTTTGCTAATAATTATTGTCTAGGTTTATCTCTTCACATTTTCTTTCTTAAAGATCTTGTTCCCAGCATGATACCATATTTCCACTCCGGATGTTTAATTAGATTTTGCAAATTTCCTGCAATGTTGTTCTTTTCCTTGATTACAACCATAATTACACCTTGCCCATTACTTTCCTGTTTTTGTTAAACATATGAAGCCTAAAAGTTTTATAGGCCTCATTTGGTGGGTCAATATTTCTGAAAGTATCTCATTGCAGTTTACCATGACTGATGGATTCATGGGTGACTATCAAATTACTCTGGCCATTGGCTGGTTTGCTTTCTACACCCTGCAGCTTGGGTTCCAAACACTTCAGCGTCCCTTTTCTCATAAGTTGACCTTCTGCTAAAAAATAGTTTTATTTCCCCAGAACATTAGTTTTTATTTCCACAAAACATTAGTTTTTATTTATGACTTCAGTTATTCATTTAGTCCAATTCGTGAGTTTAATCATTGGTGCATGCTATCCTTGAGAAGGGAAAAAAGAAAAGGCATGAGTTTAAGTACTGTGTTTGATTAACTGAGGAGATACAGTTCTATAAACAGGACCTACACGATCATTCAGTATATCCCCTCGACAAATCCTGAGGTTAGAGGTAGGCGTACTTGTAAAGAGGAATGACCTATAAGAAATTTGTAGATGTGGACGATCTAAACAAGTTGTTAAGTGCAACTGTTCCCATTTCTGCATTGTTGAAGGTCTTCCAAAAGCAGCCATGCTTTGAAAATCCAATGATTCTGCTATGTTCTCGTTTCATGTTTGTATTCTTTTTAGCAATTTCTAAGCTGAAAAATTTTCATGCAGGCAAGGTGAGGGAGAAGTTTCCTCTTGAAATGGCTGAAATTCAAGGAGCTGTAGTTGCAGCTGATATCAATGACGATGGCAAAATTGAGTTAGTGACTACTGATACGCATGGAAATGTTGCTGCATGGACTGCACAAGGAAAAGAAATTTGGGAAGCTCATGTTAAGAGTCTTGTTCCACAGGTATGGTGCTGTTTCTTGTTTCCATAATACTGTAAGTTTTGTCTGTATATAATGTGATTTTGGGCCATTAATTTGTTTCTGTATACCATAAACCCCTTTTAATTGTTCTCTTCAGGGTCCCAGTATTGGTGATGTGGATGGGGATGGCCATACTGATGTTGTTGTTCCAACACTATCAGGGAATATACATGTTCTCAGTGGCAAGGATGGATCATTTGTACGTCCATATCCTTACAGAACTCATGGCAGAGTGATGAATCAAGTTCTTCTCGTTGATTTGAGCAAACGAGGGGAGAAAAAGAAAGGACTCACTATTGTTACAACATCATTTGATGGTTATTTGTATCTTATAGATGGACCTACATCATGTGCTGATGTCGTGGATATTGGCGAAACTTCGTAAGATACTCCTCAAATCCCTTTGAGGGAATAACTCCTCAAGTATTTCTTTTTTTAAATAAAGCTAAAACAATAAAATTCTCATGACAGATATAGCATGGTATTAGCAGACAATGTAGATGGCGGAGATGATCTTGATCTTATTGTGACAACCATGAACGGCAATGTCTTCTGTTTCTCAACTCCTGCTCCACATCATCCCCTCAAGGCAGGATAATTCCAAATCTGGATCTGTTCTGACATAGTGACTTTTGCGCCCTGAGTTTTTCAATATCGGTCTACTTATGCTCTCTGAGTTGCTAATATTTGTTCCCAATTATGCATTTTTAGGCATGGAGATCATCTAATCAGGGAAGAAACAATGTGGCAAACCGTTTCAAACGTGAAGGGGTGTATGTAACACCTGCATCAAGAGCTTTCCGTGATGAAGAAGGCAAGAGTTTCTGGGTTGAGATAGAGATTATAGACAAACACAGGTTTCCATCTGGGTCTCAAGGACCTTACAATGTCACGGTAAGGTGCCATTTACTGCTCCAAGTTTCTTATTTTAGCACCTAGCCTACAAATTAAGTATTTCAAGCTATTCTGATTGTTTTACACATCCTGGAAAACAATGCAGACAACCTTGTTAGTTCCCGGTAATTACCAAGGGGAGAGAATGATTAAGCAAAACCAGATCTTCGAGAGTGCAGGAAAATATCGGATTAAGCTTCCAACTGTGGGGGTAAGGACCACAGGGACCGTCTTGGTGGAAATGGTTGACAAGAACGGACTCTATTTCTCAGATGATTTCTCGCTTACATTCCATATGCATTACTACAAATTGTTGAAGTGGCTTATCGTTCTTCCAATGCTTGGGATGTTTGGCGTGCTTGTCATCCTTCGTCCACAAGAGGCCATGCCCTTGCCATCATTTTCACGAAACACCGACTTGTGATTGACATTTGCCAGAGTTCATATAATGCAGACAGTTTTTGTTGCCCCGTTTGCTCCGCACCTGAAACATCCAGTGGCTTGAAATTGGGTTGCTGGTGAAAGACACTGTTGACTGTGTTTGGAACGATTTCACATCAGCATATACCGTCGTATAATCAAAGATTTGTTGCCTAAAACAAGTCTTGAGTTAGATATTTTAGGATGGAAAGTCAATTTGTAACATTTTGGGTTCAGAATTATTTGTTGATCACCATCGTCCCTGTTCTGTCTGATGCAATTTCGCCTTTGATTCTTTGTGAAGCATCTTCCAGAGGACAGCACTGGCTTTTTTATTTTTATTTTTCTCTATTTTTGAAGAAATAGGTATTTACGGGCTTTTTTTTGTCGGGGGAGGGGGGGGCGGGGGGGTTGGTTCTTTTAATAAGATGGTGGATTGAACAAATCTCTCTCTCACACACGCACACTACGTTCTCTTTTATTGTAGGGTTAATTGTAAATTATATCTCGAAAGATGGTTCGAATTTTAATTTATATTCTCAAAAATAAAATTTAATTTACACCCTAAAAAATATAAATTTATATCAATATATATCACCGAAGATTAAAAATCTCAATTTACACCCTCAAAGATAGAAATTTGTATCAATATGTTTGAAGTATCAAAACCTATATTGTGTACAAGCATGACAGAGAAGTTTCATCCACCATTGTTGATGAGGTTTCTGAGAAGCAATGTGGGTAGTAAAAGCAGAGGAAG